>PTEX01000046.1:1006197-1131397 GCA_003342815.1 Eudromia elegans | reverse complement strand
TAGTGATACATATTCTAGTGATACATATTCTAGTGATACATATTCTAGTGATACATATTGTGCTACGTGTCTTGCAGTGACGTGATATCCTAACTTAGCATTAGTCCTAGCTCTCAGTGAGTTATTACTCAAGCATTCAGTGATGACTTTCACACAGTCACAAAAGTAAAAGCACTTGTGCTCAGGGGAGATAATCTTATAAATATTTGCCTTAGCTTTGGTGATCATAGGATGCTCCCAAAACACCTTCTGCTCAAATGTTATTAATGAGCTTGCGACTCAAAGATGAGTTGATCAAAGATGAGGGAAGAATGGATAATTTTATAGCTTATTACTTGATACTTATGGGCTGATTGATTGGGATAAATTTGTCCTTAGTTACTTCTAACAAGCCTATCAATTTTTTTTTTCTGTGTTATCTTTGGCTTTCTTTAGGCTCGATTTTATGCCCCAACAACTATATTTATAGATGAGATAGACTCCATCTGTAGTCGCAGGGGCACTTCAGAGGAGCACGAAGCCAGCAGGCGTGTGAAAGCAGAACTCCTTGTCCAGATGGATGGTAAGTAGCTTGATAACGGGGAAGCTCTCGATTGGAGGAAGCTTGAGGGAAGAAAAGATCCAAATTTAATTCCTTGCATGCAGTTCCCTTTAAGGTGGGATAAAAAAAAAATACAAAAATGCACTATTTTATCTGCCAGTGTGTAAGAAAAGAGATACTGTATTTTATTTACACAGAATAATGAAGATTCAGTACAGAATGCAGGATTTCAAAACTACAGGGAACAGTAACAGTGCTTTACGTGCCTGCATACAAGCATTGAGGATGACTCCTTTCCCCCCCTCTCCCCTCAGGTCTTTCTGTAGCTCATCACCTGCTTTTGACTTGGTTTTGGAGAAGTGGTTCAAAATAACTGGCACCTGTGTCGATTGAAACTTAAAAGCCTGTCACTGTGCCGAACTTCTGTGGGATGTTCTATTTTCTACCAAAGATAAAAATAAAAGGTTTTATAGAAATAGATATGGGACTTTTCCCTCTAAAATATTCAGTGAATTTATAACAATTTGCTTAGTATTTGGCAGAACAGCGAAGTTTAACATTGTACACAGGCAAAACTTCATAGAGATAGTCTTAGACCTTTTCATACCTTTTTAGTGAGAGGGGAGAAGGAAAGGAGCAACTGAAAAGTCGTAATCTATTTTTGTGATAGAATTCCATAAATCAGTAAGTTTGCTTATTTTTCAGTCTCTGATGTTGCTGCCCTTTTATGTTTCACTTTGAATAGCAGCAGAGCTCTAATACTCATAACGCAAGCATATGCATAAGCTAATTCTAATAGTAGCAACTATTTGAAGTTGTTTTACTTAAGTGTTCATAAGTGGTATTTTACATGCAAATTTGAGGGCAGATTAGATACAAAGGGCCTAGCCTTGTGACCGTAGGCAAAAACAGTAAATGTAGAGACCAACAAGTTTAATGAAAGACAGCTCTTTCATATAGCAGTTGTTACGGACAGGGGAAGCACCTCAGTCTCTAAAGCACTGTGGAACAAGTTGCAATTCAGTGCAGTGTCAGAGCATCCGCTTCAGCAGCATTTTGCAAGAATCTGCCTGAGTGTATGAGTCTGAATTCAGAAGAAACTCTTTTGGAGAGAGGGGGGAGTAGTGCCTGTTGATGGAGCTGCTAGTAAAAAAACATGTTTGGTGGGGCAGGGGGTGGGTTTTTGGGTGCTCTGTCCACACGTCTTCCCCTGCTTCTTCCCTCTCCTCCCTCCCCTGGAGAAAAAAAGGGGAAAAAAAAAAAAAAGCAGCTGTTGCAGGACACAGGACATGAGTGTGCAGCTGTAAGTTGTAGCAGAGGTGTGAAGAGCTTCACTCTCTGAGCTGTGAGGAAGGAGCTTCCTCAGCGTGTGCATCCCATGCCCATGCTCCTCGTAAAACTAATTCTTGATTTTTGCTTACTAGGTGCCAGGTGAAGGAGCGACTAACCTAATACTTCGAATAGCTGATTTAATATAATGGAACTGTGGCTACTGTTCCCTCTATACATAAAATTTCACAAAAATATACATTTTATTTCATCTTTTCTCTAACACAGGTGTTGGAGGGGCTACTGAAAATGATGATCCTTCTAAGATGGTTATGGTACTTGCTGCTACTAATTTTCCTTGGGATATTGATGAAGCCTTGAGGCGGAGACTAGAGAAGAGGATTTACATTCCTTTGCCATCAGGTATAAACATTTACAGGGAGAAGGGGCTTGAAAAGACTGAAATCAAAACTTTATCAGTGTTCATTCAATTTTGGTTACCTGATATCAAAATATTCTTGATATCTGAGTGCACATTTTAATGAATTTGGGATCATATTAAATCTAAATGTTAAACATACCTTTGTAACAGGTACAAATTCTCCAATTTGCTTGTCTTGAGAAACCAGGTTGAATAGACTTCATTTTCTGTTTTTTGGTTAGCAAAAGGGAGAGAGGAGCTCCTGAGAATAAGTCTTCGAGAGCTGGAATTGGCTGATGATGTTGACCTTGCAAATATAGCAGAGAAGATGGAGGGCTATTCAGGTGCAGACATTACCAATGTGTGCAGGTATGTTCACATTGCATCATTTGTGATATTACTATAAACTGTGAGAAGACTGTTTTAGAATAACAAAGAAAATTGCCATGATTAAAACTACTGGGTAAGAATAGACTGTCGTTTATGTATAGCTGAAAGGTGAACTACTCTGTTAATATTTACTTGAATTTCTATTTTTTTTAATTTTCATATAATGAGAGCTTTTCACTTTTCTCAAACCCAGCCCCATTCCTTGCCCCAGTTCGTCATACAACCCTGCAGACACTGGTTGACACAAGGAGGACAGAGTGCTGTGCTGTAGCATGCCAACAGTTGAGCAGCCTACAGCCAAAAATTGCCACCAAAGGCTCCATCAGAAGGGTCACTTAAGGCTGAAGAGAGAGCTTGGGAGCTCACTACTGCTTCCTGAGCAAACAGTGTTTGCAGACATGTCCTATATATATGTCTATATTACTTAGATGACACAGGTGGTAGGAACTAGAAATCCAGACAAACTGTTGACTGGATGAGTGTGACTTGTAAGTACACAGGCTAATTAGAGTACTTTTATTTGCTGCATCTTGTTAATGATATTGGGAACTGTCTCTTCTAGACAAGATTTTCATTTATACTGAGACAAAAAGACACATGGGTGATGTAAAAGTACTCCTGTGTAGTTCGGCACTGTAGTATACAAACTTTGCCATGATTGTAGAACAAACTTGTGGAATGTAACAGTACCTACTGGTGCCATAAGCAGAAGCTAGGCAAGAAGAGAGCCGGAGGCTCTGTTGTGCCCAAATTATTCTGCTCCCTTAAAGAATTTGAGCTGAAACGTTAAGTTTGCTGTGCCAGAGTGAAAGAGGCGGAGGTAGCAGTGCAGTTACTGACAGTCAGCAGATAAACAGGAAAGATGGCAATGAAACCTAAAAAAAAAAAAGCATACTCAGGAAATGTAAAATATGACTAAATTGCTTATTAGCTGTCAGTGTGAACTGGTTTGTCATTGTCCTGAGCAGGAAGGGAAGGTCGGAGGCCGTCGGTGCGGAGCTTTCAATCCAGTCGATACTTTCCTGTTTTTGCCTGTAGCGTTGGTGCGTCTAGAGAGCACTAACAGCTGAAGTTGCAACGACTGTCAGCAAAGTGACTGCTCTGAAGACAGTGGCAGCTGGGCTTGATTTTGGTAGACTGGTAACTTGAGACAAGTTAGAGGTGTGGATGGTTTATTTCCCCTGTATATTGTTTAATGTCAGCTTTCAATTCACAAATGCTTAGGCAAAGTTTAACAAGGCAGTTCACTTTAATGTTGTTCTGAAGTGTCTACCTCCAGTTACTGTGTCCTACTTTCTAATCGCCAAAGATTATTGGTGAATTCGTGACACGGGCTCCGAGTTGCATTGTCATGGGGAATACTGGAAACACAATATGCTGAACGGGTCTTTGCAAGTTTTCCTGCAAGTAGAGTAAGTTCCTCATGCAGCTCTCCCTGAAGACGAGGGTAGGAGAGAGTGAGACAGGTTTCTCTATCAGGAAAATAAACTACCAGTCCTTGCCATAAAAAGTCACATTGGGAAAAAATTCTGGGTCGCCTCCAGACATTTCACTTTGATGCCTCCTAGGAAGCAGCCGGCGGGTCTGCTTGGCAGTCGCTTGGCCCCTGGCTGGCCATGATACCTTAAGTCTGTGATTCCCATGCAGACCCCGTCCGCGTGCCTGCCTGCCTGCCGAGGCGGCGCCACGGTCCCAGGCTCCGAGGTCTCTGCAGGCCCGGCAGCCCCATGTCCTGCTGCTGTTGCTTGAGGGTGCTGAGCAGGCAGCAGAGCAGCCCTGCAAACGTGCACGCTGCAGCCCCCGGCGCTGAGCCCTGGCGCGGGGAGCTCCTGGTGGGCTTGCTCATGCCCTGGTAACGCCTGGAGCAGCAGGTCTTCAGCGTGCGCCAGCGAGGGACAGCTCAGGCTGCCCTGCTCCCTGAGCCTCTGCGTGTAACCGTAGCACTGCTGTGGCCTTTCCTCCTTCAGAGCGACTGCTCTTCTCCGCTCCTTTGCACTCTCACCTACTAACAGAACTGTGGCTTTGGTTTATGCGATAGCGTAGCCTGGGTTGCCCCACCGATCAGTGCTGCGAGACAGAATGAGTTGTGTTGTCTTATAGTAATAAGCTGTTGTTACTAGTGGTAAGGTGGTATGAGCTGTGGTGTTTCACTGTCATCTTACCCCCCCGAGCGTTCAGCTCAGCTCGTCCCCTGTTGTGCTTGCCTTGGTGCTGGCGGTCCAGATGCACCCTGGACCGAGCCGTTGTGCAGCAGGAAAGCAGTGCGCTTGTAGGATGCCGTGGGGGCGGCTGCTGGAGGCCCCTGCCGTGTGAGGAAGCAGGGTGCCCCTCGGCACCAGGAGACACCCCAGCTCCTTCCTCTGCGTGCGGACATCCTGAAAACCCTGCCCGGCTTCGCCTGGCTCCCGCCCCGCAGCACGGAGCGCCCCGGGCACCCCATCTGCCCGTGCTCGCGTGGGGAGATCCCCCATGCCACGTCTCCTGCTGCAACCCTCCTAGTGGGAGGCAGCAGCGTGGCTGGGACGTGGCGTTGCACCCGCTGGACCATGGACCTGCTCAGTAACGTTCTCCTCCTTTCCCCCAGAGATGCGTCGCTGATGGCCATGAGGAGGCGCATTGAGGGCCTGACGCCGGAGGAGATCAGGAACCTCTCCCGAGAGGAAATGCACCTGCCAACCACCATGGAAGACTTTGAAATAGCTTTGAGGAAGGTTTCTAAATCTGTATCTGCTGCGGACATTGAGAGATATGAGAAATGGATAGTCGAGTTCGGATCATGCTGAGTTGTCCTATCTTGAAGAAGCCACCTTGCGTCTTAAAACAGCTCCAGAAGCAATGAGTAGTGTGTCAGTGCACTGAGTGCTCTTTTTAACTTTTGTAATTAAATTTAAGAGCAACAGATAGCTAAATAAATTTTTTTAAAATGCAGATTCTCTAGCTCTTTTTGAACTAGCCTGGAAGTTATTTCTTATCTCTTTTCCTCAAATGTGCAAGTTATTGATGGAATTTGCTTTGATCTTCAATGTTTTTAAATCTGACTTAAATTTTAAAAACTTCTGGTAAGTTTTGCATAAAAATTCTTTTTTTGTTGTTAGATAACTGCATTTTGACAGCAAAGAAACTAGCCCTGCTAAGCGACTGATGGATGCTGCAAACCCCCAAATGGTCGTTAGGGACGTTTGCCTATTGATCCTAGAGAATTCCAGCCTTAAACGTTCTCATCTCTTGTTAAAGAATCTGTGCAAAGCTGGGAGTCAGGGCAGCAGCTTTGGCTTGAGCCATGTTTGAGGGCGTTGCGGGGGGATGGGGTGTGTCAGGTGGGGCAGAAGGCACGCAGCCAGCGCAGACTCGCAGCCTGCAGCCAGCAGTGGGGTCGCCTCCTGCTGCAGCCCGCTTGTGATTGTGAGAGAAAGCGGGACCTTCGCTTGCGCTGCTTTGGGAGCTTCTTTCCTTTCCCCTTCCTTGTGTGGTGCTGCAAACTCCAGTCATAGGATCATGGAATCCTGAGGGGCTGGAAGGGGCCTCTAGAGACCACCTAGTCCAACTCCCCTGCACACGCAGCGTCACCTGGAGCCCGGGGCACTGGGTCGCATCCAGGCGGGTTTGGAAGGTCTCTACTCTCTTTGAAGACATGCGGTGCTTTTGTTTGCAAGGCTGGAGTGGTAAAAGCGGTGTGCATGCTAGGTTTAGTTGAGGCCTACTTGTACTTTGGATTTGACATTTGATTTACAATTTGTGCATTATTTTGACAAATGCAGTTTAGAAATAGTTTCTCTCCAGAGAGAATTTGGCTGTGACCACAAAGGTCATAATTTTAGATTTTTATTGAACATAGCTTTGTTGGTCATAGTGTCTGAGACCTCTACTGCCCCCTCACCTTTAAAAATACCTATTACATTTCAAAAACACGTAGCTCATCTCAGAGCCAGATGGCTCTGCTTGTGCTTGCAGCAGAAACCACAGAGCTTCTTGAACCGAACACGCCTCGGCTTTCCTCAGCTGCTGGACGCAGCACGGATGGGCACCCGACACTGCACAGCGGCTGGCAGGGACAGAGGACAAGGACGAGGAGGGCAGGCTGGTGAGCAGGGGGCAGGCGGGCCCCAGTGCATGATAGCGCAGATACCAGAGCGAGCACCTGAGCGCCCTCGCGGAGCTGGCGGGCGAGCCTGGGAGGGAAGGAACTGCAGGTGAGTTTGCCTGAGCCTTCAGGTAAGTGCAGAGACTTCATGTCCAGAAGAGAGCACACTAACAACTTCCCTCTCCATTCACGAGGAGAGAGCCCAGCGTCACAATTTAGGAGCCAGGTGCCGCATTCTGAAGCAGCAGGCTCTCTTACACTTAACCTGTCTGCTAGCGTGCAGGGTTGCTTATCGGTTGGGCTGCAAGGTGGACTTTCTTCCCAGAATGGATTAAATGCAAGCTAACAAAAACTCAGCATCAGAAACCTGCTTAGAAAAGGCAAGTCCACAGGACTTGGTCCTCAGAAGCAGCTCAGTAAGGGGGGCCATTTAAGACCGCAAGTGTGACATATGAAATGGTCCAGCTGAGAGTCGTCCCCGCCGGAGTGTGCATATGTATATATATATATCTTACTGAATTTCTTCAAGCCGATGGTAATATTAATTTCCTTGCACTCTGTTGTTTTTGTAGAAAACAACACAGGGATAAGAGGTGGATAATTTACCTCGCTGAAATTGGGCATGCTGTGAAGTAGCGCCGATACTTTTCAGGCTGTCTCTCTATGGAGAACAGCTGCAACGTTAATAAAGGAGCAGCTACATGGTGCTGTGCAGGTGCTTGGTGTATGCCAGGGGCACATGGTCACAGCTGTTGGGCTGTGTCTGTGGTCAGGCAGAAGCGTTTGCCTTAAAAACTTAAGTTCCTGTATTATGCAGTGTATTACTCTATCAAACCACATTAATGCTGCCGCTTTTCCTCCTTCACTTGAGAAGTAAGTTGCTGTGTGGTCACGGAGGTAGCGCTCTTGGAGGAAGGTCCTGGCATCCCGCAGCGCCTGCCTGGTCCCTGGCTTTTCAGCCCGCTTTCCCAGCTCCGTGGGATGAGCCAAGTGCCAAGTACAAATCCCTCAGGAACGAGAAGAGAGGAAAAAAAACAAGACAACAAAAGAAGCTTGAGGAGGGGTCCCTGTTGTCCTCTGCTAAGTGCGCCCCAGCACAAACAAGGGGAAAATGAGCCAGTGTGTAATGCAATTTCTAAGGGGGTAAGTGAAGGGGGAAAAATAATTTAAAAAATCCCAGCTTTTCCCCTTCACCTGAACAACTTCAGCAACCAGGGCCAGTCTGAGCACTCGTGTGTCAGCGGTGCTCAGTCAAAGGCCGGGCGGTTGGGTTTCCTTCTGTTTTTATTATAGTCATCATTCCTCTGACAAACAAGCTCTTTTTGTAAAGAACAGCCAAAGCTGAAGGCCAGAAAGAGCGCCAAGCAACTCGCGTGTTCTGCCAATGGCTGTGCTTGGCAGATAGATATATACACAGGAACGCGGTGTAATAAACAATTCAAATATTTATTTGAAAATCATTAACAGTACAAGTCAGCATGGGAAACTGGGCCGACTTGGTCGTAGTCAACCAGTGCTCTTGTAGAAACAGGTTTTTGGTTTGGAGACTTTACGGAGTACTGCTGTCTTGGATACAAGAAGCTCAGGGCAAGCGTGCCCATTACGGATGCTAACGATTTCTGTGAGTAAGGGTTCATAGAAGGAAGTTCTGGTATAAAGCGCTCAATCTAGAGCTGGAGTTTAAGCTTGTACGTGTCGAATTCTTTAGCAACACCAATGGTTGGTAGTGATGTTTCCCTTGCATGACAGGCTCAGCCCTGCTGCACCTGAAGCCAGGCTGGCAGCCCTGCTGGGGCCTGCAGGCACACACAGTGTTTGTTCCCTCCTCCGTGGCAGGAGGAGGTTTCGGGATTTCGTGACGCCCTGAATTTCATCTCAACGCTTAAGACAGCTGAGTTAGTTTGAGCTGTGGGTGCAGAGGCAGCCAGCAGCCTGTCCGAGCCGCTGGAGTGACTTCACAGAAGTTAAAACAAATGGTAGCCCTCAGGGTGGAAAGCGACTTCATGCGTGTCAGGGCCCTGTGTTTAGGCAGGGGCCTGGGGAAGGCGGCTTTAGGCCTCAGCCTCCCTGCCCCTTTACTAATTTCTCATCCGGCTTAGTTTTCTTAGCAGGAAACAAACAACAGATTAAAACCAAGTGCCAAATTTCGGTCAACTAAAAATTCATAAGGAAAAAAAAAAAACAAACCCTCCCCAGTAGGAGACCTTTAAGTGCATGCTTTCTCATCGACGTTATCTTTCCTGTCTGGGACCTCTGTGGGCAAGCTGATGGCAAGCACAGGTACAAAGCTGTCTTGATTCAAGAGAAGGATGCCTCTGAAAAATAAGATTAGATGGGGTAAGATAAACACCAAGCTACTATTCGTTCTGAAAATTCATTTTGTTCTTGAAAGCTCCCCATTTTTAAAGTACTTTTAAAGTACTAACCTTAGTGATACTTATTTCATGAAGACTGAATGAAAACCTGAGGGAAAACTGGTTCCAACACATATTAGCTGCAGCTTCAGGCAGGTTCTTTGACCTACTTCTAAAATGCCAGTTGTGTTGGCTCTATGCTCAATGTCAAGAGTAGTCTAAAATCTTCTTCCATCAGAACTGCTCTGAGAGGCTCTTAGAGCTAGTTTCTAAGATTAGCTAAAACCTCTCTTTTGAGCTCTCTTATGACAAGCTCCAACGTCAGAGCTGGAATGACGGCCTGACTCTCACGGGAGAGCTGGTCCTCTGCCCCATGAGACCTTCCACTTATTCCTGCCAGTTTAAAATCAAGAATTACACTTTCACTACTTTTTATAAGACCATGTTATAGAGCAGGCAGAATGAGCCCCGAGGGAAAATAAATAAAGAACCACTCTTGAAGCACTGCAGCCTCTTGGAAAGCTCTAACAAGCCACATACTCTGAATAGAGCAGAAATTACTGCAGCCTGGGTCCTGTCCTCAGCACTGACCTCTGCTGGGGCCGTCTCCCTCAGACACTGTGCTGAACAATTTGATCATCTGCCCTGGCTTTTTTTTTTTTTTTTTTTTTTTTCTGTTCTACCTCATTTGGAGGTTCACAGAGGGCAGTATTCAGCCACTTACTGTTGTGGCAGGGCAGGTGGTACAAACTGGTTCTCCGTTTTTTCTACTCTAATTAAGATATTTACCAAACGTACTCCAAGCTGCCACTGTGCTCTGGGAGGTGGCATGAGGACACAGGATAAATTAAAAGAAACAGTGAAAGTTACTCACTTGTGTTCACATGAAGGGAAAATGACCTTTAAGACTTTCAGAATGAGAGTTGCGCCAACAACTCCGACCACAATGACCTCCATCAAATTAAAGAATAGAGGGAAGAAGCGAAGCCAGAACCTGCACAAGCCTTTTCTCAAGTCTTCCACCCACTGGCACATCACCTGCAACCAAACAGGAATGAAACCAAGACAGGCTAAAAATCAGAGCAAGCACCGTTTTTGTAGCTACTGCTGAATCATGTTACGTGGCAGTAGATTGACTGTATGTGTACACATGTGTGTGTATGCCTATATGTAACGAAGGAGTCAAGTGATTGATGATTCCAGCATGGTTTTTTCACTTGAGTCTGGGATATATGAAGACTTAACTTATGTAGAAGTGACTGATCATAGCACAGTTGAAATGAAAGGCCACTTGGGAAATAAAGAGCACGTGAACCAGGGGCCTGGATCGCACCTTATTTAATTATGAACTGTCACTTCTCAAGTGGCTACTGTGTTTCTTATGGCCCATCGCCCAGAACAGCAAGCACTTCATATCTCCAACAAAAATCATGAAAAACTACTGGAATTTAAAAATGCACCGAACTTAAAACTAACATAAACACTTAGTTTGACATGATTTAAATATCAGACCTCACTCTTATGAAGTAGCTGTGAGATGAGGACATTCTAGACTTTAGAAATCCACTTGATTCCTATCTGAGTACAAAAGCAAATTCTGACTCTTAAAGGGTGGTTTAGGCTTAGGAAGTTTTTAAAAAAAATCTTAGACTTTCTCCTTAAAAGTTTGTCCTTCTTAACGATCTACTGCAGGGATTTCTTAGACTTCTGCAGAAATTAGTCACTGTGAGATATCCTAACACAGTAAAAAAAAATCCTGGGCTTTATCAAATAGAAAGCCTGAGAAGTCACAAGCCTAGGTTAAGCAGGAATGGAAATTCTCTCTTTGAGCAATTAGCTATAATGTGCTATGTGTTGTTTTTTACAAACTGACAGTAAAGCCCCAAAGATGAAGTACTAGGAATGTTACTTGCATTTTTACTATCTTTAAGTGGATATTGTGTTTGGTCTTTCCATCAGGAAATCCCACTATCTGAATCTTAACAATGTTGTTTCTGTTTGTTTTGTCTGCAAACATCCACAAAGGAGAAAAATCTAACATTTGTGCCTTTTTTTTTTTTTTTTTTTTGGACAATACCAGGAACAGCAGGAAGAAAGATTTATTTTTAACAGCATTTTCCTATAACTTTTCCTCCTAGAAATGTCCCTAAGTCACATACATTTTCATCCCAGGGAGTGGGGAAAAGAAAATAAAAGGAATAAATGCTTCTCCTTTTTAAGCCAGTCTTTGAAGCTACATCCATAAAAACAAACCAAAACATCACTACCTTATAAGAAGATGGAGGTTCCATCCTAAGAGGGGTCTCTGGTAACTTGCCAGGTAAAGTCTCTTCATCTGCTGTTGTTTCTGCTTGCGGGATAAGGTACTGGCTGGTAGTTTGCAGGGGATCTTGAATATCTGCCGAAGAAAGGCTACATTAAATTTTCCTCTTTATTTGGCTTGCTAATCATGATAATTCAATTAATGACAGTGCAGAGTGGAAAGAAAACAACAGAGAAATGCTGCATTTCTATATTTATGACACAGTTGTTATAAGGTGACAGTGGGAATATAGAAGGCTGACATTTTCAATTTGACTTCAGTGAAATAAACTGCACGAGAGGCAGAAGCAGAGCTGCAGTGCAGACGTCAGCTGTGCCTTTAGTCGTAGATTTCAGCTGTCATCAGATAAAAAGTGAGGAACTTTTTATGAGCAGATGCATAGCAAAATAGCCATCTGCTATGAAACCCTTGAGAATTTTTGATTAACAAATGGCACAAATAACTTTGCCTGCTTTTAAAGTATCAAGGTTTAACAACGTGGAATTATTCTCTGCCTTGGAAGTGACCCAGACGGGTATTTCCTCTCTAGTTTTCACATGCAGTCTCAGGAAAAAGGGGGAGCTTTAGAGAAATTTCCACTATGGCACTTGAGAAAGAAATTATTCACGTGAGACATCTGGGTTGCATGTTTACAGGCATCATGTACTTCACAGGGGAAAAGATTTGGAACCAGAACATGACAAATGACACCCAGAATGCACAAGAATGGAGTTTAGGTATAACAAAGAGGTTCCTGCTCATGAAGAGGTGGTTATCTGATGCAGGGCATGAGAATAACAATATCCTCTTGCCCTTATAAAGCAGTGTGTGACCTAGTGTTGAGATCATTATGTAACAGCTAGGAGACCTACCTTTTCCTGAGAGGTTGGGAAATGTAAATACCACGTCGCTGTCCCTGGGGATGGAATAGAGCATGCTCTCCTTCAGAGGGACCGTGTAGCTTGAATGCCGTAGGACTCTCGTGTCCTTCACTAAAATATTTATTTCAGCTACTTCTTCTTGCTGAACCTGCAGGAGATGCAAGCAGGTTGATACAGCTGAGTCTAATTAAAGCAAAGGAGGCTGCCACAGAAAAACAACACAGCACGGACAATTCCAAGCCATGCAAATGTACAGACGTACAGATATTACTAACAGGAATTTATTATTTTTTTACTTCACAGATTCTTGCAGTCTTATCACATGAGGATGTGCATCCAACAAACTGCGTTTCTCTCTCCACCGCTTTCCTGCGTTCAGTCATTATGATCAAGGAGGCCTTTTAGTGCAAGGAAAACTCCAGTGCATCAGTAATAAGGACAGGGGAAAAGGGCACCTGCAGATTTTTAGTGTATGGCTGAGATAAGACTAATACTTCTGCTTTTGGAGCAATGTTGCTATTTTCAACATCCCAGAAAAATTGTACTGGGATCACTCAGCATCGCGTTTGGTTTCAGCTTGTTTTCCTTTCTCCTGTTATTTAGAATAGCAGCATTACAGTGTCCTCCCCCTCTTCCACGTGATGCATTCGACCCTCCTCGTTTAATGATCACTACAAGCAGAGCTCATGCAGAAAACATTCAGCATAACTAAGAGCAATAACTGCGTCTTGAGGCCAGGAACTAACAGAAACACAGCGCAAGTGATGAAGGTTTTAGCTGCAACTCAGAAGTGCAAGGACAGAACAGGAAAGCAGCGTGCAATGAAAGTTAGAGTCTCTGTGGTGCTGCTGCACAAGAGAAGGGGCAGGGCATCACCTCCCTCAGGACTGCCAGGCAGCGCTGGGTATATGCACTGTGCTCTCACCACCACTTTAAGCATGGAAATGTTTTGGATTTAGGAGACCTAAGACTTAAAGGAGTGGCACATTATTTTTTACCTGTTTTCCATCAACTTCTGTCACTTCTTCCTGGATGACGATGAGCTTCAGATCCGAGCTGGATGCCAAGGGCCACTCGTGAACCATGATGCGAGCGCTGACCGTTCCCAGGTGCTGCCCTTGCGGCAGATTATCCACGTCCTCCGCTGCCAACAGAGAACGCCACAGGTGTCTGGGGGAAATGGCCCCATGCGGACCGCGGTGCACAGCCAGGCTCTGCACGGGGCAAACAGCAGCGATGTGGACCCGCAGCCCCACGGTCTCTGCACAGGTGCCCTCCGAACGTTGTCGCATTGCAGCCACAAACTGCCAGCACCGAGGTGGAGGCGCCCCGAAGCTCCGTCGCAGCCTGGGTGCAAGGGCCCTCGCGCTCCCAGCCACTGCCGCTGCAACGGGAGCCATGCGGTGCCCCAGCGGCAACAGCCACCGTGGTTGCTGCCGAGCCACACTCGGAGGCGGCCCCACGTTAGGCTGACACAGCAGCACCGCGCGATCCCAGGGCCCCCCGGGTGGTTCTGCGGCTTCGTCCTTGCAAGCCGGTCGTCCTCACGGGGCTCGCAAGGGTAGTGCCGCTGCCCCGCCGGCCAGCCACCCGCACATTCGTTCAGTCGCAGCTTCCTGCCTCCTGCCACACGGGACAATATCCTGCACCTCCAAAATGATCTGCTCAAGTTACATGCTTAACCTGGAGCACGTTCACCTTCAAGTGAATGTAAAGAAACACGCTGCTCTGGGCTCCGATGTTGCCAGCTCTTTTCCACAGCCCTCTCACGCTAGGAGTGACAATTCCCTCACACAAGTTTCCTCCCAACGCTCCGCGGGCACCTCAAGCCCTCCTCTTACCCCAACACCTTGCACTATTTCAACAGCCGCATCTTCCACGAGGACAGAGAGGACTGCCCTACCACCTTCTCTGTTTCCACACAGACTTAGTACGTTTTTCCTGCTTTTTCCTGATCTCCTCAGCCAACACTGGCCCCTGGGTGCCAACCCTGCCATGAACCAGGTCCTTCTGTCCATGCCTCACCCTGCCAAGAAGGTAAGGGTGCTGCTGTCCCGATCAGGCATTTCTCTCTGGGATAAGAGACCAGGTGACAAATATCACTGTGCCCACTTAGCAGTTTGCAAGCGTTATCTGAATCTGTTGTGAAAACCTCATAAACAGCGTGAACATCATTTTATAGGTGAGAGCGAAGTCCCGGTCAGAGGAGCCAGACAAACATCGAGAGCGAGGATTCCAGGTTCCCACTCCCACATTTGGTTCCCTCATCGTTTCACACTGACACTTGTAACTGCGGTCCCTCCCAGCTATATACTTGTGATCTAGGAAATTCCAAGGAACAATGGTAGAGAGTGCTCAGCATTTCTTAGAATTAGTAAAATCTGATCTATTTTTCTGGAGAATGACATTCTACCACCCTTAAAAAAAAAAAAAAAAAGATAGGAACAATAGAAATGTAACTGTCCCAGACAAAAAGAAACAACTGACTGTCCTCCCCCACCAGAAAAGGCATAGTGTCCAATTAATAACCAATTGATCCTGCTTTGGAGAGAAGCATTCCGGAGGCAAGCTCGCAGCTCAGAGAATATTTTTAAAAAGCATTAGTACTTTTTAAGTAGTCATCTGATAGGAAAGGGAGGATGATCTCAGAAACCAAGCTAGAGACTGTCTGTGACTGAACCATCAAGAGATTCTGCAGAATATAGTAAAAGCTTAAATCAAAAGAACATAAAAGCCCCTGTTTATTAATTATACAGCATGTTCTGCGTATCTCCAAAATCATAGTGCTCTCTGGTCCTTCAGAAGAGATGCACCATTGGAGCAGTGGAAAAAACAGCAGTTTCAAAATCCTTACAGGTCATCAACCATTACAGAATCCTATTAACTGAAGTGCTTGTACTGTAACAGCCTATCCAGGAGAAACTTTTTTTGTCCCTATAAACATAGAAATGAGATACTGAGAAGACCTTCCTAACACCAATTCCTGTGTGAGCTGTTGAGACTTCCTGGACATAGGCCAAGCACCTAGGGAGACGGCCATTAGCAGGGTGGAGTTGCATCCTTCTGTTTACACTGTCTAGCTTGTAGCGTAAAACATTCTTCTGAAAAGACAGGCAGAGCCTGGATTTCAGAGGAGATCATGGACATCTAGGCATGTGAATGTGGCTTAAGAACACAGCAGTATATGTTTTGCCCCCATTTTAGTCGCAAATTTTTCTAATTGGGGAAATTATTTGCTTCTGCAGTGTTCCGTTTTTGAGAGTAGCAGGTCATGTAGTCATTGTCATATTTGGCTGTGGGGTAGCAGGGAAGCAAATTACACACACAAAAAAAATGAAGAATACTCACAGATTACTGTTTGACATGTTATGTGGGTAACGCCAGTCTTCATAGGAAAATCATTTAGATACACCTGTCCATTAACATAGGTGATATTAAAAACAACCTGAAAGACAAACAGACGGACAGACTGAATGAATAAATGCATGGTTCCTATGCCTCCATGCTACAATTCTGTTTGCAGAAGAACACTCTTAGTGCCAACCACAAAACAATGTATGCTCATCCACAGGTAGAGCTTGTTTCACTGCACAGTAACTCACAGAATAAACAGAAAGACTTGACAAACCTGTCCTTTGGAAAATTCTCCGCTGCTTTTTAACGTCAAAACATTGACTCTGATTGTTTCCTGCAAAACAGCAATGAAGAGAGATGTAAAGTTTGGTAAGAAAAGTGCTTAAGCCACTGCAAGCCACAAGCAACTCTGGCCCTCCGCACTGATAGAGAGACCGCATAACGCAACCGAGCACATCCCCAGCATCCCCGCACTATCTAGCAAACCACTTACTTCTTCCACACAAAGGCTTTTCCCCTTTTTTTTTTCCAATACAATTGATGAGAAAGAATGACTACAGTTTCCTTTTAAGCAAAATCTATTTTTTTTAATAAAACTAAAAGATAGAAATAAAGCAAAATGCTCATGAAAATGCTGCATGGGTTATAATGGAAACAAAGTCTCTCATATTGGGTGAAACATAACACACTTTACACAAGGAGACATCGGATTCCCTACCCCTGAAAAGTAGAAAATTGTTTTAAAAGTTTTTTAAAAAGTGTGTTAGTGTTCCACTTAGAATTCACTTGGAAGACCTACCCTAAAGCAAAACACAGATTTTTCAATCTCAACAGTAATCCTGATTCTTTGGTTATCATTCCCAAACTATGCCACACAGGGCCCCTCCAGAGCCACAGCTAATAGGCATTTACTGCCTTATTTCAAACCCTAATTGCTGTAATTTATTGTTTCCTCCGTGGATGTCAGAGCAATGACTTCCCATTTGTTATTCTGTTCTTCCATTTCATCCTCCTAATTTCAGGGGCTCTTTTGCAAAGGGGCCCTTTAGTTTCCCAAAGTGGCCTCTGAGGAAGGCCACACCCCAAATAACCTCCCTGGGACACAGTGCAAAGCAGCGAGTGCCGCCCTACCCTCCCGAGGCACCTCCTCAGCAATGCCACAAAGCCCAGCCTCCCTTCTGGCAGCCTCCAAGGATCCTATCCAGATTTCCAGAATGGTCCTGGAGACAGTTCTCCACACTTCCAACATCTTCTTTGGCTCTACTTCTGCTACCTAACAGCTAGAAAATTAAGCCAGTCTTCATAGAAAGTTCAGTTTGCTCAGATTTTAGAAACAAACAAAGAGACCAAAAAAAAAAAAGGGAATTCCCAACCCCACTCTGTAATGTTTTGGAAATCGCCTTTTTAGGAAACATTAAATTCTTTGAGGAAGGAAATACTTGAAAAATTGAGTCCCCAACACAATACAGTCGTGTTTAATGAGCAGAGTTTGGAAGCACACCTGCAACAGAAAAAATTCCTTACAACAACCGTCACTGATTTAGTTAGTACTAGTTTACCCAGAACTATCGCAAACTCAAAAGCAACATTCAAATCTGATACAACAGGAATCTGGCGTCAGTGTTTAAAATATGGTTCGGATTTAAAACATGGTTTAAAACCCAAAACAGTTGGGTTTAGTTGGAAATGACTCATCATTGCTGTTTCAGCTACACATAGGTCAAGTCACTTGGAAAACTCTTAGAGATTTTGAGGGACATTGAGGCAGGTCATTGAGACTGAAACGGCAAAGCTCTCCTCAATGATTTTTCTAGGAAATGGATAAAAGAAAATTATCAGATTACTGACTTTTCCCCAAAACTCACAACCTAGCCATACACAGTAAAAGAACTTTATCAGTTTAGTCAGATAACTAGAAGTATCCTAAGGAAAATGTACATCGAATTAGTAAAAAGATCACAGGATGCAATCCATTCTGCTACCTGTAATTTCTTCAAACCAAACATTTTCTTCTCTCATTTTAATAATGCTGTGTGTTAAAAAAAAATCTGCTCTTTATCCTACATTCGGAGTTGTATTTC
Source organism: Eudromia elegans (assembly GCA_003342815.1). Lineage (NCBI taxonomy): Eukaryota > Metazoa > Chordata > Aves > Tinamiformes > Tinamidae > Eudromia > Eudromia elegans. Next base: position 1,113,723 of record PTEX01000046.1, on the reverse strand, counting down.
TTTTACAGCCCCACATTATACAACAGATTACTAAATCTGTGTGTCATGACTTCCTAGTTTTTTCTATCAAGTGAGGAATTAAAGAGCCTCAAAGACAGATTTTCCAGGCATTCAGTTTTTGAGCTTCAAATGAAATTTGAGTTCCTTTATGCAAAAAATATTTCGCAATCTTTTTCAACATCCCCGAAATGACTCGATAGAAATAGATGAGAAAATGAAATGACTGATAACCAGTAACTAGGGAAAAGAAGGATAATTCCCCCAACACTTTTTCTTTTATAAGCAAATGCTGTGTTTGAAAATGAAGGACATGGGGAAAAACTGATATGCTTAGGATTGAGAATTACATTTAAAAATTGAACTATGTGATTTTTTAAGACAGCTTTCAATTCTGTTATGACTTAGTGGCCAAAAACCCCTAGGTACACACTTAACTTGCACTTGAAGAGCGTTATGTGTTTAAGAAATTAAAACATTTCAGTGGATCGCCTCCATGCTGTCCAAGTTACAGAACAGAGAGGCAGAGAGGCAACTAGGAGAGCTGATGTGATCCGGCAGTTTGCTGCTCCTGCACTGAGAGAAGCAGGATAGTTCTCTCCGCACATCCTCCTTCCCTCTCCCTTGTGCCAGCAGCCAGTGAGTCACTTAGCTCATTACATTGGCAGGAAACGATTCACTTTGTTGCAGGGCTATTTTACTGTCAGCTCACCCAGCGAAGAAGAGCCTGGCGAGCAGCAGAGCCGGTGCAAGGGCCGGGACGCAGACATGCAGCTGGCAGCAGGTCTGCCCACGCTGGCAGCCTCAAGCTGTCAGACTGGCTCTGCTATGCGGTCCCTTGTCCTGCCAGTACCTTACTGGGTCAGAGCTAAGGTGACTCCTGCACTGCACAGCTGCAGAGAGCAGCTCTGCAATCCCTCCTAGTTTGTGTTTGCAGAGCTCCATTTCTTGCCACTCCTGAGACTTGCACTTATTTCACATTCAGATCCAACAAATTCTTCAACTGGTGCAGTTCCATCTCCTGCACTGCCATGTTGCCATGTCTGGATTTGTCACACCAGAAACATTTGCTCCCCATCAGTCACATGTCCTTGTTCTGACTCTTCACTAGTAGTCCCACAAGACCACTGCCAACCTTGCTAAGAAACACTCCAAACAGATCTCAAAGTCCTGGTGCTGTTGAGTTTAAATTGTTCTTGTTCCACCTAGACTGGTATAAGGATCCATAAAATCACTGGGCTGGAAAGGACCTCAGTGTATCACTGAGCCCTTCCCCTTGTCCAGAGGCAGCACCAACTGCACCCATCTTTCCTGACAGGACATGCTGTCAGGATACATACCCCAGAGCTCCCACGGGGCTCCCCTGAGTGCTGCATCCAAAGCTCGTGAGCCACACGCTGCTACTGCTTGTTAAACTGGCTGGGAGATGGCCTGGGCAGTCCAGCATGTTTTGCACCTTGCTTTCCTCCTGGGAGGCTGGAACTGAAAACCATCCCTGTTAGAACTTCAGCCTTAAATATGCGTAAGGAGCAACCTCCATCTAACCAGCCAGAGGTCAAGACTCACAATCTTAAGAAATACCCTTTCATTTCAACAGTGGGAATACTTCTCTGGTACCATAATAAAAATTCCTACTCAGAAAATAAAATAATTTGCTTTACAGATACATCTTACAGCTTTGTGCTCCAGTGCTAAGAAAAGTAAATAAGAAACAGCACACACATTTTGTGTATGAAAAAAAATTGTTAAGCCTGTAGTAATGAAGCCACTGTGAGACAAACCTTGAACCTACAGATTAATCCATAATATCATGTTGCCAAGTTCTGGAGATGTCTGAACCAAGTGTATAAAACTTACTCTTTGCAGCTTACATGACACTTTTGAACATTAACAACAGGTTAATGTTCTGAATCTATCAACATACACTAAAAACGGCCTCATAATTCTTAGTGCTCTTCAGAAAAGTAGATTTTTCTCCTGAATGTTCCTAAGACTTCCCATCTTTGTCCTAGTGCTCTGACAACGCTGTGCCTGTACAGGACAGCACTTCCACCACCTACTGCTCCGGGAAAGTTAGGGCAATGCAGCAACAATGTAGCAATAAACCTCCCAGCATTCTTGTGAACTCATTAATTTCTTAACAGTGAGGGTGAGAGAGCAGTGGAACGGGTTGCCGAGAGAGGTGGTAGAGTCTCCTTCTCTGGAGATCATACAAACCTGCCTGGATGCCACCCTGTGCCCCGTGCTCTAGGGGTCCCTGCATGTGCAGTGGGGTTGGACTAGATGACCTCTAGAGGTCTCTTCCAACCTTAAGCACTCTGTGATTCTATTTGTCAGCCAATGATTTTGGTGAACCTGAATCAGTTAAAAAATGCAAATGATGAACATTTTCTAATCGCCTTCACCATGTGCTACCGGGGGACCCAGGAGCATAAGCAAGGCAGTACAACCATGGAAGCAGAAGATCAGGATGGCAAAAAAAAATGGCTGCAAGGAATAAAAAGCATCTGAGATGACTTAAAAGGGAACATTTGCTAATTCTGAAACTCTTCCCAAGAATGCCACACACACAAATACTCAGAGAACATTTTACCCAATTCTAGCCTTTTTAGAAAGGCCAGACAAGACGAAACTGTTGGGTCTAACCATGCAGGCAACTCAAATGGATCTGCCTAGAGGGAGAAGAGACCTCCCTCCACAAACAGCAGGTTCCTGATGGGACACCCTGTTGGGCTACTGCCAGCAGCTGTTTGGTCCTGAACAACGGCCTCAGTCACACAGACCCCAGGCAGGCGGGCAGGCAGGCGGGCAGGCAGCCCGCTTACCGCGCAGCTGGTGCCCCGCCACGCTCTCTGATCTGGGCGTTTTGTGCCAGGCAGCGGGGCGGGCAGCGCGGGGAGCAGATGGCGCGATGCCCCATGGCAGGGCCAGCTGCTGCACAGCCCACAGCTCCCTCTCGGCACCCACGCGGGCCCAGCTGGAATATCCTGTTTGCAAGAGGAAAACATACTGGCCAGGGAAGCCTGCCAGCCACCTAAGAAACAGTCAAAACTAATGAGTGTTTCTAGACTTGAAAAGAGGTTGTAGGAAAGTGTGTTAAACAAAGGGAAACGCTACCATCCAAACTCTTCCCACCTGAGTTGTCTTTGCTGGCACTCACAAGCAAACCTGGCCCCAAGGGGCCTAGGGTTGTGACCTATGCCCCTCGAAGTCTTCAGTCAGATTGGAAATACAGCCATGCTATAAGATGAGCCTTAACGGTAATTGGCGTAACTACACCAAGCAATAACCGTGGCAGCATCCTTGACAGGTCTGCAGGGCTGTCCCTCACACTTCACAAATGTTCAGTCCAAAACCTTCTCTAGTGAGGGCTGGCATTGCTTGGCAGTATTGGCTTGAGCAACTAAAGCCAAACAAGCCTTGTATATACGTGAATATAACACGAGCTGCAAGCATACTCATATTCCTTCCTTGCTTTCAACAATTCTCAATAAAATAGTGGTCATCCTCTCCTTTGCCTTAGGTATGTTGCTAGAATTAATCACCTACACTTTCTCTCTATTAAATCTTCTCATAATATGAATATTTTATCAGGAACTTTAAAGGCTAATATTTAAGTCTCACAATATCAGGAGATGGTTACATCATACCACTTTAATCAAATATACATGGAAAGATGATGTGAAATCCTTCAAGTACAAAGTTCAGAGCATGCACCAGGTTGCTGATAGAGAAACTGGAATAAAGCTATGGAAAAAAAAGTCATTATGTCATTATTAGCAGGTTTCTTTTCTGCATTGCACCCACTGCATATGTATTCAGGTAGTAAAGGCTACACAGAGGTTTATTGCAGCCAACAAATAAATAATCTGAAAACAATGTTTTCCAGGCAACTAAATCACACAGAAGTTTTGCAGGTGAGCAAACATTTTATAAGGAAAACAGCTGACCTGTTTTATCAAGAGGCAAACAGAGTAAACAAACTTCACAGCATTCAACTGCTGTTCTTTCAGCCTATCAGCACATACTGAAAAATGTTCTGAAAACAAAAACTAACTTCTGACCCAGTATCAGAAAGATATTTTAATAGGAATAATATGAATAATTTAATATGAAGTTCAGCTCTCTTGTTGCATCATTCCATACTTTTTAACTGTCTAATATTAATGAATCTGTAACCTAGTTTTACGCATTCAAATTTCACAAGAAAGAAAAACAAAACTACACATACTAATGATTAAAAAAAAAAAAAGTAATCCCAGATTTCAAAATGGCTTGTTTAAGAAAAGACTAGCATTGCACAACAACGAGGCGTTCACATTCCAGTGCTTAAAAGAGCCGTTTCAGACTTACAAAACTGCACACACACTGTTCTAGTGTTTCAAGGCTTATCTCAGTCCTTCACTGCAGTTTCTCCGTACTGCCACAGCCTTTAATTTGGAGGGAGACGTTCATATCCCACACCAGGATTGCGAAGCTATCAGCAGTAGTCTGCCAGCGTTATGGAACACACCGTCATGGGAGGCAGCCAAAGCAAAGCTAACCCCGTAATTTCCCAGGAGCGGGCAGCACCAGCCCGTCTGCAGTCCCAAGGAGCCCCTGCCACCCGTCGCTGAGCTCATGGCTCTTGGAGCTGGCTCCGCAGCACAGACCCAGCTCCTGCGCTGCCTATTCCCGCTGCCGAGGCCCTGCCCTTCCTACCAGGCCACCATTGCCGGGTTCACAGTCAGACACGAGGAATTCATCCACTCCGAGCGCTCTCTTGAGACATGCTCTTCCTTCCACATCAAAATGATCCCGCACGTACTAAAAGGAGTAATGGAGGAAACTTTTTTTTTTTTTGAGACTGAAAAAAGGGCACTAAACCCATGTGCTCTCTTTCTGACTCCTGAGCACGTTTCTCACCCATACACTGATACTATCCTATCCATGACACTATGCAGTTGACAGGTGCAGGGACTCCCAGAGCAGCAGGAGAGGGGCTGGCGGCAGGTGCTTCTGCACGATCCCAACCCCTCAAACAGCACGGCTGTGTGCCACGGGTGCTCACACAGGCAGCGCGCAGGCCAGGTCGCTGGCCGCCCACGACGCGCTCACTCGTGCCTCCAGACCGCAGCCAGCACGGGCACGTGGGCTGCCATGTCCTACACGGCTGCCCGCTGGGACAGCCTCCACACCAAAACCCCACCTGACAACACTGATGTGTGCCAAGGTAAGCGAGGGTAGGGAGTCACGGTCCCGTGCTGGTTTATGCATCTCCCCGGTGAGTTCAAGGTAACATTCCCTCTCTCGGAAGGGGGTAAGCGGAGCAGCTGAGTACCTGGACGTAGCTTTCTCTGCTCTCCTGTACCTTAACAGGCCCGACATCGAGCACAGACGTACCACTGCGGGGGCTGAAAGACCAGGATCCCCATTTTGAAAGCACACATCCTGGTGCCAAGCCCAGCTCTCGCCAACCATCCTTAGAGAGATGCAGAAACCAGGAAGTAAGCCCAGAAATCCAGTGCAGCACAGGGCCTGCGGCAGCCCATCTTGGAACGTTTCCCTTAAAAACCTGGGGGAGAGAGAGATGCCACCAACGCAGCTGCACAACAGAAACGGCGCACTCGCTGGACGGGGCGGTACAGCCCGACGGAGCGCCTTCCTCCCCGCGCTCCCACACCCGGGAGGCCACCGCTGCCCGCTGGGGATGAGCCAGAGGATGCGATGGTCCCGGTTTGAGTGCAGGTACGCGAAGCACCCAGCCGCCTTCCGCAATCGCGCAGCTCGAGGCTCACGGTGCCACGGCACGTCTTTTTATTCTCACAGAGAATCACCACGAGCAGATGTGGACTTAACACACGGCACACTCCTCCTATGGCACAGCACCACCACAAAGCGGAGGGACACACGTCTAAAACGCAAAGCCGGTACTCCCACGAGGGATGGGAATATTAACAGCTCTCTTTCCCACCGCAGCACGCTCATGTCAGTGCACCGAATCCCCCCGTAACGCGCCAGGGGAGCAGGCGGCGGCTCCACGCGCGCAGCGGGCTCGTTTGTGGCAGACGAGCACTTGGGACGTTTCGTGCCGTTTTCGCACCTTCTGCCCCGCGAGGCGGCGGGAGGACGCGGCCGGAGGTGACAGCCCCGCCGCTAGGGCTGGGAAAGGACCCTCGTGCCCCGCGCGCCACCCCGGAAGCGCCCGCCTCGCCCCTCCGAGGGGACCTGACCCCAACGGCCGCAACGGCCGTAACGGTCCCCGCCCGCGCCGGTACCTGTCCGAGTGGCCCCGGGCCCAGCAGCCCCGCGGCGAGGGGCGGCAGCAGGAGGGGCGGCAGCAGCAGCAGCGGCAGCAGCAGCGGCGGCGGCCCCAGCGCCGCCTCCATCTTGCGAGCCGGGAATTAAAACAAAGTGAAACATCAACAAGCGGCCGCGGCGACAAGAGGCGGGGCCGGTGGCGGCGCGGGAGGGAGGGAGGGAGGAAGCAAGCGAGCAGGGGGAGGCGGGAGGCGGGCGGCTCCGTATTTATCTATTATTTATGTTTATTTATTTATTTAGTGAGAGGACTGGCCGGATTTGCGGGTCCCCGTGCGCGCTCGAGGAGGGCAGGCGGCAGGACGGCCGGAGGCGGCACCGGGCGCCGCGAATGACGAGACGCAGAAGAGGAGGGGAACGGCAGGAGCCCCTCAGCCCTGAGGAGACTGAGCGGGACTTGGGAACAGCCGTCAAAAACGCACACGGGCTCTGGTGAAAGGGGAGCGAGCCGAGTCCCCGGGTCCTCGGTAGCTATGAAGATGAACAGAGCTTACTTTACAGCGCAGGAAGGGCTGAGCTCTCTGCTCACCAAACAATACCAGGTGTCTAGTGGCAGGGGCGGCAGACGTCTTAGCACCTTGCCTGGGGAGGCTGTGGTACCACCAGGACAGGGCAATGAACTGCCTGTCCCATCGAAACCACCTGTAGCCCAGTTTTATATTGTTCTGGACTCATGCCTTGCTGATACTGTACATAAACCATGGAAGCTAATATTTCATATGCTCTCTGCGTTCGGGAGACACTGGTCTCAACATCTGGCATGAGCCAGAAGGTACTGGAAAACAACGCCTCAGAGGGTGAGAAAATCCCTGGAATATTTCAACCCTGGAGATACATCTCTTAGGGCTATTCCTTTTGGGGTAGGGAGAAAACTGGGGGTAGTCTCCAAATAAACTGCATATAAAATGAAAACCTCATATTTCATCACTAAATATTATCATTAGTATGTTTTTTAGAGATTAGAAAGCATTACTTATAGCTTAGTTAACTGGTTTGGCCATAATCACACCAGACAGCAGTGGTGAAGGAATGGAAACCCAGGCATTTTAGACTCTGCTCCCATCTCTAAGATCATTTTGTTTCTCTTAGAGCTGTCCAAGGGCCTTTTTTTTTTTTTCTTTAATCCACTGCATATGTCAGACTAAAAGAAATGGGCGAAGGGCCTGTTCATGGCGCAGCCTCACGAGGCAGGGCCCTACGCTGCCTGTTCCCAGTCTCCTAAGGGTGACACGAGCGACACACAAGCGTCTCCAGTGTGGCAGCAGTGAGAATGCAGCCCTTGTTGGCACTTGCTCTCATCTGCACGTGCTGGTGGGAGGACATGCGGATTGCAAACATTCCTGCTCGGCCTTGCTCTCCATTCATAAACCGGGGATCGCGGACTGTGCCCCGGCAGGACTGCTGAATCCTACACGAGCAGAGCAGGCTACAGTACCGCAGTGTTTCCAAAATGTATGAGAAGCATGATAATGGATATGTAAAAATAGAGGAAAACAAGGATCTCTGATGTGCTGAACTTGTAAGTAATGCACTGTGGGTTGACATCAAGGAATTTAGCCTTTCCCCTTGCCCCCGAAATGGAATGGACAAGTGCCTGTTCCCTTCTGAATGCCTTTGAATGCCTCAGTGTGTACATTTCCTGGTAAAATACTTAGCAATAAATGCTTTCCTTCTATGTTTTTCTTTGGCCCATTCTTTCCTTTTTGCTCCTAATCTCTTGCTTCTCCTTTTCTTCGGGCCTCAGTTCCTTTCTTTTTAATCTCCTGGACCTTAATGGAAATGCAAGAACTATTCATTAGCCAGTTCTCAGTTTTCCCCCATGCCTTCGCTCCAGTCTCACGGCACGGTAGATGTCACCACAATTTTAGTGCAATGCGAACGGTGAATCTCCTACCTATCGGGACTGCTTTCTTTACTGGGGTGTTTCCCCCTGCCTTCCACAGGTGACCCACTCTCAAGCGCCGTTTGCTGTGGAGCCTCCTCGCTCAGTAGCGCCACGCGGAACGGCTAAGAACGGCCCTGCCTCGCCTCGGCCTTGGCGTCCACGCGCACCCCCGTTCCCGACGCCGGTCCCCGTGGCGCGGAGCTCCGTCCCCGCCGGCAGCGCCTCCTCCGCGCCGCCAGGGGGCGGCCCACGCGGCGGCGGCGGCGCGCGCGGCGGGGCGGCCATGGCGGTGCTGCTGGAGACCACGCTGGGCGACCTGGTCATCGACCTCTACACGGAGGAGCGGCCGCGCGGTAGGAGCGGGAGCGCCCGGGGCGACAGGGAACGGCCCGGGCAGAGCGGCCCGCGGCGGCGCCCTCAAACGCCGCCCTACCGGCGCTCTCCGTGCCCGGGCCGCTCTCCAGCGCGACGGAAATGGCGGCTCTCGGTGCGCTGGCCGCGGCCTCGCTGCCCGGAGATGCCTCCGGGGCGCCCTGCGAACGGCGCTCGGGCCGCGAGCGCGGCCCCGGCCGCCCCTCGGAACGGCCCGTAAGGCCCCCTCGGTACGGCCGCAGCGCGGCGCCGAGCGGGACTTACCGGCGTTGATACCCGGGGCTTGGCCTTGTCACAGGGGCCGCCGGCGTTTAAAGTCGGGCTGCGAGTGCCTCTTCCCGCGAAATTCTTAAGTATTTTATTATTATTTTATGTTACTTTAAATCTGGAGGTTTCAGTTAAAAAAACACGCTCCTGTGCGCCCGCCCCGTGTTTTGGTAGGTGGCGTAGGATCAAACTCCTGGGAGTAGATCCAATATGTGGATCTGCCGCTGCCATAAACTGCCCCCGTGGTTAGTTTACATATCCGTGTTTGAAGTATGTGATGAGACATCTCTAATTTTTATATACAAACCAAAGGCAGTGTGCAGGGGTTTTTTGGGAAAAAAAAAGAAAAAAGTAAATAAATTATGCAGTGAAAGTTTTAGAACAAGACACCTTCTATTTAAGCTGTTTAGAAATAAACTTGGGAGAAGAAATGTGCATTTCTGTGGAACAAGCGACATTTAGGTTTCTCTGTATTGCTAGATTTAGGAAGGAAAGGTACCTAAGTACCTCTGGCAAATTTCTGGGTTGTGTGTTGATGAACTCAAGTATAGCCTGCTTGAAAACTCCTCTCTGTGTACTCAATTATATATCCATTATATCTAGGGGGTTCTTCAGTAAATTCCAGTATGATTTCTTACAGCTTGCCTAAATTTTCTGAAGCTCTGCAAAATCAAGTATTACAACTATTGCCTTATTTATAATGTACAGGTGAGTGTTTAAGATAGTATATACTTTTATTTGTGTGTGTGTGTGTATATATATGTTTGGGCTAAGCTTATAGACAAGAAATCAACATTTTGTGTATTATGTTTTATGATAGAAAGATTTTATTATACAAACCGGTGACCCCATGGGAACTGGCCGTGGAGGGGAATCCGTGTTTTGGTGAGTAAAACATGTTTGTTTTATGAGATTGACAGAGAAGTCATATAGGAGAATAAGGCCTCAACTTTGATTGTTTTAGACTTTTTTTTTTCTTTTTTTTTTGAGGTGGGGCAGAATTACTGATGTGGAGTAAAAATGTTGATGCAAGAGCTTCTTTAGCTTTTCTAGTTATATACATTTGTAGTTCTGACATGGTCTTTGGTCACAGTTTAGGGGGAAGAGAGGCACTATGCCATATTTGACCTTGGAAGTGGAAGTATAAGAGTTTGTACATTGACCTTTATTTCCTTGCAGATGATCAGATTTCCATAGGTTTGTCTTTGTAAGATGAGTGTTTTAGCTGACTGCCCTATGGAAGGCCAAATCATTCTCTATTTACTGTTACTTCTGTGTCTTTTTTGTTTGGTGTGTTTTTTTTGTTTGGTTTTTTTTTTTTTTTTTTTGTTTTTGTTTTTGTTTTGTTTTGTTTGTTTGTTTTTTTAAGCAAGAGCTGGTGGAGAACCTGGAGCTGAGCCCACAGCAATGCTATGTTACAATTCCAATGTATGAGAAAATAATCCTGTCACCCTAGATATTTACCTGAGTTCATTTTATCAAGTGCTAAGGAACTCACTGTACAAAGATGAGTAGCTTGCTTTGAGCACTCGCATAAGTCCGGTGTGGCAGAACATGTGAAAGGCAGAACCTTGAGCACACGGGACTGTGGTGAACCTGGAAGCAGTTTGGTTTGCTGAAAACTGGTGCAAGACTGCCTAAGTAAACCTGGTGGGGCCTGAGCTGTCTCTCCATAAGGGGTAGTTGAAGTTTGTTTTCATTTCTGTTACGAGGATAGTTTGGGTCATCTTCTGAGGCTCTCTGGTATGGCGGGTAAGGAAATAAAGTATTCCAAAAGAGTGGCAGATTCTGTTCTGCTGCCGGTATGGAGAATGACAGTGTGCCTTTTCTACTTGTCTGTTACAAAAGAATTTAGCAGATTTGAGATTTCCATTCTTGATACACTGAAAACTGATAATGACAAACTTTAATTTGAATTCTCTTTTCATAGTTGCCTACACATGTTTAGTAAAGTGGTTTAAAAATAACACCATTAAATTTGGACAAATGTGTGTGTCGATCATGGAGTGAGACAAAACAAGCGAGATCAGGATCAGACTTCAAGAATTAACAGCAAATTAACAATTTGTCTTGTTCTGCATATCTTAAATTACTGTGTGCAGCCTTGTAAACATGATGAACTTGGTATGCATAGAGATTTAGTGCTTTTTAGTTAGTTTTCAGAGACACTTGCAGCATAAGTTATTTCATTTCTTTTACAGTGTAAATTTATTTCAACAGAACCTTTTCATCAGAATACCTATTAACCTCTTACTTTATAAAAATATGATTTTCTAAGTATAGTTATGTACTAAAAGAGAAAAAAAGACACACACACACACACACACACACACAAACCTCTGTGAAATGCCTCAGAGAAAATTCTGGTTTTGTTTGTATATAAAGTATTTAAATGTACCAATCTATAAAATGTGCACAGAGACAAAATAAATTCTGTCTTTACTCCAGTACCAATGTCAGATTTTTTTTAATTTTTTTGTTTACTATTTCAAAGCACTTGTTATCTATTGCTTGTTAAAATTCTTTTGCCTTGCCTTTTAACATGTTTTTTATATGTATTTTCAGTAAATTATATGGTGACCAAGCTAGATTTTTTGAGGCGGAAAAAGTACCAAGAATTAAACACAAGAAAAAGGGAACCGTGTCGATGGTGAACAATGGCAGTGATGAGCATGGATCACAGGTCAGCATACAGTATTGGAAGTACAAATAGGAACAAGTAAAATGGAAACTGCAGATTTACAGCAGAGACCTAACAGTGACAATGTCATCTCAAAATATCATCTCGAGTTGTGCTCCCAGGCACATACAAAGAAGGCCATAGATAAGGAGTTTAAGTAGTATTCCAAGTACCGCTGAGTGCTTGAGGACTGAGACGAAAAAGGTTAAAAAAGCCCGGGTTAAAATCCTGTCCTAGGTTTTATGAACTGTATTTGTTAGAGTTCTTCCATCTTTATTTTTTTTCCTTTATTTATTTTTTGCCAATGTCTCAATGTGTTTTTTTGCTAATCTGTAGAGTAAGCAGGGAAAAACCACTTCTAGTTAAATGAAAATGAAACACAGAGAAATTGTTCTTGTTTTTAAAGTAATCCAAAAATTCTCTCATTATCATATCATTGTCACTGCATATACTGAAATCATAGGCCAGCATTTGGTGTATGATTCCATAAAAGCATGTATTGATTGGTAGCGTGCAAGTTTAAGGTTTTATCCCATTACTGTTATAGAATAATTTTTTGATATTGTTCTCTTGCATCACATGATACAGTCCTTACTGTAGGTGCATTTAAAGTTGCTAACATCGTAGAATGATATTATAACTAAATGATTATTTTAGATGTGTTGTCATTCTCTAAAGAGCCTCACATGTAGTGTTAGTGTGTTTGAGTTAAAAATAAAACTTCTTTTTTTTTCCCATAATCAAAGGAGGTTTTTTTTTAAAATGTTTTTTCTGCTAGCTAGAATTTGCAGGGTAGGGAATTAGTTTCATTGTTTTTCTGCATTTTAATTATAAAATCAATTGTTTTTGTGGTAAGATAGTGATGACGTTTGTTATTTACATCTCAGAATGCAGCTGGCTAATGTGTATATGGGTATATGGGAATAAATGCGGTGTCCAGGAACATTAGTACAGCTTTCATGGGAAATAGAAATTGAAGCATTGAAGAATTATGTGGAGTTGTCTTACATCAAATTAGCCCACATTACGCTTGTAAACTGCACCAAATACTAACCAGTCTAAATTGTGCTGTAGAAAACAAGGAGCAAGATGTTCCCAATAAGATTGTGAAGTGCGGAAAGAAGGGTTATGTACGGAAAGAAGGGTTATGTTCTGTTATTCTTGCACATCTGCTACTTCTTCCCAAATTAATTACCAAGTGTCCCCCATTCTTAACTTACTGCCACATGTTCAATTGGTTTGAATTTTCATAGCTGCACTGGATTCAAATGCTCAGATGGTGTGAGTTTTCAAAGCTGAAAAAATGTCATCTGCTGTCACTGAGTGGGTCTGAAGAGGAGGTTAAACACTGTATTTGTATTAAAGTACCATTCTGTGATGGTTCATGCTGAACAGAGGCAGTGCTACTGGGCTCTTCTTCCCCTCTCTGGCATTAGCACTTGTTTTGACTCTTTGGTGAGTTAGATCTAGATCTGTACAAAACTTTGGGAGATAAAAGTTTGTTATAAACAGGAAGGGAGCACTGTGCTCACTTTGCAGCTCACAGCTGCCCAGAGGAAGAGCCTTTCTCTTTCTGTGCCCTGCCTTTCAGCAGCTGTGACACTTGCCACCTCCTGTGCTCACTTACATGGCAGGTTATAACTGTTTTTCTCCTTGCTATTCTAGTTTTCTACCTTATTACAGAGTTCTTGAATTCATGGGAGGGTTGAGCTTAAGGTGGAGCCAACCTGTGAGGGAGAGTGAGAGAGACTCCCCATCCTAAGGTAGCAGCTGTGTCCTTTAGCTTGTCCTATCCTGTTCTCACAGCTGATGGAAGAAGTCTAATGTCCTGTAGAAGGCAAGAGGACATTTTCCCCTTTGGTTTCAGTGATAGCAGTATCTTTGCTAAGGTAAAATTCAAGCCCTGAGGTTTACTGTGTGCTGTTCTTGGTTTAATATCTTCTGTTTTAGTTTCTTATTACTACCGGGGAAAACCTGGATTATCTTGATGGTGTGCATACAGTGTTTGGAGAAGTCACAGAAGGCATGGATGTATTGAAGACAATTAATGAAGCCTTTGTGGATAAGGACTTTTTTCCATATCAAGATATCAGGTATGACTTGTGTTAAATTTCGCTTTTTGAAGGCATGTTATCATTTGACAAGTTTATTAGGTATCTTGGAAGCTGCGTTAATATAGCAGTGCCAGGTGCCTAGCACAAGCATATTTGCTGTTATGGGGAGTTAGATGAAAACTAAATTGGTGAAATTATTACTTTGTATTAAACTTTATTAGGTTATGTATTAGTCTGGAAATAGTTATATAAAAATAAACAACTATTAAAAGCTATGTTTTTGTTCCGTAGAAGTCTTTCTATGCATATGGGTCTTCAGAAGCATTAGTATTTACAAGCATGCAGTGTGTTTGGCCATGTGGGGTGTGACTGAAGATCAGCAGAGCTGGTTTACAGTTAATTGGGTAAAAGAGAGTTTTGTCTGTGCATGTCTGATGACTGGTCCTGATTCTGCTTTCTATTAGGATAACTCATACAGTAATTTTAGATGATCCATTTGAAGATCCACCTGGCTTGCCTATTCCTGATCGCTCACCAGAACCTACTAAGGAACAGCTGGATGTAAGTGGTTTTCATAGCTACTTGGAGAAACATTAATAAAAAGGTCCTTGTTAACAGCCATCACAGGCTTATTTTAGATAAGAATCCTGTCCTTATTTCCTCATCAGTGAAATCTGCATTCTGAAAGGATTCTGCATTTTTAGTGTATGAGGATAGATGATACATACCTATTATGCTAATTCATGTTCTGATGTGTTAAATGTTATTTGGGGCTATTACTCCTTTTAATTAAATACAATTGGTCAATCTTTGAGGAAAAGGATTAAAAGGAAAAAAGGCTTGGGTGCTGTCCATTGTTACTGTGGTGCTGTAAGTTTGGAAAACCATATTTTACTGTTCTGATTTACAGAACAGTAAAGCTGTCATTCATCATATTCACCTTTTGTCATTATTCTTTTTGATTGGTTGGTTTGTTTTGTGTGTTCTTCTGGAAGAATCCAAATGCTGCTCTATTTTAATACGAATTCTATTTCTTGCTATTTCCCTTTTAAATGACAAATACCCTATCTGTATTTCAGTGCAAGTAATTCTTTGAGTTACATCCACAAGAATACGTACTGCTGTGGGTAACTTGTTCAGTCATAAGGAGTTGCTGAAAAAACGTTTGTAATTATTCTTAACATGTTCATAGTAAGCTGTTATGGAAGTGTGAAATTATCTCCTTGTATGAGAACAGCTGTTTCAAGCAGTGAATAGATTGAGAGAACATTGCTCTTTGTTTAATTTAATAGATAATAATTATTTAAATATTGCCATCAGCCTTTCATGTTACATCTGCACGCTGGTTAATGCACCCCTAGACCCATTAAATATGTAAAGAATTTAATAATTCGCTGCCAACTGGACAAGCATTTGTGTACTTTACATTTATCCTCTTCCCTTCTCCTTGTATGAGGATGTGGCTTTTGGTGTAGAAATATTTGTAAGTAAGATAGCACTGTGGAGATGCTAATGAGGAGAAAGACTTAACCCTGAAACACCGCCAGGATATATCTCTGTAAAAATAAGACTTAGACATTAAACAGAGTACATTACAACAAGAATATTATTAGACATACTAGACTTTTTATTTCAGTATTCCTTATGATCATTTCTTGAAGGAATTCTCAAGAAATGAGTTGACATACCAATACACCTCATATTTGACATACCAAGTATGAGATGGGACAGTAAAAAAAAAAAAAGAATATCTGAATATAGTTCAAGTTGATGGTCCCGGAAACTCATGAGGATGGTATCTTTTGTTTCTCCACTTTGATCCTTAATAATAAGGACATTTTAATCTAGGTATAGAAAGCAGAATAGAAGCTCACTTTTGCAGAGATACAATGCTCAAGCAATTTTCATGCCTGGGAAAGATTTTTAAAACAGATGTTTTTTGGCCGTGAGCTGAGTTGCGTAGTTTTTCCTTAATTTTTCCAGAGTGGCAGAATAGGGGCGGATGAAGAAATCGATGACTTGAAAGGACGGACTGCAGATGAAATAGAAGAATTTCAGGCAGAAAAAGAAGCAAAAACTCGTGCCATTCTTCTGGAAATGGTGAACATATCTCTAATCTTTTTACATGTTATTTTTGTGCATGTACAAGTATTTGCATGTTACGTATTAAGTTCTAGGGGGATGTGTTCTTAAGATGAATATTTGTCTTGAGCTGCTGATGTCCCAGTGTAGTAGTTCTCCATAAGGTGTAATCCCAAGGTCACTCCAGGAATTGGCCCCAGTATGGCAGAAGAGCTGCGTGTGTGGTCATTTGTTCTGCAGCACTACTGTGACTTCTGATCTGTTCTCGGGATCAAATTAAGCTTAGCTGAAAGGAGGGAGTGGTTTATGTGAGACTTGCATCATTTTCAGTGAGTATAATGCTGGATAGTTTGCAATAGGGAACAATGCCATAATTAAGCCAGAGGAATGAAAAACCATTGAAACCATTGAAAAACTCTCTACCATTAATTTTAGTAATTAAACTAGTTGTTTCACTGTTTTTTGTCAAAACGGAAAACATCTCTGAAAATACCATGTGCTTAAAATCCTCATATATACTGTCTTTCTGGAATGCATGTCTGTTGTTTAGCTTCTTTCTTTTATCAAACTAATGTATGTTACCTTTAGCATATTAGACCAAAAATTGAGGCAAATTAGTATCACTTGTCCTTTATTTGGGTTTTATAAAGAAGTATTCCTGTTTCACAGCAGGCCTGTTGTGTGTTTGCTTTTTTCCCTTAAATGTAATCTGCTAGTTTGAGGGAGGAATTTTTATCAGAGAATAGGTTAAAAATTTAGGATAGCTGTTGCCAGAATTCAAGCAAAGATGAATTTACCTGGAGTAACAGGTATTTTTATTTTTAGAGAGAGGTTCATTGCATGAAAATATGCAAACATTTATGAAGCGTTTTTTCCGACTGGAAAAATTGCTCATTTTTGGTTCGTTTTTGCTTTGGTTCATTGCTCAAAATTTGGTTCATTCTAGTGTTTCTAAAAGTACACATTATTTTCACGTTTTATTCTAACAACAACAAAAACTAAACTTTATAGCAATTAGAACCAAGTATTTGTTATTTTATGAACAAGGAAAGTAAAGTACAGAGTGTTTATGACTTCCATGAAATTAGAGATAGAATTGCAAATAGCTAATCTTATATCTATTTTGTGACCTTGGAATGGGAGACTTTTTTTTTTTTCCCTGCTCTTTTTTGATAGGAATGTGTCTGAGGTTATCCAGAATACGTGTTGCAAGTGTGTTAGCGGCAATAAAATGTAGAAAGCTTTATGTAGAAGTGAAATGGTGCCATTTTATTGTATGCTACAGGTTGGAGACTTACCAGATGCAGAGATTAAGCCACCAGAAAACGTGCTGTTTGTTTGTAAACTGAATCCTGTGACCACAGATGAAGATCTTGAGATAATATTTTCACGATTTGGTCCCATTAAAAGGTAATCATTTTAACATAAAGCATCATCTTTGTTGAAACTGAACTTGATTCCTATTTGTTCAGGTGGTGGTGCTGAGTAGTATTCTGATGTCTCTGGAGAATTATTCCCTGTCTATGTTTTCACATAGACAACACAACATTGGTAACTGTTGAAGTCAGACCTAGCAAGGCCAGTATTGTGTCTGCAGCAGTGGCTGTGAGTGAAAGCTTAGGGAAGTGTAGGAGCAGGCAGAGCATATGCAGTACTCCCTCCATCATCCTCTCCTTCCTTTGAGCCCTTCTAGGTGAGAGATTTCAGGAGCTCAGTATGGTCTCTGGGAATTTCTCATCCGTGAGAATTTGTCCAGTTTTCCCTTGAAGTGATAGAAACTTCTATCATCCAGAACATTCACTGTTGAGGCATTCCCCATGCCTGCTGCTTTTTGTTTTGAACTTGGCTCCTAGTATTTTCAGTTGATTTCCTCTAATTCTGTTATCAAATGGCATGGTGGTTCCTCTGCTTTGTTCTCAACTTCTATTCTTACTGTTTCTAAAATTTCAAATGTTTTTAACCTGTACTATTATCAAGATGATATTTTCATAAAACTTATTTTACGAATTTTAGAATCTTGCTCTTGAATGAGAACTGTTAGCTCCGAGTCTGTTTCACATGCACAGTTAGGATTTCTCCCCCACAGTCATCCTATAACGTTTATTTACCTTGAACGTCGTTTACTGTTTTACTATATTTGCAAAGAGTTGGTCTCAGCTCTTTCTGCAAGTTTTCTCATTTTTTTTCCACCTTTAGCAAGATCATCTTTGCCTTCTTAGTGAGAATTGGCTATTTATCCTTACTTTGTCTTTTACGTGTTCGTTGATGCAGGGATCTTTCTTCTCCCATGGCTGTTTAGTTTCCCTTTGGTGCAGGAGTTTGTTAGAATTTCTGGAGACTTGCAGCAGGCTGCATGAAATGGATCAGGTATGTTTTTTTGCTCCCAAAGCACTGACATTTTCATTTGATGTCACTTTTTCAGCTGTGAAGTGATTCGAGACTGGAAGACTGGTGATTCCCTTTGCTATGCTTTCATTGAGTTTGAAAAGGTATGTTTTTTAGGTATGCTGCTGGTTTTAGGAATGGTGTGGGGTTTAGGAGTCTAGATTCTGCTTATAGACGTTCATTTGCAGTTGACTTACCTAATGGAAGGGCAATGAAATCTTCGAATGTGGGACAGTTAATGTTTTCACTTAGTGACTTAGTCATAGAAATTGTCAGTCCTGAATCAGGTAGATGTCCAAGTCTGGTTCTTTTTAACCAAATAAAATAAGTATGTGCTTAAATTGTATTGGAATCAGTGGAACAGGCCCATTTTCCCCTTACAGCACATTATACTTTTAGAGTGTAATTGATGGTACAATTTCTCTTAATAGGATGTTGCTTATTGTTTAAATCTGCTAGTCTCTAATCTGTGAGGAAAACTGGAAAAAAAAAAAGAGGGAAAATGTGAGATTGTTTTTCATTAACTTACATACTTAAAATGGAGGGGTTTTTTTCTCTGTGTATTTATTTGTCAAACATATACATCATAGCTGGATTGGAAGATTCTTAAAGTAGTGAAATTAATTGAAAAAACTTAAATTCAAGGTGCTTACTTTGGGACAAAACACAAAGCCTTTTTTTTTCGTTAAAATGGCATCCAGTAAGAAGTGCAGTAGTTCAGGCAATTTTGTGGAATATAAATTTGAAAACCTACGCTTCAAACAGTTGAATCTGGGTTTGAGATCTTCAATGAATAATCCTATGAAATACTCATGACTCCAAATTTTCTGGGAATGTCAAAATCAGGAGGAAGATTGCGAGAAAGCCTACTTCAAAATGGATAACGTGCTAATAGATGACAGGCGGATACATGTGGATTTTAGCCAGTCTGTGGCAAAGATTAAGTGGAAAGGAAAAGGTAGGTGCATTTGTCATCCTTTGATTCTTTGGCCCTCATAACTTAATAAGCCACAACTTCTAAACTGTGAATGTTAAATAAATTGAAACAATTATTGTGAACTTACGTCATCTCTTCCTTATGAGTATAAATTTTCTTTACAACATGAAACACCAGAGCAACAAGGTGTTTGTGTTTGCATTTGTCCCATAAAAAGAGAGTAGAGTTTACTGCTGTTACAGTTTTGTTTTCTCACTGTGGACTTCTCTTTTACCAGATCTGTTCTAGCTAGTAAATCATTTGTTCCTGTCTCGAGCTTTAAGAGTGATCCTTTTGTTTATCATTTACTAGCAACGTAACTTGGCAGTGCATCGTCATTCCTAACTTCTTTTCATTACTCACTGTATGACGGATAGATGTATTTAAAATAAACTGAATATTCGGGCTAGGGTTTTCCTCTCCTCATCTGCTGTAGGTCAAACATGTTTCTGAACAGGCTATGTGCTATAAAGTGCACTTCCAAATGTTAGAGGATATTTTGGGAGGAGAATGACAATAGGATAGGTGGGTATGTTGCTTATTTGACTGGTGGGAATGTGAGGAGAACCCTGGTCTGTAAAAGGTGGCTGCATGCATGTTGCAGTGGCAGCAAGAATCCTAGCTTATCCTCACCTAGGAATGCAAGCAGGCCTCAGTGTGCAGGATTTCCTCAGGTCTAATACCAGCCACGGACACTGAGGTGCTGGAGCTTGCCCTGCACAGAGCTGAACCAAGTCTGTCCTCTATACCATGCTCTGCAGTGCATCCTACGTGCATCCATGCACAGAGATGGAAAATATTTCATTATGTGGGGTAACTTAGGTCTGTGTTGTCATAAATATTGAAACGCTAACTTTATTGTTACTTGGTTATGCTTATCTGGCACACAAAATTACCTAGGGGAAGTTTTTGTTCCGCCCTGTGCCGCAGTGGTTTGTTCCTCTCCCGGCCGCTTCACACTGCAATGGAACTGTTGCCATTAGATGGCAGCACGTTGTTAGAGAATTGAATATGAATCAGTGAACTCATACTTTCAAGTGAACATATGGAAAATTAAATCCATCATACCCCCTCTTTGAGTCAAGACAAACATTTTTGATAGCTTCAGAGTTCATTTAGAAAACTGTAGGTGACTCAAAAGTTTCCGTTTGTGCAGCCCAGTGCAAAAGTCATTTAATAATCTGTAGACGTTAACAGAATCAGAATTCTTAGTAGCCTGACATGGGACCTGCAGTCAAAGTGAGAGAAAAACAGTTGTGCTCTTTGTGATCCTCCTCGTGCTGTGTCTCCACTGGGCATGAGTGAGGAGTAAATTGTAGCTTGTTTCGTGACATTGCAGGCAGAGAAAGACTGATGGCTTTGCTTTTCTTCTTTTGTGCCCAGCTGTTAATATTGTGTCTGGAACCATGTTATTCTGTGAATCTTCTTATGATTAAGAGGAGCCTTTACATTGATAAAGAAAACTTACTGATAGCTACGGTATCTTCATTGCTTTTTGGGTCAGAATGAACTGAATTGATTTTTCTGTGGACAGGTGGGCAGTACACGAAAGAAGATTTCAAAGAGTATGAAAAGGAACGTGGCAAACCTTCCAAACTTGCTCTGAAAGAGAAGGTAAAGCCAAAGCAAGAGTATCCTTTTCTGGTCACAGGCCTGTTTTACACCAAGTAGTGTTTATGAAAACAGCCTTATGAAAAGGCTTCTCATTTTAAAGCTTGTCAAATGCATGTGTTTGAGATGTGCTGCAAAAGTCAGATGAAAATCCTTGGTTTTATACGTGGGCTTTTGTTTGTTTCGTGAATGTTTGTGTTCTGGTATTTATTGATACCAAGTGATAGATCTGTCCTTAACCAAATTATCAGTGCGAAATATGACCTTTTGCTGAATGAGGAAGTGGAAGAATCTGAAACAAGTCATTCACACTCAGCTAAAAAGCAAAAGAAGAAAAAGCACCACCACTCTGAAGATGAAGAGGATGACAAGAGGACTAGAAAATCTAAGGTACTTGCCTTATCTTGCATTAATGACATAACATCACACCAGCTTATTGTGCTCATCCTAAGAAATGTCAGAGGAAAACAATCCGATTCTGAACTGAGAGCCTTGTGTGCAAAGTCTTGTGTGTAAAATACAACAGTTGTAAATGTGCAAAAGGCTGAGGTCAGTATCTGTTTGTGAAGTTCACCCAAATCTCCCTGGACTTGGCATGTCTGACTGGTATTTTGTTGAAACATCCTGAATAGGCATTGTAACCTCTTGTAAAGTAGGAGATCTTCAGTAGTTTAAACCTATTTTCACATATTTCCAGTCATAAACCAGGAGGTAATCATATTCCACGAATGCAAGGTGTTTTTCAGTTGCCTGCCAGGACCGTGTGTGCCAGCTTTCTCCAATGTCAAATCAGAAACACGGTCTATTTGCATTATCTGTTTATTTCTTGCCAGCTGTTTTGGAAGTGCTTTATATAAAATCTGCATGTGGATTTGCTTTCATCTAAATTGTTCAAGCATGCAGGGTGTAGGCCTGGGGCTGTGAGGGAGATAACCAGAAGACAACAGTTTTGTCATTCGTTTCTTCCCTAGCAGTGAGTTAGATCAGAGCTTTCAGGTTTCTGTGAGCGTGAGATAGTCATGATGTTGGTGCTTCAGGGGAACAGAATGCCCCTAGGGATAATGTAAAGCTTAACTACCACGGAACTTGGAGCAGTAGGGAGAACCAAGCTAATCAGGAAGAGGAAAGAAAGAAGAGCAGTATTTTAACAATACAACCTTTGTTATGGATGAGAAAAAAGTCTTCTAACTGCTAACTGTGATAAGGTTCCAGCTGCACTAAATAAAATCTTGGCATTAGCTCTGAGCGTGCTTTCAGTGACGAGTACAGAGCACGTATGTGATTCTCTTGTGCCATTTCATCACTTCTTGCAGTGAGGCTAAAAAGTAGCTTTTCCCATAGACATTAACAACTATTTTTTTTTCAGTGCTATTAGTGAGCCCTGCTGTTCATTTATGAGATGATTCTTGTTGCCACTCCAAGCGCTTACTTGCCTGTAAAGTGGTTCACATGTGAAGATTTAGGTGGAAGGGGAGTATCTGTTCAGAAACCTAGCACCTTTGTGCAAGATGTGTGAATTAGGAAGGTTTGAGATTTTCTTCTCTCTTTTTGTCTCCTCAATACTGTGTTTTTTAACATTCTTGCAACAGATGCTTCTGGATGTAATCTCTGCTCTTGATGATTCAGCTGGTCTCATGTTGTCAGCAGAGAATTCTTAAATTATTCAGATATCTCTGCCTCTACAGAGGAGAAAAGAAGTGCTACCAGCAAGAGGGTGTTATCCTCTGTGTGTTTCAATCATTACAAGGGGGCCCTGACACACAGTGGCAGGGGATTTCATTGTGCAAAAGTAGGAAGCCAGAAGATTCCTGATGTTTTTTGCCAGGATCTAGAGCAGGATGTTTTCTGGTGCTTGACTCTGCTGCCTCTTCATTGTCTTAACATATAATTTTACTACTAAGTCACCTGTTCTGCTGTGACTCGTGTCTATTTGCTGTTGCTGTAGTCCGGATGTTCCTCTTTCTGCAGTTCTCCTCTCTTGCTACACGTTCCATGGTAATTAAATTAGCCCTCCTTATGCACTTGATCGCAGATGGCGACTTCTTTTCTCCAGCAGCCAGTTTGTTTTTGCAACTGTGAAAATAAGTTCCTGGGAAGAGCCTTGCTCTGCCTGAGATTGTTTTTGAATGTTACGAGTTTGTGGTAGCAGTCTGTGCTTGCTCTGGTTTAGGGGCTAGTAAGTGGCTTGGGCACGGCCTTGCCAGATGAAATCTGCAGACAGCTTAGCTGCCAGATCCTTAGCTTTTATAAAATGGATTGTTTTGTTTAGTTTGTTTGCATATTTAAAGGTGTATGATTTGGGGAGCTCCCATGAGAACAGTAGAAGAGGGCAGGGTCTGTTCAGTGGGGATGCCGAAGTCACCACAAAACATAGCTGAGTGGAAACTTTTTGATGAATAGGAGCATTTTTAGCTTGGCCTGGTGTTTCCCTTAACACTATTTTGGAAGTATTAGCAGTATTTGAGATAAAAACTTCAAAATAAAATGACATCAAAACCCAGCACAGTTGTCACAGTGGCCACACTGAACTTCCATCCTTAGCCCATAGCATGGCAGAGATTTTAATTAACAGAGAAGAGAGCTTTACAGTGGGAAGTTCTGGCCACCAACACTACAGCTGATATCACCATCTCCAGTGATGACTGAAGAAAAGGGGATTTTATTCTCTGAATAGTTTCCATGAGGTTGAGTTGTTTTTCTGTTCTCTTCTGTGTATTTTTTTTTAATTCAGTATATTTTGACTTATCTTTTTCTTAGTCTGACACTGGTTTCCTGACTCTCCAGCTTCTGTGTTGCAGTTTAAGAATTTATTTTTGACTCTTGTGCTGCTTGCCTAGATCCAGAGAGTAGAAGAACGAGAGTGTCGTGGCTTGCTTTTAGTAGGTAACAGGATGTGGGTCTGGAGCAAGAGGCTCTGTAGGATTGTGAATATGATCTGACAGAGTATTTTGAATACTAGTCTGGCTTCTCTGAGGTCTGTTTTGTGACATTGTTTCCTTTCTGGTTCTCCATGTTTTTGAGTTTTTTGCATTTTGTTATGATAACTGGGTTTGTGGAGGAGGATGGCTTCTCCAGGGGGTTTTGGTTAGCTTTGGGGTCTTACCTTGACTTTTCTGTGTTTAATGGTTTTGGCAAATATATATTGACTCTTTTGTTTTGAATCTCCTGCTTTTACTGCTTGTTGGAGAGTGTTCCCTTTATATTGAAAGTCATGTCTGATCAAAGTGCTCCTTCCGAAAAGGCTCCTTGTTTGCTCCTTTTAACCTTTAACTGGTGTGCTCCATGCAGGTAGAGGTGGCTTATTTACTCTGCGTGTGTGGTTGTGGTGCTTCTGCCTGGCTTACAGCAGTTGTGCACCTGCAAATTCATTTTAAAAAGTAACTGCTTTTAGCAGAGTCAGCCATGAACTTTGAGAGCTGTCTTCCCCCCTTCTCCCATTTCCTTCCTCCTGTGTGTTCAGCAGCACAGGGCTGGATTAAGAATTGGGGTGGTCGTCAGTTACTCTGTAACTGGTAAGAGACTGTGATCCTGGTTTGACAAACCAGGTCCTCAGCACTAAGAGAGACCCTGTTTTTAAATAGGAATCTGCCCCCGCCACTTTCAATGGGAAATAGCTTGTTGCTGACCTAGGGCACCAGTATTTTAAAATACTGTTATTATTTGTAGTAACTTGGAGTGTTTGAAAAGTTGGACCTTTCTCTGTTCCAATAAGACACAAAAATGCTCTTAAAGCAGCTAGTAAGACCACAGTCTAAAGTAAAAATGTAGCACATTGCAAAGTAAAGATGCAGTAATAGAATGAACTGTATCTTAGTTCTAATAAATAAATATTTTTTAAAATGATTAAATCTCATTTAAGAGCATTTTTGTGGCACTCCCAACTCAGACTTGCCTTGCACGCCTTTACCTTAAGGGCCTCTCTGAAGATTCTCTAAAGTGCTTAGTTGTCCGTGCTCGTGTGACCTTCTTGGGAATCTTTTCAGAGTTATCTCCTCTGTCATGAACGGAATTGAAAGCTAGTTTTTGTTGTTGTTTTAGCATGTGGGGTTGGAACTGATGAGGAGGCTTTTGGGTACAATAGTAATATGCTTGGCTTCTGGTAAATTAGTTTCTTTGAAACAGAGGAATTTGTGCAGCACTTTGGATATGAACAAAGCTCTTCAATGCTGGAATTATCGGACTTTTTTGATGGATTCAGGTTTTGAAATCTGTGCTGAAATAGCATGTGACAATAAGGTCATGCGGTAAGTGTTTGGCCACAGAAGAGGGATTACTGTAGTTGATGGTAGCAGAAATATTTGTTTGTGTAGATAGGGATCAAATCTGTAATTTAGTAGGATGTTTGTGTTGGTCCTTGTGGTTTGTTTGCTCTGTTTGGAGTAGGGTTTTCATCCTTCTTTTAAATAAATAAAATTTGCTTGTTTGCACATGCAGTAAAAGTTTCAGCTATAAAAACATGAATGCCACTGTCACAAGTATATATTTAGAAAATTTTATCTAAAACTGAGAAAGAAATACTGTATAATCTAACCCTGATGTCGTTCATAATGATCTCCAAGTATTTAATAGAGTTGTCACTAAAACGCCTCCAAAGATGGTGTTGGGGGTATAGCGATCTCCGGATTTTTATCTTAAACTGAAGGTGTCTGGCAGTTTCTGAGCAGCAAGCTGGGCATGTAGCTTTCTGTAGGATCATGAAGCCCACCCCCCCCTTTTTTTTTTATCTTGTATCTATGTACTGTCTTATTCAAATGATTTTAAAATAGTTTTTAGCAGAGCTTAAAAATGTTAGGAGTCAGCATTAGCTCAGTAATGTTTATTAAGAAAATAATTTTGATATCTTTTTTTGGTCTCCAACTATCCAGATGAAATAGCAGTTTTCTAAATGATCTTTGTATTTTTACATTTTAAACTGCCATGACACTGTGGCCTGTGTGGATGTTGGTTTTTCCACGTAATCATTGTAGCAGGTACTGTGCCACAATCTTGTTCCAGTGTGATTCTTCATCAGCTTAGCTATTAAGCCCTCCTTCGTTAGTTAATAAACCATCTCAGTGGTTTTGTACCAATTGGCTTCTATATGTGCTCTAGAAACAGAAACATCTCCTTTATTATATAGCCTTAATTTCTCTTCAGATGAAACCCATTTTGTGCTGTGAACCATTTAATCAGAGTTTTCTGTCTTCTTCTTTGTCTGTAACTGCCTATCCGTCCACTCCTTTCACAGGACTCGGATCGCAGACACGAAGGAGAGCGCTATAAAGAAAGGAAGAGGAGTGAGAGGAAAGAGAGGCACCGCAGTCGCAGCCGGTCCCCGGAGAAGCACCGCACTTCCAGCAGACATAAGGACAGATACAAAGACGACTTCCGAGTAAGAGACTGGGATAAAAAAGCAGACAGGAGCAGAAGTCCAAAGAAGTCAAAAGACAAAGAGAGAACCAGGTACAGCTGAAAGAGGATGGAGAGAGAGAGAGGCTACAGCACTGCTTTCTTCCCATGTTTCCACCAGGCTGTCAAGCGAGGGTGGATCAGAGCAGTTTTGTTCTGTATCAGCGTGGCCTTATGGCTCTGTGCCAGCCCAGCATGTGACTGTTGGAGTAAAGCTGGGATCCCCAAAGACTGTCTCAATAAAGTGTTTCACATTGGTGAAATGGTTTGGGTCTTTGATAGGGAACATCACCTAAAGCTTTTTGGAAATGCGAGCCTGCATCTTCAAGTGAATTGCCCTTCTCCACTGAAGAGATTTGCAAGGCATATGTCCTGTCCTCAGAGAGATGCTGAGATTCCCCATTACTTCGTAGAGATCTTCTCTCACTTTCGGATGCAGTAGTAAAAAATGTGATGAAGGAGATGGGAGGACAGGAGTGTCTTGTGCAGAGGCACAGCCCAGATTGTGCAGGTAACACGAAAACTCTCGTGGTGCGAGCTGAGCTGTCCAAGTCATGCGTGTTGGGGCACTGGAGGTTGCCGCGCTGCTCGCCGGGCAGGCAGGAGTGCTGCAGCATGGAGAGCAGCTGCCCTGTACTGGCTTGCCTCTTCACACCGGGAGCTTAGCTCTGTGCTGGTGTTGGGGAGTGGAGAGCCCGGTAAAGATCCTACCCTCATGGTGTCAGGCAGGGCACGTGTAGCTAGATGAGAAGAAAGGGGCCACAGAAATGAAGGTGAAAAAAAAGAATAGAAAAACAGAGTTTGTAACTACTGTTGTGCTTGTGAAATCCAAGACGGGATCGATTTCCAGGTTGGGTAGTGGATGCTGCTCAGTTAACTCCCTGTCTGTAAAGGAGTGCAGGTGAGTGCAGGTCAGTAAGCTCTTAGATATCTAACTTATTGCAAAAAAAAAGTCATTCAAATAGTTTTATTCTATGTGCATATTTTTGAAAAACATGGAAGACCTCCAGGGGAGGGCAGGAGATCTTTCTGTGCTGATAGGGGAAGTGAGACCGAGGAAGAACAGTGTTTGTCCTCCCCATACTGAAGCCACTGTTGCTGTTTTGAGGCTCTCTGCTTTGTGGATGAATTTATTTTTAATTCTGTGATGACACTTTTGCTGTAATAGTTGTTCTGGATATGTTTTAGTGAAACTTTAGGGCTTGATAACTGTCATTTGGAACTTGATCCACAGCACAGAAATTAACTGTAAAAGGCAGGGCAGCCAAGAAGAGTCACTGCAAAATAACCGTGCCTTGGTGAGCCCATGGCAGCTCCCCTTGACTGATTTCAATGCACTGGTTGCAGAGGTTGAGCTTGTGGCCAGGGAATCTCTCCTATGGGGAGCCTGGTGCTAAAGGAGCACAAGAAGCTGTTTGCACCGTAGCAGAAACTCTGACCAGGCAGGGCAAGCTGGACAGCTGGAGTACTCAGCCTGAAACAGCGGGGATACTTGTGGGCATTGCGTGCAGGAACGTGCTTTTCTGAGACAACTTACCTTCCTTTGGTTTGTTAAAGATTAACTAAACCTGACTAAGATGCTGCCTTTGCTGAAGCCTCCTAATTTTTGTGTGCTGCAGATCATGGAACTAGAAATCCAGAATTTCTGTAAGTGGTTCCTGAGGAAATTATTAGAATCCACTGGGGACTAGCAGAGGCCTGAAGGATCCTTGCAGAGTCAGAGCAAGAGAGCAGGGTCCCTCTCCCAGCAGGGAAATCAACAGGAAGCCTGTTCTTGGGAGCATGTCTGGGAGATGCAGGACTGAGGACACCTCACTCCCACTGAAAAGGTCTGTGCCTTCTATCCAGGCATACAAAGGCTTGCAGGGTGGTGAGGCAACAGGCCTTCTCTAGCTCTTCCTGCTCTTAGCCTGTTTTGTTAAAGAAATAAAGCCTGGGCTGCCATGTTCTCATCACTTCTTCTTTCTCACAGGATAGTTTTAACATGCAGAAAACACTGGCCAAGTTTGACAAGGGCGTGGAGGTGCTAAAGATACTAAATTCTTTTTGCTTTTACAAAAGTGTAGTAATAGGAAAAGAAATGTCCACCCTGAGACAAGGCTGGGTATGGCTGAAGAGCAGAAGAGGCTCCTGCAAGAGAGAGGACAGAGGAGCATGAGGTGTTTCGCTTGGAGCATCCGCCTGCCTAGGCCTCAGGTAGCCAGAGCACTGGTGGTACACGAGGAGCCTCTTGGTGGAACACAGGCCGTGTTCCTGCCAAACGTGCCATTCCCGTGTAACACAGGTGGCTTCTGACCTTGCAACATATAATTCTCCGGCTGCGCTTCTCTAAGCATCTGATCAGGGAGACCTTTGGATAAGAGGCAGCAAATGGTTACTTTGGCATCGGTGTCGAGCAGTCCTCACAATAAAGGGCTAGAAAACAAGTACACTCAGGAGGCCTCAAATCTCTGATTTTCAGTATGTCTTAGCATTTTAAAAAACATATCCTTTGTCTTCTGACTGGTGAAATCACCTGTTTTAAGCAGAAACTTTCAGATTGGGGTGTTCAAAACCCAGGTGCCAGTGCCAAAGATCCCTGTTTAGAAGCCAGAACTCAGTTTTGGGCTCTGCTGGATGCAGGTGAGTTCCCAGGCACTCGGCTCCTGACCCACATGCAGGGGCTGCGGCCCCCGTGGGAAGGGCTGGGCGCTCTGCGGCCCCCGTGGGAAGGGCTGGGCGCTCTGCGGCCCCCGTGGGAAGGGCTGGGCGCTCTGCGGCCGGGGGCTCCCCCACTGCTCTCACCGACGTTCCTGTGTTCCCGGAGGCCCTTTAACCATCCCACGGTTCCTTTATTTCACTGAGTTCGGTTCCTTTATTTCACTGAGAGTTGATGCTTCCCTTGGTTCCTTTTCATCAGTGCTATCTCTGGCCTCAGCTTCAGGCCTGACTTGGTGCTCGAGGTGGTAAAAACAAAGCAAAACAAAAGCCCTTCCTCTGTGATACTAAGGATGATGAGAGTAAAAACGTCAGAGTGGAAACTTTGGTTTTTCCACCTCAGCTTAGCTCAAACCTGCCTGAAAGGGAATTGGTCAGATGTTTTAGGACCTCAGTTCAGAGGCTAGAGGTCTAAAGCAAATCCTTGTAACTTGCCGTCGGAACCGCTTACCTGTAACAACTTAAAATTTTATATTTTAAAAACATAGATTTTTTTATACTTCTGCAATCCAGGAAGAAGAGGGGGACAGAGACCTCGTTTCCTGTGGTGCATCGTGGTTCCTTTCATCACCTGTACCTCTCCAGGCTTGAGGTGTGCTTTACCAAAACCACCCTATGTGTGAGTAGGCACTGGTAGGAAAGCACTAAAAGCAAATGAGGAAGACCAGGGTTTTGCAGAAGAAACACCTCTCTACCCCCGTGGGCACAACACGACCCTGCAGAAGTGGCACGAGAGCTGTGGTCGGGCGGTTGGCATTCCCATTTGAGTGACAGAGCAGGGAATATCCAGAGGCATCCGCGATGGCGCCATGTTCACGTTGCCTGCTCGCTGCTGGCGCTCTGCGGGTGCCTTCCCGCCTGTCCTCACTCGCAGCTTCTGAGCGTGTTCGGAGCTCCGGGGTGTTCGTGCCGATGCTCTGCACACGGGCTGCGGGGCTGGGGTGCTGGCAGCCCATGGAACCGTCCTCCCCAAGATCCCACTTCGGAGCAGTGACTTGTGACCCCGCTCCTCATTCAGGGCGTGTGTCAGCAGTCCCTGTGTAGTCTCATGCTGCCTTTTTCCACTTGTCCAAGAAAAGAACCGTTAGTAATTTGGATAAGCACTTTAAATTGCACCATTAAGAAGTGATACTCCAAATTTTTAAGAAGTTGAAGCATTTCTGAGTCAGTTCTCAGTTTTGCTCATCTTGTCTTTAGGCTGATGACTACTTAAGATCTAAACCAGGCGTGTTATTGAAAACAGGAAAACAGAACTGGTCGGGTTACTGTTAGGGCACAGTATTTCTCAGGCACCAGGGCGGCATGGTTTTGATTAAATAAATGCGGTAGCTGCGTTAAAAGGTGACAGTAAATCTTTCAAGGCTTAAGTCTTCCAACCATGTGACAAACTCTGAAGCTGAAGGCAGTTCCAGGAGCTTTCTGAAGTCTGAGGCTGAACAGCCGCAAATTTTTGAGTTTGAAACTTGCTTGGGACTTTCTGCTATTGAAAAGTATATTCTGTATAAACGTGATGGAAAACAATTGAGTCATAGCAGTAGCTTTTTTATATAAAAGGCAGAGGAAAAATAGGTATTAGGCAAAAACAAGATGGGGTTTTGCTGCTGGGTCTGTAATTTTCCAAGGAGCAAAAGAAGTTGCTGTTGCCTGTGGTGCTGCAACAGAGAACTCGTATCAGCTGCAGTTCCGGGCTCGGGACAGATGCTCCCTACATCGCCGCAGTAACCCGGGAGGGGAAGGCTCACGTATTGCCTGCAGTCGTGTTGACGTGCGTGGGTGTCTGAGGTGAGGGCTAAGCTGTGCCCTCCGGGGCCAGAGAAGAGCTTCGCCAGCGCCTGCGCGAAGCTCCGACCCGGGCCTTGCTGAAAGCAGGAGGGGTAGGATGACCCGGCCCCGCGTCTGCGGCGGGGGTTTTTAGTTCATGAATCCCTCCATTAGTTCACGGATCCTTCCGGCAAAGGAACGGCGTTGGCTCGAGCACGTGCTTGATGCTGTCTCTCTCCAGCCGCAGAGGGAGCCCGGGATTTCCCTGCACCGTTTCCGGGCGAGGGGGACGGCAGCAGGGGGACGGCTGCAGGCGAGTGTTTGCTTTGGCAAAGCCGATGCCCCGCTGGCTCCGTGCTGCCGCCTTCCCGCGCGTTCTCCCGGGCCGAGGTCGGCATGGAGGACCATGGGCTTGCACAGAGCTACGAGTGCAGGGGCAGCCGCGGGCAGCGCCTTGCAGGCAGCAACGGCTGGATCTGGGGAGAAACGAGCCGTTTCACAACAGAGCAGCTGCTCAAATGGAAGCGTGGCGTAGGAAGGTACTTCAATGTGGGGGAATTCCCCTCTCCTGCTTTATCGGTTTCCCGATGGAGTGGAACGGTGCTGCTGAGCAGCAGTAAATCCTTGCCCTGGAAGACCTCGGTGTGCGCGCAGCTGCAAGGGAACGCAGCAAGGAAAGGATGGGTCTGTGAGACCGCGTCTCTGGTCTCTCGGGATTTGTGCTGATGAGCAAAAGGGTTAGAGATTTGGGGGGTTAAAAATCGAGTGCGATCCTTCACTTTGCATGGTCTACAGCCTCTTGCTAACGAATGCCCCAAGACCAAGGCCCTCAGCAGATATTTTCAGGAAGGGGATAAAGGTCTCCCAGGTTGGCTGCTGTTTGGGTAACGTTGAAATCTTGGACTCCTGACTCATGACAATGGCTTAATTTGGTAATTTATTACAAATAAAGAATGAGGGTGCAGTTGCTGTATCCGATTTTCTTCTCATTTCTTTCCATAAGCTCTGATTTGTTCGTATTTCGGTAACGGAGGAAGACGTCTCTCGGAGAGGCCAAGCTAAAGCAGCACCGTGCTGTTGCATGCTTGGCTCTGCCTTCCTGGGCCATAAACAGCTCCGCAGCTTTCTCTTCTGCAACAGCGCTCCTTGCCGGAGGCGTTTGCGTCCCGTAGGTTGCTCACCGAGTGCATCCTGCTCCCTGGGGCAGGACAGCAAGCCCGAGGCAGCCAAAGCACCGCTTGGGCAGCGCTTCCCGCTCTGAAGGCCCGAGCAAAGGGCAGCGCTCCAGGCAGCATCCTCGGGGGCTGCCTGCAGTGGGATCCTCGAGGCGTCCGCTCGTGAGCGAGCGGGAATGCGGCCCACGTTTCCCTCGGGAAGCAGCGCGCAGGTGCCGTCCCGTGACGAAGCGGCGCCCGCAAGCCAGGTTGTTCTTTGTGAGATGCGTCAGGGTGACCTTGCAGGGCAGGTCTTGCCGGTGCGGATGTGTTTGAACGCGGTGTTGCAGTGTTGGATACTGAACACACAAACCTGCATTTTGTTTAGTGTTTTCTGTGGGCAAGAGTTTCTCAGACATGAGGGGGCAGGGGGTGCGTGTGCTATGAAATAATTCGGTAAAATGTCCTTGCTGGAGAACTTTCACCTGCCTCAAAACGCAGCTGGCATTTTCTGCCTGCCCAGCGCTGCGGATTTCTGCCTGTGCCTCGCAGTAGAGGTGGGAGCCTCTCGCTCTTTTAAAGCTTTTGTTTTCCCCTTGGAAAGGTGAAGTGAAAGCTTATCAACCTGTGCAGTTAGATGAAAGCTCGGCCAGCCAAACAAGGAAGTAAAACCCTGCCGCAGAGTGGGCCCCGACCTGCTCGCTCTACGTGTTTGCTTTCAGTTGACATCAGCGTTGCCATAAAAGCTCCACGCAGGGGCCGACTTCCTTGTGTGCCCAGCGCTGCCCCGAGTCCCACTCGTGAGGAGTCAGCGGCGGCACCACGTCGCAGGGACCGGGAGCAGCGTCTGGGGCTGGGAGCAGTGGCTGGGGCCGGGAGCAGCGGCTGGCGCGGAGCCGGGGCAGCCCCTGTGAGTACCGACCTCCGCGACCTCTCTTGCTGCACGGAATCACGACGTGGTTGGGGCTGGAAGGGACCTCTAGGGATTGTCTAGTCCAGCTCTCTGCTCCAGGGAATTCTTTGGGCAAATGCAGCAGGGCAGGTGGGGAAGGAAATGGCGGTTTGTTTGGGGACACAGGAGGAAGAGGCAGCTCCTGGCCTTGCTCCATGGGCACATCTGATAGAAGACGGTAGGCTGCTCTGCCTCGACCAGCACCAGGTCCTGCCCTGCAATGAAAGCAGCAGCACAGGAGCCACCACCTCCTGGCCGTGTTTGTCTGTGTGGGAAGGGACACGAGGCTGTAGGAGGAGCACTGTGATACGAGCTCGCACACACGAACACCCCATTACCTGTGGATGCACTGGGTCTGGGAATGAGCAGCCTCGGGCTGCCAAGAGCAGCTCACCTGGTGGAGGGGGAGCAGGAGCGGGAGAGGAAGTGCAGCTAGCTGGAGAACAGAGCTTGTAAGGTTTGAAATGGGAGTTTACAACTCCTGCTGTGCTCTGATACGGGTTCTCCCCTTGGCATGTGCTCATGTGCTTGTCACAAGCAGCCAATGACCTGTTGGACTTGCTCTATTGATCGCCTGCTGCAGCGTGGGCAACTTTATTATCATTTAATTTGGCCATTATAAGGGGGACCACGGGGTTAGCTGTAACGAAGGCAGGTTAATCTCAGGTTTCCAAGCTTGCTGTTTCTCAAAGGGCTGGAAACGAGCAGCCTTAACCAAGTGCAGCGGGGAGCCGCCTTTGCTCTGCTCGTGCCCATCTCTGGCAGAGCTGGGCTGCGGGTGCTCCAGGGCCTGCTGCGCTGCCCCATGCCCGCTGCGTTGCCCCATGCCCGCTGCGCTGCCCCGCACCCGCCGCGCTGCCCTGCGCCTGCTGCTGTGCCCTGTGCCCACCACTCTGCCTTGTGCCCGCCGCGCTGCCCCACGCCCACTGCGCTGCCCCACGCCCACTGCGCTGCCTCGTGCCCGCCGTGCTGCCCCATGCCTGCCGCGCTGCCCCGCGCCTGCTGCTCTGCCCCATGCCCGCCGCGCTGCCCCGCGCCCGCCGCGCTGCCAAGAGCTCGGCTGCATGTGCCTGCCCGCTGCCTGACGGCTCCGCTTCTTTGCTCGCACTGCCCCTTGCCTAGACACGAGGTAACGGGGAGGGAGCAGGTGGCTGGGCAGCCTGAGCGTGCAGGCGTGTCCTGGGAAAGGTGGTGCTAAGAGGACAGCACAAAACCTGGAGAGTCCCCAGCTGCCTTGCAAGCACCAGGGCTGCTTGAGTCACTCGGCGAGTGCGCTGTTTTTGCCAGCTCGCTGTGGCGTCTCAGCTCACCCCAGTGTTGGACAGATCTTATCTGTCGCTCACTCGCCGCACTCAGCAGAATGAAGCTCCCTGGCTGCTCCAGCGCCTGAGTTGCTTCCTGCGACATGGAGAGCCAGCAGGGTGGCACAACACCTGTGGGCCGTACGGCCGGGCACGCGGCACCACCCGTCCCCTCCCCGGGCTCCCGTAAGCGCGAGCGGACCCACAGAACACTGCAAGGGGGCGGCTGCTCCACTCGGCCCCTCACCCGGCGTGGCACTCCGACTCACAGCTGCGCGTCCCTCCTTGACGCCTCTTGTTGCCTCTGGTCTGCAAGGGCGGCGCTCGCTGAGCGGGGCGGCGAGGACAGGTGCGTTGCCACGCTGGAAGGCCCCTCCATGCCCGCTGAGATGGCCCTGCCGAGCTCGCTGTCCAGCAAGGCCCCACTGCACCCCGGCAGGCTGGGCTTCTTCTGCAAGCTGGGCTATGGGGAGCAGGACGTGCGCAAGGTGCTGCAGAGCCTGGGCTGGGAGGCGCCCGAGGACGACGTGCTGCGGGAGCTGATCCGCATGGGCAGCAAACCGTGGGCTCCGGACATCCCGCCGAGGCTGGTGGCCCGAGGCGTGGGGGGCATCCCTGGCCTGTCGCCCTGGCTCCATGAGGAGGGGCACGACTCCTCCAGCCACCTCAGACCCATCGTCATCGATGGCAGCAACGTCGCAATGAGGTAAGTGCGGCCTGCTCGAGGGCATGAACCATCATTTTTATTCATGGTGGGCTTGTTTGTTTGTTGGCTGAGGTGGAATTTTTACCAGCCCCTCTGTGCCCATAAATGCGCCCACCAAAAGCCACCTCTGGCTCGCTCTGCGCTTTGGCCTCCTGCAAGCTAGCAGCGAGACAACTGCTGCTCTTTGTGGCCATAGGATTGAGCAGACCCATGTCCCCTCTCGCCCATCACCGAGGTTTCGGTGCCTTTGCAAACCGGCAGCCAGGGTCTCTCAGTCCCTGTGCTGAGGTGTTCACGGGGAAAGCTGGCGCAGAGAGAAGCCGAGCAGCTTGGCCGCCTCGAGAGCAGAGGGCGGGTGCAGGCAGGTGGCGGTGTTGTACTCGTAGTACAACACTACAGTGTTGTACTGTACACCAGCCTGTCTGGCTCGGCGAGACGTGCCAGCCCAGCCCAGCGCGGCTCTGGGCTGGCGTGCTTTTGCTGGGGTTGGATTCATTCTATATGATACGAGGAAGGCGATGGTGGACTTCCATACTAAGCAGTCTGATTCCCCAGGGGGCTGCAGGCACTGAGGAACATCCTGCATTCCTTGTCGACTTCTCTCCCTCCGTGCAGGGGCAGGAGGTTGGGGGGCTCCCTCTGCTGCCATCCTGGTCACGACAAGCACTGTGATCCTGTTCTGCTGCTCAGGGGGCTGGAGAGCCGAGCCGGCCTCGGAGGCTGAGCTCGTCCTGCCATCCTCTGGGTGCAAAGGGAAATCCCAGCCAAAACTCAGGCGGTTCTCGGGCCGGGCAGTCCAGGGGCAGGAGGGATGGCGAGGACAGGGGAGCGACGGGCACCCTGAGCGCAGGGCCGAGTCACCGGCTCTCCACCATCCCAGAGGCCCTTGTGAAGCGGTGAAGAGCGCCGGGCTGAGGGCTGGGCCTGGCGGACCACATGCCATGAGTGTCCTTGCCCTGCACTTCGGAGGGCTTGTGGCAGGGCGCGAGGCTTTGGAATGCGTCTGCAGGGCCCCAGCTCGTAAACTCCTTGAAGGACTTGGCCGGCACCAGTTCTCACTCAGCCTCTCCATAAAACTGACCTGTCCTAACCCTGTGCCCTGCACACAAACTGCGCTCGTGCTTGCTGCCGTGTCTCACTGTCAAGCCACAGGCTCTAAACGGGCTTTCTCCGAGGTGAGCTGAGTGCTCAGTAGGCTCTTAAGTTCCTCTGCTTTGGCTTTATTTGTGTGAGAATGAATCGGGGTTGGTTCTTGATGCTTCCCAGATGTTTAACCTTGGAGGAAGGTGGAAAAGTTCCACTGCCGATAGACATGACTGCCTAATGCTTTGGAGTCAGAATCCAGCCCTGGTGTCCTCTTGTGCTCGTGCCTGATAAACATTACTGCTGTTCCCTGGCAAAATAATAATAATAATAATAATAATAATAATAATAATAATAATAATAATAATAATAATAATAATAATAATAAAAATAATAAAAATAAATAATAATAATAAATAATAATAATAATAAAAATAAATAATAATAATAATAATAATAATAATAATAATAATAATAATAATAATAATAATAATAATAATAATAATAATAATAATAAAAACCGCACAGCCTTGAGGCCAGCGTGCTGTTTGTTAGCCAACACGGACGTGTGTATGACCGAGTGCAGCTACTGGGAAACGGGTGCAGTACGAGGCACTAAACTGCTGTCCTTCCGCCAAAGCCCTATCTTACACTGTGCCAGTCATATTTTTTGAACAAAAAAAGGTGTTTTGACTAATTTTCTTTTTAAAAGGATTGGAATTGCATAAAGAAATGACTTCAGATAAGGCTACGTGTAGAGCGACTGGCGGTGAATGTAGGAAGGAGGCGGCGAAACGCTTCTTGGTGGTGGCCAGTGACAGGACAAGTGTAATGGGTACAAGTTGAAACGCAAGGCGTTCCATGTCCATGTGAGGAAGAACTTGCCTGTGAGGGTGAAGGAGCCCTGGAACAGGCTGCCCAGAGAGGTTGTGGAGTCTCCTTCTCTGGAGATCTTCCAGACCCGCCTGGATGCCACCCTGTGCCACGTGCTCTAGGGGTCCCTGCTGGAGGAGAGGGTTGGACTAGCGGATCTCCAGAGGTCCCTTCCAACCTCAGACTCTGATTCTGTGAGCAGAATTTAAATGTGAGTGGCTACAGGCAAAAAGCCTTTAGGAGTGAGGACTTCTGTCACTGAGGATAGTGCAGTAATGGAGCAAAGGAGCTGTTACATGTGTATTTTGCAAAGGTGAAAGCATGAGTGAGGTTGTGGAGATACCCAGAAAGCTCAAAGTACAAGGCTGAGGTGTCTGAGATATCATGAGGGTGTTTGTTTATTTCAGGACCTTTGTGTAGCCTTTATATCCCTCGCGATGACGAGACGCTGGCCCCGAGCGCGTTTCCTTGTGCAGTGGTGGCTGACAAGCCACCTCGCTCTGCATGTGAAAAGCAGCCAAAGCTCGGGGAGAGGAACAAGCGGCCGGAGCAGCTCCATCTCCCTGCTTGGAGGCCCAGTCGTTCTCGGGGATCTCTCCGCTGTGCCAGGTCTCCCTGGGATTCCTGGGCCTCCATGCCAACACAGTGCTCTGCCGCATGGGCATGAGGCTGGGGCTCTGCTGGGATCTTGTCCCTCTGTCTGGGTTCTCCCACCATCCTTGTCCTCTTTCCCAGTTCCCGTTCCTCCACAGTCTGACTCCTGTGTCCCAGAGAGGCCAGGGGCAGCACAGGGACCATCAGACATCACACTCGCTGCCACCTCAAACGTAAAACTCGGACATATGCCCCTGCTCCAGAGGAGAAAATGCCTGTATTTTGTTTCATATAGCAGAGCCTTGTGAGTTTCTGCTCATGCTAGAAGAAACTCTCCTTCCTCACACCATTACTTGTCAATGCAAGTCTTGGCAAGGCTCTGACAGCCCAAGATCTTGCCCCTTCTTTGAGAGCCACGTTCATCTAGATACAGACTGAGCCGAGGCTCAGGAGCAGGTAGTCACAGGGACGGGATGGATACTGCTGTCCCGAAAGCATCCAAACTGCTTTGGATCAAGTGGTGTCTGGTTTCCTCGGAG
Source organism: Eudromia elegans (assembly GCA_003342815.1). Classification (NCBI taxonomy): domain Eukaryota; kingdom Metazoa; phylum Chordata; class Aves; order Tinamiformes; family Tinamidae; genus Eudromia; species Eudromia elegans. Next base: position 1,076,069 of record PTEX01000046.1, on the reverse strand, counting down.
GTGGTGTTTGAATTTGTTCAACCAGGATGCTCTACTCAGGACCAGGTGTCGTTTTCTTGGAAACTGGCAAGTGATGCATGATGCAGAAGCTGCTCCTTTTGACCTTCTTGCTCCGGTTCAGTGGGAGGACTCTCAGCTTCCCGAGAACCCTGCCTCACTCCGCTTCCCTTTCTTACAGCCATGGAAACAGAGAGGTCTTCTCCTGCTGGGGCATCCGCCTGGCTGTGGACTGGTTCCAGCGGAGGGGACACACGTACATCAAGGTTTTCGTCCCCTCCTGGAGGAAGGAACCCCCTCGACAGGACAGTCCCATCGCAGGTAGATCCGCGTGCCGATGGAAACGGACTGCAGTTTGGCGTTGCCCTGTGACACATCCTGTGTAGTTTTGCCTAGTAAAGGTGACGGGCACATTGCAGGTCGTGTCTAAGGTTTGCCGTGCTGCAATTAGTCATTAATGTATCACCCCGTGCACGCTCCTGGCTCGCCACCGGAGCTGCTCGTGGGCCCGGCTGGTGCAGACCGCAGGAGGCCACGGGGTGACTTCCGAGCAGCCTGGGCCACACGCGCGCCAGGGCAGCTGCTCACTGCTGGCCTGCTACCCTGATGAAGGAGCTCTGGGGGTCCCTCTGCTCGCACAAGGAAAGGCAGCAGCTGAAATGTGGGGAGGGTGGCCATTTATACTGTGAAAAACAGGTCTGGAAAACGTGTGAGAGACACGTGATTGCAGCTACAGGTGAGAAGTCCTGGGGTCTGCCTTCCTTTACAGCCCTGGTGCCCACAGTGTAGCAGGCAGAGGTGACAAGAAGTCCTCCCTCGGGGAATATTTTAATCTCCCAGCAAGACTCATAGCAGGGAGAGTTAGGAGCCTTCTAGCATCTAGGGGGTACAGAATGAATTCCTGGGGTTTAGCATGCCTCTGGCATAGAATTTAAGCCATCCTTTGAGGACTTAAACACTGAAAAAGTGTCTTACAGTTCATGGTTAGATGCTTCTATAGCAGACCTAGCGCTTAAGTTGCCCAACATCCACGTGATGCACCCCAAGATCTCGTCATCCCTTAGAGACTGTGACGTGTGGCGACGTGCCCAGCCCGCCGCGGGCCTGTAGCCCATGAGCAGGCCTTGCTGGTCACGGACAGGCCCGTTGCGCTCCCTCACGTGCCCGCTCCGCCCGCGCTGCAGGTCAGCACGTCCTGGCGGAGCTGGAGGAGCAGGCGCTCCTCGTGTTCACGCCGCCGCGCAAGGCGAAGGGCAGGCGCGTCGCCTGCCCCGACGAGCGCTACATGGTGAAGGCGGCCTATGAGAGGGACGGTGTCATTGTCTCCAACGACCACTACCGCGACCTGCAGAACGAAAACCCCGAGTGGAAGTGGTTCATCGAGCAGCGCCTGCTCATGTACTCGTTTGTCAGCAACAGGTAAGGAGCAGAGCTGCCCTAGTTACCAACTTGTTGCCCATATTTATGTATATGACAGCTTGCTTTATATCTCAGGAGATCTTGCCAGCCTTTCAGAGCCCTTGCGGCGGGAAGCCGAGCTGTTCTGGCATGGTGGGTTGGGGCAGTTTCAGCAAGACCTTCCCGCACGGCTTTGGGAACCGCTGAAAAACCACAGCCTGGAGGCTGATAAACAAATTCCCTGACCGACTCCCCTCTACTCCTTACAGCCTTTCAGGCTCACTAATATCTAACAGAAAACTAGAGAGCTGTTGCAGCTCGGTCTGGCCAAGGTTAACTGGCAGCAAAGGCTGTAATTGTTTTTCTTCCTGAAGCATCATGTTCGGGTGCTGCCCTAAAAGAACAGTTTATCTGAGCACGTTCTGGATGTAGTGAAGCACTGGAAAGCCTGTTTACTGCACCAGATGAGCGATCAGCTCTAGTTCTGAATAGGCGGGGGGGCTTTGAGCACCCTTCCATTAGAGCTATTTACTAAGAGTATTTAGTAAATATATTTGTGGTGGGAGTGAGCTGACCAGTGAGGACCACAGTGCTGTAAATACAGATAAAGTGTTTGTTTAGCACGATGTTTTCTGCTGTTTCAGAGAAAAGGGAAATGAAATAATTAGGATGTTTCTGCTTGCTGAGAGGCCAGGGTATTTCAAGGCTCAATGCCTTTCCACTTATGTTAATTGTATAGAAAAGAACAACAGACACAGGACCTTTCATTGAAGACTGTTTGGGTTCACAAGCATGAGGGCAATAGGTCTAAAGGCAGAAAGAGTTTTCTGCCCTGCGCTTGTGCAATAGGTTGTGACAAGAGTGAAAGTTCAAGGTGTTTTAGTTACGCTGTTCTTGGCTTTTTTTCAGGTTCATGCTTCCTGATGACCCATTAGGCCGTCATGGACCAACTCTTAATAACTTCCTCAGCAAAAATCCAGTGCCTCCTGAACCAAAATGGCAACCTTGCCCCTATGGTAGGTAAAGCTGAAGTTTTCTCAGAGGAAAATCTTCACACTGTTTTTAAAAGCAGCCCTTATAGCAACAGGTCTTCTAGCTCGTCAGCAAGTGCAGCAACCTGAACCTAGATGAAGGTAACCCGTTCTTCGTGCTCATTTACAGGGCAGGCTGCTGGCAGCACTCGGGGCCACTTGCCTCCTCTCAGTGCTGCTTCATGCCCCTGCTCAGGTCAGCAGCTTGTAAAGTTGGGGTCAAAGGAAAGAGTTAGGACAAGAGCACTTGCCCTCAGCGCAGTCTCTGCTCCCCATGGCCGTGTTAAATGCCCGGCTCTGGGCAAAAGCAGTAGGTGTGGGCATCCACTTGGAGCGCTAGGAAAAATCTCCTGTTTGATTTTGGGTCTTTCAGGAAAAAAATGCACTTATGGCAACAAATGCAAGTTTTACCACCCTGAACGGCCCCATCAGGCTCAACTGTCGGTCGCTGATGAGCTCAGAGCCAAACTTCAGGCCTCCCTACACCTGGGGCATGAAGAGGAGAAGCCCCGTTGGGGGCCCGCGGGACAGACATCAGCGGGCGATGCCTGCCCGGCAGCGCCGTCCTGCAGCGCACAGGGGCCCGAGGGCAGCACGCGCAGCCCAGTGCTGGAGCAGCCGCGTGTGGAGCCGGCCCTGCGGCCAGAGCAGCCCCCGCTGCCGCCCGCTGCTGATCTCTGCGGCCCGAGGAGGCCCCGCGGCGCTCGCCAGCAGCCGGAGCCGCTGGGGAGCCATGGGCCCCGCACGCCCCACACGCACACGGCGCCCCGGCTGACGCTCCCGCAGGAGAGCCCTTGTGGGAGCGCAGCCCCCCGCCCGGGGACGCTGCCGCCTTGACGCTGCTCACTCAGACGCGCAGGAACTTGTGAGAGCCGCACGTGAAGCCTCTGCTCGTCAGCACGGGTCCTGGGGGGGACAGCGCTGCGGCGCTGCTGCCTGACCCGCTCCATGCTGCGAGGGCTCTGCAGGTGCGGCACGCGTTTGGCCGCACACGGTCAGCGTCCCCCGGCTGTGCGCCGCCCGGCCAGGGCCAGGGCTCGGCCTAAGGGCGCCCACCGCGCTGGGACCACACTCAGCAGGCTCCAGGTGTTGAGAGCCGCGTTAACCTCCTAGCACTGGAGTTCCAGCACAGTGACAGAGCCCTTCCCGCAGGCTCCTGGTGAAGGACCCTCGGGGGCTGATGCACTCTCTGACGCAGCCTGCAAAGCGTCTGGGCACATTCCCCTAAATGCTGCCCGGTGGCCTGGGTTCCTGCCCGTGCCCCGCGGGCGAAGGCATCTTTGGCACAGGTCCTGGGCGAGTGAAAGGCCCCTGAGGTCTGTGGCCCTTTCTAAAGTGCCACAGCAAGAAAGAGAAAGCATTTCTGTGTACCAGGGAGCCTGAAACCAGTGCTCGAATTAAAGGCTGATCTCCACATAGAGCCTAGCAGCACAGCTGGCGGTCACCAGGAACACGTAAACTGTGTTCTCTTGGGGCGTGCTTGGTTTTAGGAAGCTGTGACACTGCCAACCGCTGCCTTTCTCACTGAATTCCTCAGGCTGTTGTTCAAATAGTAAGGCTGATCAGGACAAAGTCTTTGGCATTTTTACCAAAGCTTAAGTATGTCTGTGTGACATGTTTTTAAAACTCTGTAGCACAAAATAGCACATTTTATCCTGTGAATAATGTGAGTTTTAGCTTTTTTTTCCCCTCCATTCTCTGTACCAACACTTGATTAGCTCCAAAATTCAGGTGCTCTGCACAAATCCTTCACATTGCAGCATATTCTATTAGCTCCAACTTGCTGATGATCCCGGGGCCAAGCTGAAGGTAGCTCTCTCGTGGTCACCAGCATGCTGACCCCTCTGAATTGCAGTGTTTGGGAAAAGGCAGCTCAGGGATAGTGATTCACGTAAGTAAGTAAGGACATCATTATCACAGGATGCTTTTTTCTTAATACCAGTGAAACTTTGGCCCTTTTCCGTCTGGAGAACCCCAGCAGCTTACCTTATTTAGAGAAGCTTGAGGAAGTAAGTTGAATGGATTTTGTTCATGGGAGTAATCAGCTCCATCAAGAAATTCTAAAACAGAGGTGTGAGGTTTATGGCTACTCTTTACAAAAAAGAAAAAGAGTCTTATTTTTTTCACTAATTGTAGCTGTTATAATAAGTTTGCTGGTTCAGACTAGTAAGTTTGGGATCATGAGAACAGCTCAGGCTATAAGTTATCCACAGCATAATACATGAAGATTAGAGATGACATTAAAACAAAACCATAAGTGCCCCATAAATTGCCTTGGAAAGCATTTGAGTACTGCAGCCATCTCTATTGGCTCTGAAAGAGGTTTTGTACTGCTTGTTTGTTCATCGCATTAAACTGTCCAGAAGCATTTTCTGCACTGAGTGCTTATGTTGTGATTAGGCAAGTCCAGGCTCCCTGAGTGCTGAACTAGCTGTAGCAGGAGCTTTCCAGGCTCTTGCTGCACAGGGACAAACACACACACAGCAGCGTGATGCAGAGGGAAAAATACCTTCCACGGTCTCAAAGTGAACCTCTGAGCTCAGTGAGCTCTGGAAGACTCAGAAAATATAAACACAGCAAGAGAGATGAATTTAACCACACACATTGACATTTTTTACATCCAATATATACATTACATATTTCAACACAGAAAGCATTTAAATATCTAGTAATACTAGTACTTAATATAGCGTCCTCGGTTTACAGATGAGATGTGTGCGTAAGCGTTCTCCTTTGAAAATGCGCAGGAATTCCCCAACACTTGTAAACAGGTTTGTTATCAGTTCCCAGCTCTCTTGGTGTTTAATAACTCATTGTGCTTTCATTGCTGTTTTATTTGCTGGAGACTCTTGCCATCAGCTACTTAGAACATGCATTCTGCTGAGCAAAGCTCGGGGACAATAAACCCAAGCTGAACGGAGCGTGGTTGCTCTTGGCTCCTCCTCTCTGTCCCGGGAAGCTTGAGGGGCAGCGCGGCACTGGGCTCTGCCACAAGTGCTTGGAGCAGCCCTGGCCCTGGGAAGCTCAAACCAGCCCGTTCTTTCACCACAGCACGAGCACCTGGACTCGGAACCACGGGTGACAGAGCCGCTCGTGCTGTCCAAGACAGCAGCCTTATGTTTTGGCTAAAGGAAGGGCTGCTGACAGGAAGGAAGGGGTAGTTTTGTCAAGGGCATCGTGAAGGGCAGTTGCTCTTCATGGTACCTCTGCTGGGAGGCACCTGAGTCCGGCTCCTGCTGCCAAGTTGAAAATGAATCCCTAAATGCTTGGGCTAAAAAAACCCCTTGGGATTTGGGATTGTCGAGACTCTTTTTGCACTTTCAGAAGGTTGAAGTAGTAGGACAGGTGTATAGTAGTAGCAGGATGCAAATATTTCACTGAAAAAGCAGGGGCAGAAGTGCAACCTGTGCAACAGTTCTTCCTCCAATGTAAAACAAAAGGCAAATGAAAATAAAGGCAGAGACCTCTGACAGCTAAACTAGCACAGCCCTGCACAGCAGCTTGCTATACCTGCTGCTCTCGGCTGCTTAAATTATATATATTAATAAATATAACAAATATAATATAAATTACATATACACACATGTCCCTCACAGACCACTGATGAGCGGTAGCTGCCTCACCCCCACGGCCTGGACACCCCCTGTTCACTCCTCATGCACAGAGCACTTGTAATACTTGCACTCAGGTGCCTCAGATGCGAAGGCTGGGCTGAACTTTCTGCAAGAAAAGCGCTCTTTAGGGCGACGTGTTAATACTGCAGCCTCACGCGCGGCTGCTCTTACCGAGAACACGTCACTTGCCTCACTCGAGTCTAGCGCTTTGGCCATCCTTGCGCTGGGGCTCGTGGTTCTGGGCAAGCTGAGGTCCTGCGCAGGCTCCAGAAAACTCTCCCGTGCGCCACCCCATGGTGCTGGCTCCATCCCAAGGCAGGGTGCGTGTGCTCAGAAGCAGCCCTCTCCTCTCTGCTGCTTGTTCCCTCGGGAGGAGAGGGCCCAGCGTGGGACCCGCTGGCTGGCGCAGGCCTGCTGGACGCCTCAGGCTGTGCTTCCTTGGGTGCTTCGGAAGCAGTTCTCCTAGCAGAGGGTCTCCACGCTAGCAGGTGGAGGCCGAGTTCACACTGGCTTGTGCTGAATGCACTGTTTTCTGTGCAGGTTAAACTGGTACTAGCAGAAATCCAGCCATTTGAGACCAAGCGCATTAAATCCTGCTGTAAAAACAATGTTTATCCTTCACCTGCCACCCGGAGCAGCCCATTTGAGGGTGCTGACCGACACCCCCATTGCATGCAGCGGGCAAGCGAGCACAACAGCTCCAAGCGGAGGAGTAAGGCCAGGACCAGAGAGCAGAACAAGAGCCTAGGAACAGTCAAAGCAGAGCAACGGGAATAAATATTCCTCATGCAACAGCGAGAGGGATCTTCTTAATGCTGGTCACGGAGACACGCTCTGGAGAGGCTCTGGTACAGAGAGTAGGGTGAAACCACAACCATGGCAGGACCGACCGAGAGGCAAGGGCACTGCACGCCAGTCACCGCACTCGGACTTGCCGCGGGGGCCACCCCGGGCGCTCCTCACCAGGTGGTTGGTAGTGGGGCTGTCCCCGCTGGCTGACGGTCCCCGGGCCGCCTCGTGGAGGGTCCTGGTGGGGCAGCAGTAGCTGGTGGCTCAGCTGGGCCGGCCGCGGGTCGCCCAGTACTCCAGGCTCCCCTCCAGCACAGCCCTCCGTGGGCTGCTCTGTGGCCGTCCACAGGTCATCCTGTCCACGTTCGCCACTCCTGCCGCTCACGGTGTCGCTGGCCAGCAGCCCCAGGGCCATGTTAGCTCCATGCGGAGCACCCGGGGTGAATCCGCTGCGGGCTGCGCCGTCCTGCTCGTGTGCTCCTGCCATCGTCACCTTGCGCATTCAAGGCATCGGTGCCGCAGGGGCCGCGGGCGACGGGGGAAGCTGCTGAACGGACAGCTGTGTCAACGGTAACAACGTGACCCATCACACTGCACTGCAGCATCAATGCGGAAACGGGGCGACACCGCCTGGCACCTTCTGTGCTAGAGGAAACCCAGTCTCGCCATGGGGGAAATGTGAGCCTTACACGCCTCAGTGAAAGAGCGGTAGATAGATCAGAGCTGTAGGATTAGACTAAAGATTAGACATTCACTAAGTAAGTAACAAGAAGTGCAGAAAGTGGCCAAGGTTTCTACCACTTCAACTGGTAAAATGCACTCCACAAATAACAGCAGGTTCTGCAGCTTCAGAGAAACCAAATACACAAATCCCACGACAGCGGGGCAAAAGCGCAGGCCCCTCCAACCACTGCCCCAACACGAGTGCTGAGGAAACTGCAAGAGCGAAGCACACTCGAGCAGGACTGGTTACTGCCAAACACCACACAGCCATTGGCAGGCGACGTGACCGTTACTCAACACTATCATCGGAATGAGAAATACTAAGTTCTCCCCACAGGAGGGCCTGTTGGGAGGAGACTGAAGGGAACACAGAAGCTTGTAAAAATGTTATTTCCAGCAGGGAGACATTCTCGGGTAAGAGCTTCAGCATCTGAATGCCCTTTTGCTCATAATGACTAACTCTGTAACATGTGACATACGGTGGCTTTGGAGCCTTGGGTTCCTTTAGAAAGCAGATGGAAGATCTTTAAACGTTTAGAGCATCTTTCTTACACAGTTACACAGAACACATTTAAGCCTTGCAGAAGAGGAAGTTAAATTAAACCAAAATCAAAGTAGCAGTATTATGGAAAAATGGGCAGAGAATTAATATTTTAAATGAGCAGCAAAATAGGTAAAAACACTCATTGGTGGTAACTTCTGTTCCTCTTTTCTGATACTGCATATACAACTGGGCATAGTATTTGAAAATACTGTTTTATGTCAGCATCTTCACGTTGCTCTTTGATATTCCAGTGGTTTTCATTTGTTCAGCACTTAGCCAGAGTGCCTGAAGGAAGAACCCCGGTCGGGCCGCATGTTGGAAATCCCTGGTAACGCGCACCCACCAGATGCACGCCGGTCAGGTTCCAGGGTAACACGGTGGGTTAGTCCACGCGGCAGCACGTGGTGGGAACGGTGGATTTGCTGCTCGAGGGCTGGCCCTTTCACAAGCTTGTGCCTTCCCAACAAGCGCGAGGGGCAGTGTGTGCTTTACGAGCGAGGCACGCGCTGGCTCCGGAGAGGCACCGGTCCTTGGGTTGGATCCCGCTCCTGCAGCACGGGCGGGCAGGCACAGCCGCACATGGGCGACCTGCACCCGAAATGCGGCATGTTTATGTGTCATTAATTTTAATGTAACTTCTATGGCTAAACGGCTGCAGATGGCAGCTTGGACAGCCTCAGAACCGGCAGCACCACCCCAGGCTGCAAAGCAGGGAGACAGCCGGGGCGGGATCACGTCACCGAGGACGCTTCGCAGAGCCCACCCCGTGCTGGATCTGCCCCTCGCCTGCAGCTCGAGTCACCAGCGCGCCGACATCCACCGCTCAGCATTTACCTTGGCCGCGCGCCGGGCTCCGCTGCCAGGCTTCCCTTCCAGGGAGCCATAGGAAAAGGCACTCGGGGTTAAGTTCGGGATTCCGGGTTGGCACATTCTTAACCCAAGCCAAAAATAAGTGTGAAAGGGGATCAATTTTATGAATTCGCTGAGCTGCCAATTATATTTTAAAGCTGAAATTTGAAACTGGATTTGCCAGTTGGATAAGGATTACAGCCAACTCCAAGATAGAAATTCATGAGAAAAGCTCTTACTGTGCAGAGAGCACAACCTTACTAAGCTTATCTCCAGGCTTCTTCCAGGTGTACTTTGGACACAGTTTCCCAATCCAAACACAGAAGGACCCTAGCTAATCATGTTTATTATCTCACACATGTGTCAATCAAGAGTTAAGGAGCGATCCAACAACTATTCCAAGCATATAATCGTAGTATAGCGTGACAAGAACAAAAGCATCTGCCAAAGCAATTCGAAACGATCACCTTAGTAATTAGCAGATACACATTTTTTCTTTGCCCTTGGGAGGCTGAACTGTGGAACCACTTCCTAAGGCTGTGTAACCTGACTGTGCACCCCATCTCTGTAAAAATGAAAACAGAGCCCCTCGCTACCCAAGCAAAGGCCAGCGTCTCACATGTCCGGGACAGAGGCCACATGCACGCCGGAGCTCACAGACATCTGACACCGGCTCCCAGCCTGCCAGTCCCCAGGGGCTCCGGCCGCTCCTGCCGTTCTCCCTCCCTTTCGCCCGGCCTGTACCAACCACTACCCCTTTGCTCCCAGCTCCTCGGTCGCACAGTTTGAAATGCAGCCTTCTTACGTTCTGAAGAACGCCGTTTCCATCCCGTCTGAAGAGCAAATTATGTCATAGCCATTGGAAACAGCATTTCAAAACTCATGTTTTCTAGATTTGAATCTGCAAAAACAAAAGACCTCCCCCACTTCCTGCACCTATCTAATCTACAGGAAGGTTCTTTGGTATTTTTAGTAAAATTGCTTTCAAGAGATTGTCATGGTAAAAGCAAAAGCACTAGAGGAATATGAAACAAACATGCCCCAAGTGTAATCGATTCCTTACAAAGTGGCACCGAGGGGCTACTCGCTCGTACAGGGTATTAAATCCTGACGGACACGGCTCCCCCAGGGAACTTCCAGGCAGAGTTGGGCACAGCTCAAGTTACGACACAGCCTCCCCCTGTCCAAAGCCCATCGCTCGTGGCAACCCTGGGCTGGGTGCAGGGGGCGAGCGTGGGCAATGACCAGGAAGAAGGAGGAAAGCTTTCCTGAGCATGAGGGACGGTTGCTTACAGCATCGGCGAGTCCCTGCTAACGCATGGGCAGCGGCAGACAGGGCGAGCTCCTCAGCGACTAGATCTATGCCACCCACCTCAGGCCTTCATCCACAGCTTCCTTACTGGCCTTTTCCTTGCTGCTCTCTGCAGAGTTTGCAGGCGAGGGCTTTTACTCTAAGGAGAGAAAAAAAAAAATTACATTACAACAGTAGGAGCAGAATTTAGTGCTGTCACGAGAGCTGTGCCACCCTTCTGGGACAGTTTATCAAAGGGTCACACAACTGGAATGCAGGAAAAACGTCTTGTTATCCATACTTGGGAACACCTTCCTTTTGGCCTCCACATTAACTGCCCTAGTGCATGCGCTAGGAAACGGCCACTGGGACCAGACCACGGGCAGCGCTGAGACCCACCGTCCTCCGCCTACGGATCCCAGAGCTCCCAGATGAAACACGGTTGACGGAGCTCAGTCCCACAAGCTGGGAAGGAGAGTGCAGCTGGCTGGGATGGTGCCGCCCTGCTCCAAAGCCCTGCGGGGGAATTCTGTGTTGGAGACCCGTGGGACAGATTCCGCATAAGGTTTACACAAGTCAGAACCACCGCATGGCAGCCAACCACCTCATAGCAGCAGGACCACTGCTGGGACCAGAACTAATGCAAGCACTTGACAAGGAGGTGGCCCCTGGGGTGGCAGAGCCTGGAGCTGCAGAGGAAGGCAGATCCCACGCACAGGCACTGCCCGGACAGCTGGGCTTGGAGGAGGCACAGGACAAGGGCAGCACAGAGGAGCCTCGGGACAAGGGGACAGTGCGGGAGGTGCGGGACGAGGGCAGCGCGCGGGAGGCGCAGGACGAGGGCAGCGCACGGGCACCTCTGCCTTTACGCCTCGTCCAGGCTCCCAGCCCAGTGATGGGAGGGAACCGAGCGCTGCATCACGTGCGAAGGTGTCACGGGGCGCTGCTGTGTCACGCTGCTATTCTGGGGGCAAGTATAAATCAAACTGAGAGCAAATCACTTCTCTCCATCCCCAAGCTCCGCTGCTGCTTCAAGGAGCAGCGAGAACCAGCATGTATTGGAGTCACTTTGGCAAAAAGGCCAAGTTTGTTGTTTGGAACGAACCTGCCGAAGCCTCTAAGCACCTGCAGCCGATGGCCAGGGCTGGGGGCTGGTAGAAGAGCAGTTCCTGGGTGACACTTGCGGGGCAGCTGGACACAAAGCAAACTCGGAAGCCTTAATGCCGACTCCTCTTCTGTCTCTTCCATCAGATGCGGACCTCAAAAGCTCAGCACAGCGCACATCCTTAGAAAACAAAAGCAGGCTTAGGCAGGCACTCTCCAACTGATATTACCACATCTCTAACTTAATTTAGTACTTACCTTGGCAAGCGAACTGTTTTCTTCTCCTGCCCTCACGTGGAGTAGCATTTTATTGTTGTAAATAGATCTGCACCCCGTGCATAATGTGCCTCCATGCAAAGAAGTCACCTCCCCTGCGCGTGTGCACGGACAGGGCCAGCCTCGAGGAGGGCAGAGTGCGGACTGGCCACTCGGTGCAGCCCAGCTCCCCTGTCGGCTCCTACTGCGTCTGCAGGCCTCTGTTTTGGGGGTGCCAAAGAGCAAGGACCCACAAGGACAGGGGCTCTGCAGATTTCAATACTGTTTTTTTTTTTTTGGAGGGGAGAGGAGGGCACAGGAGAAGTTTTTCTCTTCTTCCTTCTCGAACAGCGCAACAACTTCAGTCAACTCTTCCTCTAGCTTGTTTCCGGTCTCTAACTAATCACTGAAGGCGGGGAAGGGGCCCCAAGGCAGCGCTCTTGGCAGACCCTCCTGCACACGGAACGGGCGCTCTCTACGCACACCTGCCAGGTGTCGAGGAGGGGAACGTCTCAGGAGCACAGATCACCCCTCAGGTCACACGGGAAGGCAGGCACCACTCCACAGCTTGTGGACCGGCCTAACATCAGCTACAGACACAAGACACCAGACCTCAGAACTATTCTAAGCCTCGGGCACCACCTGCAGCCACACGCCTGGGCTGCGGAGTAGCTCTAGTGACTAGAAATCGCAGCAGAAAACAGTTTTCCAGCTTGGGTAAAAGGCTGGCACATGATCCGGAGTCATGCTGCTGTTCTGCCACAGAACTGACCCTAATCTGCAACTTGCCTGTCACATCTTTGTCTGCTTTGCTGCTGTAACTCAAAGCTATTCCAACCCCAAAGCTGCACCCAATGAGGAATATTTTACATGTATCAAAACCAAAGGAAAAAACAAAAAACAGGAGCATCTCTCAACGCCCACAACTCCACTCCTCCCTCCACCCAGAGGGACAGCATCTGGTTTTACATTACAGAGATCCCTGACAAACACCTTCTAAAAATGTAAAGCAGTTAGCCAGTATCTAAGATGAACTACTGACAGGCACGACGCACAGTTTAATCCTGCTGCATAAGGGGTGAAAAAGAAAATTCAGCAGTACAACTTAGTTCTGTTTCATCCTTTAAATACAAATTATTAAAATCATAACCTGTAAAGACGCACAAAACAGACATGGCAATAAGTTGACATAAATTTGAAGCAAGATGCTATACAGAACACATAACCTGTAGTACAGAGAGAGCATAAAACCCCATGTGGCAAAGGTAAAAATCCATGGAATAAAAGGCAGCAGAGACGTCGCTCCTCTTTTACCCCTCGTTTTGAGGTGAACCATGTGAGCACTGCCTGATGCACACGTACGCTGCTGTGCTGATGGCTCTGAGGGGCTAGTTGCAGCTAGAATGGCAAATACATTTATTTTTTTCCAAAAATGAACAAATTGAATCAGGGAAGAGATCATTAAACACTCAAATAAAACCAACAGAACATACACACTCCCAAAAATGTGTTTTCGCTACCCACTTCTGGCACGGTTTCTCAAACCCATCTGAAGAACGTTACTTCCTCTCCCTCAGAGACTGTTTTTCCCGGCGCAGCTCCGGACGCTGCGGCCGCCCAGTCGGCACGAGGAAGGCTTCTTGCTGGAATTGCGGCTGGAGTTGTTCACGGACATCTCCCGCGGCGCTCACACAGCACGGCTGCATCGCAGGGAAGCTCCATGTGCCAAGGAGGAGTCTTGGTAGGCTCCAATGGGGAAGACACGTCGAGGAAAACTCCCTTTCTGGGAGCTTTACAACACCCGTAACACAACAGACAGTATCAGCCACGAGCCTAACCATTTTCATCCTTGATTTGTGCTTAATAGCACACAAAGTGTTTCACTTATCACTTTGAGCAAAGGGGCTGCTATTTTGAAACAGGAAAGCATTTTTAAAATGCTAAGTGCTCAAAGCATGGGGCAAGAAGAAGTTCTGTCTCGCTTATTAATTTATGAAGAAATTAGGGGCACTTTGGTATGCAGAGCTGCACATAATTCTGGGGGTGCAATTCCGTGTTACACATCCCTTTCATACACATCAGGTCAGCACTAACAGAACAAGGCATGGGAGTCAGCATGCAAGCTTCAATAAAACAAAGGCTTAACAAAAACCTGCCTTCTTGGGAAGTCAGCTTAATTCTAATGCTGTAATTCTTGCCGTTCAGCTGAATACTCGGCTGCTCCCAGCATGGAAAAGGCAAACAAACCACAAAAACAAACAATAGAATATAATTTTTTTTTAATTTTTATAAATAACTTATCTGTTACAAAGACAGTTTACCCAGCTAAATCACAAAACCATCAACTCAAGATATCCAAATTAGGTTTTATTAATAAAACAGGTAAAAACTGATTTGTCAATCTTCACATAGAACTGCAGATGAAGCTGAAAAACAAGGCCTCATTTTATAAACAAAATGCATTGAATGCAAGTGCTTTGGGTCTACTGCCTAATTACCTGGGATTGGCATTTTCTTCCCACATAAAAAAAATGCAAAGCCTTCAAAACAAAGGCCTTTGTGCATTCACATAGATCACTTGTAAAATTCCTAAAAGTGTCCACTGGCAAATGTTTACAGTGGGTGACAGTCTGCTTTGCTTCTCGCTACATGGTTGGCACTCCCTCCAGCCTCGCTCTAAGTGCTGCTACATAATTCTGTGTGTGCCCTCTTTCATGCACACTGCACTGCAATTCCATTTTCTTGATCTGTTCCATACGTTCCTGATCATGTGAATATTTTCCTTAAAAAAATAGATCATCAAAACAAAGAGATGCTTGAGGTTGCTTCAGTGTTCAAGTCTGATTTCTCTTTTCCAGCCTTTATTTCAGTTGTCCTAAATATTGCTATCCTTGTTTTCTATAAATATGAGACTTCACCACAAAGTCAGGTTTAGAAACTGGCTGCCAAAACAGGAAAGCACGTAAAGTTCTTGAACAAAGCTGTGTGCTGCTGCTGCTGTTGATTTTGGCACTGTATGTACTTCCCCAATGAATCTCTCTTCAAGAGTCTGCAAGACACCCAGCAGATGAAACAAGCTTAAACCGGACGCTGATCTGTCGGTGGGTTGAAAGTTTCCTAAAGTTTCCACATGCCAGACAAAATACTACTTTGTGTCACCCACCGTAAAACTCAGTGTACAGAGTGAACTATATGCATAACTCTTCCAACTTTTCCTGCATTTTTACCACGCTGCATCTGCAGGTCTTCACAGATCATCAGCATTTACAAGAGCAATGTACAGAACGAGCAGAGGAAAGCTATTTTGTGCATAGTTTCTTATTAATGCTCTTACTTTAAGGCATTGCTTCTCTCGGATAAAAAGCTTAAAAAAGGGACATGATCGTGCTTAATCACTTAAAGGGAAAAAAAAAGAAAGTTAACAAAAAGACTATTACACTATACATACAGAAGTACAAGAAAATTATAAAGGTGAAGAAAAGAAATCACTTAAAGCAGGCTCTAGAGCTATGTACAGTAGGAAAAGCTCTGGGGTATTTCACTGTGTGTATTGTACAGACAACGCATGCAGTTTTTCATCTTTAGAAGTGATTGATTGTACTGATTCTGGCTTCACAGAGATGTTTTCAGGGAAGACAAGGCAAAGAGTACCACTGATTTGTGAAGTTCCTCCCCTTATCAAAGGCACCGTGTGGCAGCAAACAGTTTAAACAGTTAAACCTTGTTCCTTTTAGATTGCCGCTGTGCATGTAGTGTTTCACTGAAAGCTCGGAAAACAAAATCTCTAGCTTCTATTCCTTTCCCCTGTCCAATTCAGTAGTGACATCGGGGCACAGAAGAGGACGGGCGACACCCAGGCATGGGGCATGCTCTGTATTGCTGGGGTACTCCTAACACTGTACATGGTTCAGGCAGCTGCCGACCGAGCCTCGCAGCCGACGACTTTCAACTGCCTGCGACACAACACTGAGGTATCACTAGCTCTGTGGGCTTACATTTAACATTAGCAAAATACCATCTCGTCACACCTTCAATTTTATAAAAATCCTACGTGTAAATGCTTTTTTGCCCCTCAATGACTGGATAGTTCCTTGTTGGTTTGCTATTGGTTTACAGAAGATAACAGGCCTGTTGGCTCAGAAATGCCTGGGCATTTCACACTGTTCACAGCGATTTAAGGCCGGATGATTTAGAAAGGTACAGGCAGTACAACTCCACTGAGCTCCCTCATCTTCATCTGTGTCTGGAACAGTCTTTGGCGTTTTCACAATGGACCTCTGATCTGTGGCACGAAAGAGATAAGACAAGCAGTCATTAAACAGGAACAACATGGAAAGAATTCTCAGGTGATTCTCTCAGTAATGGAGACCCATCTTGCTCCTCCAGAGCTGTGTAGTTGATATAAGTGACAGCAGTGGCTTTTTACCACTCCCCAGTATAACTTGGAAATTCAGCCAAGTGGCAAAGGGTCAAATCACAAAAAGCAAGTTTCCCATCCCTTCACCCTGCTTGCCTTCTGATCTCAGCTTGAAACTGTTACGAGCAAATGCAATAAATGGAGATATTAAAACACTGAATGAAAACGTGCCAAGTTTTAAAGGACAATACGGAGAAGTTCTGAACTTATCACGTGAAATACGTGTTCTGTGAACTCTGGACGTAGTTAACATTTTGACCCTAGACAGCTCTTCCTGAAGCTCTTCCTGAAGTCAAACAAGCAGGCAGATACACTAAGGAGCAATGAGTGCCTTCCTCTGTCATGCTCTCTCATACTCTTCCCAAGCATACATCTTTCTGTTTGCAATTGCAAAAATAATTATTTAGCATTCTTCTGTGACTAGTGAAAACTCTAGTTATTACTTTTAAATTTACTGAAGGACTAAAAAGCACTACTGTTACTTTCATCCTTTATTTCTTTACAAAGAGAGGCTTTGGAAGATTATAAAGCAATCAGGATTAACTTTGAATTTTCAAAATGGGTTTGATGTAATTCTTGAACACAAATTTGCGAGTTCCTAAAAGATAAGTAATTGTGAATATCATCAACCAGTCACAAAAAAAATTAAATCTTGTTTTCCTCTTTGATGAGAAAGTAGCAATAGTATTTTAGACTTATTTACTACATAACTTACAGAACATTTCATAAATTCTTTTCATAGTGATTTCTCATGATTTGACTGTGGAAAAACAAGTTAAATAGGACTGCATATCAATTTCACTTTACTCTGTACTTTCACTAACAGTTTGGATAAAGAAGCACAGTAAACTTAGAAAGCATGCAAAATAACATCAGTCTGGAGGAGTTAGAAATGGTGTGGAAGACAAAAATACCAACTCATCTATGCCATTTTGAAATAGAGAATGGTCAAAAGCCTGTGAGAGTCTGTAAGGGCAGATGCTGCTAACTACAAGGGTCGAACACATAAACACACACACACACAGAGATATATAAATATATGTGTGTATATATATGTATATATATGTGTTTGTGTGTGTGTGTATATATATATATAATGTGGGAAACTTCCTAACTTCCTGGGCAGAAATACTGCACAGCAACATTTGGGAATTATTTCATCTGAGAGTCTGCTTATGGGTCATAACATGCTGTTGCAAACAAGTGAAACTTCCTTCTCTGCTTTATGTAATACACACGAGAAAATTATTCTATTTTGTTGGACATCTTATTAGGACAAAAAAAGGTACAAAACTCAAATGAGAAATAATATACCAGATGGACTAATACACTTGGGAATATAATACAGCCAGCATCCCTCTCCTGTACAATGACCTAAAACTGTATTTAAAACTGGTAGGAAACATTTTAATTTAAAATTATTAATACATATTTTACAGTAGCCAGGAAATTCTCCCAGTCTTGGTAACCAAACTGAAATATGCTAACATAAATAAATCCACCCTTCACCAAGGACAATGATGAAGTCATCTCAGCATTTTCACTCATCCCTAAGCAATAAATCTTATGTTTGTTTTAAAAATGCATCTTTCCACTTAAACTACCTCTCAATAATTATATAGCTTTAAACATGTTCAATTAAATAAACTTCTTTTTCTTGAAGGTGAGAAAGCAGACAGGAAACAAAGTACACAGAAGTATGCTTACTCGCAATGCAAATAACTAATCAAGGTTTGTAAGCTTTTGAAAAACCTGATCTATCTCATGATTAACACTTAAAACTAGATTCACAGAAAGGAACATGATGCTAGATGTAAGCAGATTTTAGTACAAAACAAAAAACAGGTACAGTACCTTTGGGTTTTGGTGGCACCGGACCAAGAAATCCAATATTATCATAAAAATTATGAATAGCACTGGGATTAAAATGTGGTCCTAAAAATGAAGGAAAAAAGAAAAAAAGTGCAATGTTGAAAAGAAACTTGGTACAAAAGCATATTTTTGGCAGCAGTTCTAAGAAACAGTACTACTATATGCTTACTGACATCAATGCAAATGCAGACTTGAGTGAGGTATTGGTGGTGTCAGCAATGCAGTTAAAGACATTACTCCCTAAAATACACAATATAACGACAGAAACCAGGAGCCCTGACTCCTGCTCTCTCACTCTGAGCACACCAGCCCCCTCAAATACCACTTTTCCACTGTTACTTTAAGACATTTTATTAATATATTTTGCTCGAGACTTGCACCCTGCCTGAAGGACACCTCGCACCGCTTGTGACCGAGCTGACCTCCTTGCTGCTGCCAAAAGCAGAGGGCACCAGCCTTTCTTGCCCAGGACCCCGCTTAGTCTTTCCCATGCCCCTCACACCTCAGCAGCAGCAGGCTGAAGGATGAGGGCACAGTGGGAATACAGTTGCAGTTTATATTTGCTTACTAGAGATGCTGAATACAAGATAGAGCAGCAATACCTCTGTATCATTTATAGAATTATTTCTTTGATATTCAAACAACCAAGCTTTTTTTTCCCTTATCATTAAAAAAACAACAGTTTCTCGCTTCTGAGCGAAGAATGAGACAGGAATGACAGTGGGACTAGGAAAGAAAAGCCAACAAAAACAAAGACTTAGCATACAATTACTTTCATAGTTGCTTTCAAACCAATGTGATAATCTTGCAAACAGTGTGCATACCTATCACTTAAAACACAGCTACTTTGGATACATGAAGCCAGCAAAAGGAGAAAGTAAAACCAATGTTCACAGTTGCTCACGGACTAAGCATATACTGTACCTCTTGCTTGAAAAAGATCAATCTCTTTGGTTAGGCAATCTATGTCTATCTGCAGCTGTCTGTTACAACTTCGCAGCTGTTGCATTTCTTCCAGCTGAAAAAATAAATCTGCCTGTTAGATTAAGTTTTCCCATTTTATTATTAGTTAGCATTCACATTCAGTTGAATTGAAGACAGAAGGATCTCCCCTTACAACAGCAGAGCTTTCAGGCTCCCTGAACTTCCCATCTCTCAGATGTCAGAGTTGACTGAGCAGGTCAACCAGGGTCAGTGCTCTGCCACATTACAGGCTGGCCCTCTGGCTCTGCCAGCTGCTGCGTTATCTAGTTTCTGTGAGACTGGCATAGTCATGGTGGTGAGAGTGGTGGAGTGATAAAAAAAAAAAATGTGGGGAAAACAGGATGAATACTGAACTGTAGTCTGAGATTTTAGATGTCCAGGCCTTTAGGAACATCAGGAAGGACAACCAAGGATAAACCTTTAGTGGCTACCTTTGAAAGCAATGCTGCACAAAGCAATTGGTGAACTGAGAGGTTGTGCCTAAATATATATTTAAATGGAGTATATTTAAACTCTACACTACATTGCTCTAATCCTAACTACAGCACCTATAACTAAAGACAATTAAACTCAATTATTGTTTTTTTTAAAAATCACAGACCACGCTTGTGCTTTAGGTTTATATCCTACAGATATTTCAACTTACTGATGGAATTTGGGAAACAGAATTCGATCGTTTCAGGCGCCTTCGCGTTAGATTATTCTCCATTTCATTGACCTCTGATTTTAGTTTGTCCAACTTTTTCTTTTGAATCTCAAGTTCCCGTTGAAGTCGCTCCATCCTTGCTTTCTGGTGTACCAGTAAAGCTGCAATACATAAAGTCCCATTTTATCTAGTTTATTATCCTTCACATGGCAACAGTAGATAAAGGTGAAAGTAAATATTCTTCTGGGAAAATATAGATGAAAAGATTCCTATGGATTGTTTTCCCATTCTTTTTACAAGAAGAATCTCTGCCATAAGAAAAACCGAATTTAAACACATGCTGAATTAAAATAAGACAATACAATGAGATTCACCCAATGTAACCTACAATCACTTAAAATAGAGATGTAATTTGTACAACACCAACAAAATCTTAAAATGCACTTTTTCAAGAATACGGTGACTCTGACCAGAAATACTACTAGAAACAGAAAACAAACACTTCCTTGCATTGTATTCAACCCAACTGTTGTAGAACACACAGTACAAAGCAGATTTCAAAGAAACATGTCTGCCATGCAGTGCAACATATGCTAGGTATGAATTAAGATTTGGACTTTTATTGTTACTGTGAATCAAACGCAATCCAGTATTCTTTTCATAGTAGGATATATCAAGCGAAATCAAAACACAACAAGCAACACAGCTGTAAAACATCAGTTATATTTATCACAGAGATTGCTGCAAAGGTCCATTTCTCTCTGAACTGTAGAACAGAATCAATAACGCAGCTTCTAACTTCTTAGGCTGCTTACAATATTCATAAGAAAAACTTTATAGAGAGACCTAACTCAAAAACTGTATGATGTTAGCATTTTTAAGAGTAACTTTTTAAAGTTATATACATATATGCTTGAGAAGGTTGTGCTGCCATTCAGAGGGACCTGGAGAAGACACGAGATTTGGGCAGAGGAACCTCATGAGGTTCAACAAGGACAAGTGCAGGGTTGTGCACCTGCACAGGAATAACCCCAGACACCAAGACAGATTAGGGGCTGACCTGCTGGAAAGCAGCTCCCTGGAGAGGGATCTGGGAGCCCTGGTTGTCAACAAGTTAACTACAAGGCAGCAATGTGCCCTTGTGGCCAAGGCCAATGGGATCCTGGCTGCATCAGGAGGAGCACTGCCAGCAGGCCAAGGGAAGGGATCCTATCCCTCCACTCAGCTCTGGTGAGGTTGCATCTGGAGCACTGGGTGCAGTTCTGGTCTCCCCAGGACAAGAGGAACATGGAACTCCTAGAGAGGGTCCAGCACAGAGTAACAAAGATGATTAAGGGACCGGAGTACCCATCATATGAGAAAAGACTAAGCGAGCTGGGCCTGTTTAGCTTGGAGAAAAGACGAATAACAGGAGATCTGATCAACAGGTATAAGTACCTGAGAAGAGAATGTAGGGAAGAGGGGACCAAACTCTTCTCGGTGGTGGCTAGTTACAGGACAAGGGGTAATGGTTTCAAATCGAAACCCAGGCAGTTCCATGTCCATGTGAGGAAGAATTTCGTTCCTGTGAGGGTGACAGAGCCCTGGAACAGGCTGCCCAGAGAGGCTCTGGAGTCTCCTTCTCTGGAGATCTTCCAGACCCGCCTGGATGCCATCCTGTGCTCTAGGGGTCCCTGCTAGAGCAGGGGGGGTTGGACTAGATGACCTTTAGAGGTCCCTTCCAACCTCAGCCACTCAGTGATTCTATGAAATTCATACTCAAGCTTTATTCCATTCAAGGTACTGTTAAATGTCATTACACGAGTATACACTGCTGAAAGCAGTAACTGTTTTCTATAGGAATGAAAAATTTCTTTAAATAAATCCAACAATCATTTCAACTTCTGTATCATCATTCATTACTAAAATTCACTTGAAGCATTATCAGTTTCAGAAAATAAGGGTAACACTGCAAAAATTATTAAAAAGCAGCACTATAAGCTGCTTCACCTTAAAAACAAAGCCAATGGAAGGTATGTGAGGCTTAATTCATCACAATTTCATTTGGTCATAAAGTTTGAAACTTGCCCTATTTTGGTTCATTAGGTTTTCTCTGTAATTGCAGAGAACTACAACAAAAGATGAAACTTCCCACATTTTCAGCAGCAGAAGTTCCATTTACTTCTATTCCTGTCCTTTCATTCACACACCACATTTTGTGTTCGGGAGGTCCTTCAAACAGAGGCACTGTGCCAAAGTCTTTGCACTGTGTGTCAGAGTAGCACGTGGCTCTAGCCAGGCTCAGCCCAAGCCTTCACTGAAGTTGTATGTTTTTGTGAGTAGATACTGAGATGACAGAGCAGGGCGAGTTTCTCTCTTTCTGTTCAGTTTTGAGATGCATTCATATTCAAACAGCCACTAGCCACTCTGTGGCTGAAGCTGCAGCTGTGCTTACATGCACTTTAACAGGGCAGCAAATGAAACCCCAAGATACAGATTTCTGCTGAACACTGATTCAGAATCAGGTAAGGGGTCTCAAACAATAGGATCTCCTCACAAACAGTCTTTTAGAAACAACTGCACAAAGGAACTCTTCCCCATGCCTGAACTTCAGCAGTAACAAACACAGAACTATGAACAAAACAAATCCAAGACTACTCTATCCCAACTTTTGCTGGGAGGGCACAAGCCGCTTTTCCTTCTATATTTGATTTCCACTTTAATGCAGAATCTTCTGTTTTCCTTGCTTTGGTACTACTGTTAGGCAAACTCCTCAAAGCCTAGGCTTTGGGTATGGTCCTTGATCTGCTGCAATACAGCTGTGTTCTGCAAAGTAGACTCAGGACCCCGGGGGTAGACATCTCAAACTACTAATGTAGGTTGTAGGTTGCCAAAGAACACGCTACAAAAGGTGGCTTGTGAAACACAGTGTAAGTTATCTCCAGGACACCTTACGGACACCTTGGAAGAATTTGTCTTCCCCCCCCCCCCCCCCCCTTCTTCTTGTTCTAGTTCTTGCAAAGGAAAAGTAAATCCTACTTCTCATTTTGATTTCCAAGTCTTGGAGCTGTCACTATGGAAAGGCACTGATGGATGCATGCCTACATAGTTTTCAATTTCACACCACCGTATAGACACAATCCAATGCACTCTCCCACCAGCTTTGTAACTATTTTACATCCCTAGTTTCAAATGACAGTGGACATTACACTCTCATAAGAAAACTACTCTCAGAAGAATAACCATTTTATACTGTTTTACCAAAGTCCCCCATTTTTAATTGTTGCAGTACTTAGAAAATAATTTACGTTTTTAGCTCCCTCTAGTGTTGATCAGAGCAATGGAGGAAGTATTTTGTGCTAGGGAACAAAACACTGAAGCACATGCCTGAATCAAGTGCTGTTTAGCTGCTAACATTAGCTCACTGTCCACCATGAGACATTTAAAGGGCTTTGATGGCCCTGTTTCACTTACAGGAATGAACTTCTGTCTATGTGGGTAGCACAAACACACCTAACATTCCTCTTCATTGGCTAACTTGAAATACAAACAGAATAGCAAAGGCTTACACTTGTTTATTCAGATTTTCCAAGAAAGAAGCTATTTACTGTGAGCCATCTAGTAGACACATAGGGTCATTATTAGCAGACCCTGATGTGAAACCCCTCAACATTCAGCTTTTCCATTAAGTGCTGTTGGGGTTCTTGTGTGCAGGTCAGGGTCCTTGTGTGCAGGTCCAGCTTCTGCATTTTCACTCTGCTCGGGCTAGCAGTAATCACAGAATGGTTGCGGTTGGATGGGATCTCTAGAGATCATCCAGTCCAACCCCCCTGCTCCAGCAGGGACCTCTAGAGCACAGGGTGGCATCCAGGTGGGTATGGAAGATCTCCAGAGAAGGAGACTCCACAGCCTCTCTGGGTAGTCTGTTCCAAATGTTTTGCTCGATTCTCTTATTTCACCAGCAGTGCCATTGTTTTGGTCACATTCAAAGCACACATTTTCCACAGCAAAGCCTGCAAAACACAGGTATAGGGAGCATGAACCTCTGGAGGACACAGGGTTATTGCTGCTTTACTGGAGACCTTCCTGAACACGCACTGAATACACTTGCAAAACCAAAAGTTTGCACATAAGATGATCCACAGATGCTTTGAGAAGAGTTAACCAGCTGCTGCGTTAAGAGTGCCTTTAGCCATCTCAAGTGTTCCTAAAAACGCAAATCATTTCATCCCATTCCAGAGACCAATGAGTAAAGGGGGATTCCGGAAATTAGTGTCAGCAGATACACAAAACACTGAGGACAGGCTTCTGCGCGTGTATATTCTCAATCTGCATTTTGAAGTGCACAAAATTGGCCATTTAATAATTGATTTTATTGATAAGAACCTATATTGATTCCTCTTATCTCTTTCCAACCTTTTTTCATTCCATTTTAAAAATGGAGCGGCAGGTCAGAGAAGACCTGACATACAGAGTCAGAACAAAGCGCTACCTTTTCTAAAGTCAAATGCACTGAACAGTCAAATCTGTTACCGCACAGGACAAAATACTATCTCAAGTCTTGAAAACACACACACATCTCCTGTACAGATAAGTCGGCATAAGAAATCTGCTCCCTGCATTTTTAAAAAACTTTTAAAACCTCCAAGAAAGAAAAGCAAAAACTGTGAAAAGTGTCACGTTACTAGTTTCCTCAATTAATACGCTCATATTAAAGACAAACAAAACCCCAAGCTTTGCAGAGATGATCAAGTTTGCAACTAGGCATCCTTTCTTTTTGTCTATTTAAAGGCAAAAAAAGGCATGTCAGACTGTCTTAAGTTAAACTAAGAGATTTCTTATGAAGTTTTCTAGTACAGAAACATTAAATTAGAAATGTGATTACATTCTTACTATATAATAAAATATTAAATAGTGGCCTAGCCTCACTATTCAATATACAATTGCATGCCTGTTGACCTAACATAGAAATCTAGTTCTGCTCATAGAACTGTCACTTTCTAACGAGATTTCTCTATGTTTTTCATCCATCAGACACTTTACAGTAATAAAAAAATTAATTAGTTATGGAAATCTCTGCTAAATAATGGGGCACTGATAGCAGGGAACTGATACTAAGATAGCACCAAAATCTATACTGCTTTAGCTGTTGTCAGGCATATTTCCAGCACTATTTTTCCAGCAGTATTATTAATAATTCTGATCGACTTCATTAGACTTGGGTGCTGCCAACATTTCTGCAAGCGAGTCTGCGGGATCTGAAGCTGGAATTCCATAAGGAGAGAAGACTGTGCAATTCACAGCTGCTTCTGAAGAGTTTGGTTACAGAGACTCTCTAAGAATCCCAAAGTCAAAGACTATTTCAGGACAATAATCAATGTCTTAATTGCATCTATTGCATTTGAACAGTTCTTTACTACTTTTCACGTTATACAATCTCCAATTCTGGGCACAAGCAAAACAAAGATCTACAGTCACTTTCTACTACGCACTGTGTCACTGAACAGAGCGACAGAGAAAGACATGGGAGAAAAGCAGAAACATAATCATGAGAAGAAAGACTAGAAAAACCTCTACAGATAATAAATAACTGAAACCAAGTTCCTCAGATAACTAATTCTGAAATTTCTCTCTAGACCTTTATTTTATTTGTACCTTACATACAGGATTACACCTTTTTTGTGTACGTAGCTGATAAAACTCTAGAAATTTAGAAAAAATATTGACTGGGAGCTAAGTTGACTTTCCAATGAGTCAATGTGGTTTAGATATTTCAGGTTCATGACAAAATCATCTACCACTCTGACCAAGGAATTAACGGTACGTTAGAGATGAACTACCAAGTGGAAAAGGTTATGCTTTACCAGAGCAGCCCATGGCTGCAGGCTGACAGGACAGCAGTAGTCTCGAGGCCTGGTATCTGCCCCAGCTTCTGAGGGAAGCAGAAAAACTCCAGTAGCCAAGGGACATTTGCGCTTGGTAACAGCTGAACTCTCTTCATTCTACTTTATGTTCAAGATGAAATCCTTATTGCAGATCATCCTTTCAGACCACTGCTCCCATCCTGCCTTTACCATAAAGCTCATACGCAGGCAATCTCGTAAGGCACACTATCTCTGTCTGGATGGGAATGGGGTGATGGAAAAGTCCTGCTATCAGTTCCTCTGTTTTTCATGAGGGGAACTATAGTGGCAGGCAGGAGCACTTTCATATAGGCTTAAAGCACCTTCTTGTGCTCCTTGGGGCCAGATCAAGCACATGCACTTGTTTTGCGAGAACAAGGCTAAAGAAACGCCCTTTGACATGGAAGCAACTCCACCTTTCATATTCCTCCTATTCAAGCCAGCTGTAGTTCTCTCTGCCAAAATAAGGAGCAATTTGGGCAGAAATGGAAAAGTTGATGAAAATGCATTCTTCCCTAATCACAGAGAAGCTACTCAGCTGTTCTGCCTAAAATTAAAATGAGACATGCAGTGAGCACATAGTCTGGCAAAATTACAAGCAGTTTAGAACAAGGCCTAATGATCAAAACACTTTGCACGTAAAAACTAATTTTCATAAAGAGTTTAGTTTAGGTAATTAAGACTTCTAGATACCTAGAACACACCAGTGGAGCCAATCATCTATTTTACAACTTCTGAAAGATTAACTGTAAACCAAAAATTAAGTACTACCGTAGTTCATGCAACAAAACTGAAGACACCATACCAGAAAGCTGAATGCTCCTGAAAAACTTTGAACATGCAAGCAGCCAACTAGAGGGGCATGAGAGGAAGGTGCTTCCTAAAGGCCATTACAAGAAGTGCTACACTCCATGTCACACATCTGCATGTTATCTGAAAATGGGTTGTATCACAGCTTAGGAGCAACTGGGCCCCACAGCAGATGCCATGCAACACTTTTGAACTCTGGGCTACATAGGAAAAAATCAGCTCCCCAAAGTTGCCCCAAAATGGATAGTGCTTGACAGTCAAGTTCATATTATTTGAAAGACTAAGGATGATATTCATCTTGCTTTGTTTGTGTACTTCTAAAATCCTCTAGCACCAAGTCTAGCCAAGTCTCCCATTGCAGTAAGGGAATACTACCACCAGAGGGCAATCTGTCTTACTTATTCACAGCCAAATTGCCCTTGCTCTGCCTGCTTTTGACACAACTAAATATTAGACATCTGAGTTATGGTGAGATTTACCTCACCGAAGACAAAATTACCTCCAGCAGTTGAGAAAAAGTTGTCATCAGTTTGCATTTTTCTCATTACTATAGCAATGATGTAGACCAGGACAGATTACTGTGCCTACACAAAGCAGGCTACGCTAACTGAATGTTCACAGCAGTCTTGGAACAAGCCAATGTTTCAATATTGAATTAGCTTCCAAATCTAAAGACTCAGTTGACAACTTCATGTGAAAGTCCTCTTTTTTTCTCCTCCTCCTTTTTGCCTAAGCCTTCAAACTGGCATCAGAAGCATGCAAAAATCATGAAATTAGAAATAAAAATTAATGAACTGAGTTGCTGTGGCGTATTTAACTTTTGCCCTCCCTTTACATCATTGATCATTTAAAACAACATGCTTTGGTGTGGTGTTTCTTCCTGCATTTAATAACAGAAGTACCAGAACTTGCAGTATTTTATTGTTAAGCATGCATAAAGATACATAGGCAAACATTTACTTCCACTAATTGCTTTTGAAATCCATTTTCTGGTTTCCTAAGTAACACAAGGAAACGGAACTGTATCCAGCAGAGCATCAACTTATTCAAAAAATCTGCCAGTAGGCTTGTAACTAACTTGTTATAACAAAATGAAAAAGTTTAAATTATTGTTTCAGAACAGTATAAAAACCAAGATGCTATGACTCCACTTAATTAACAGATACCTATTTTAGACAGAGATGAATTATCTCCAAATATCCAGTTACATGTCTTCACCATAAAAAAAATCTTGTATATACTTCTTTATTCTAATTTAAGAAATGCTTAAGAAAGCTAAAGTTGAAGAGACAGTGCTCGCATGCCAAAGGCTGATCAACTGTTCCCTTCTGTTCTGCAATCTATATGCTGAATTGACAACCTGCTTGATATCACTATTGACATTAAGAGTATTACCTTGTGTGTAGGCAGCATCATCAGATCCCATACTCAATTTCCGTGCATCACTGATCCTATCCACATGTGCTAAAACAGGGTCAGCAAGATGCTGGATACCCTCTGGTTCAACATAGTGATCGGGAAGGTTTAGAAGGTTTGTAGGTTCAAAGGTTGGGGACACTACCCCTGGAGAAACTGCAGGGGGCTTATTTGGAGAAACTGTAATTTTAAAAGTATATTTTGTATTAGGCTGCGTGACCACCACTCGAGGAGAGGTTGCAGTGGTGCTGTTGCCCACTGCTCGACTCTTGGGTGGATGGTGATGAATAAATGCAGGACCCATGCTTACTTGACCAGACATATTCCTAGAGGCGGCAGATACTCCAGGGTTTGTCGATATGAAAAGTGTGGGCTGGTTCCGCACAATTTGATCATCCCCTGCTGTGGCATTTGCTGAAATGTAGACCTTAGGCTGACCGCGCGTGATCACTTCATCAGTACTGGGAGGACTGGCCGATATGTAAACAGTGGGTTGACTTCTACTTAATGTCTGGCTGTTGAGGGAAGAGGCAGTAGTGGAGGTGCGAGGGCCAGTTGAGCGCAACTTAGAAGAACTGTTTCTCTGCGGCGGTTCAAGTTTGATTTCAATTTGGTTTTTGCGAGGTCCTGTGGATATATTCTGAATGTTGTATTGGCTATGAGCAGACGACTGTGAGCTACCAGATGAATGAATCATAGGTGCTTGTGGATTAGTAGGAGAACTAATAGGCATATAGACATGAGAAGTCTGGTGGCCTTGCTGATTTGTCTGCGTTGAGTGTTGCGATGAGGTATGTGACATAGTATTGGATGTAGGAAGAGTAGTCCAAGGGCTTGGCTGCGAAGGCTGGTAGACCTGCTGAGGGTGCATGGGATTAAACTGAGATGCCCAGCCTGGCTGCTGCTGTGTCTGTCGAGCTGTACCACTAGGAGCTGTGATGTAAGGCCTAATATAGATAGAGTTCCCCTGTGGGTTGTTAAGAACAGGAGGAGGTACACCATGTATGTGCAAAGACGTAGGGGTGTTGCGGCCAGGCTGAATATTTGGGGCTAAAGTTACCATAATGGGGTTAAATCTGGGCGTTTGTTGAGACAAGCCAGATACTCCCTTGGTGCCTAGGTGAAGTCCAAGATGTTGCCCTGGATTAGAAGCACTAACTGTATTAGCCATTCCAAAAACATTAAATCCTTGTGGAACCTGTGCAGGAGCCGTCTGTGGTTCCTGTTGAAACAGTTCATTGTGGGACTGACTGGTTTGAAGGTGTCCATCACTAACACTGTGAGCTAGAGTCCTACTTCCATTCATTCTACTTCCTTCTCTTGCATGGTGGTACACGTTCTGTGACTGCAAATCCAAATTAAGAGATGTCATATGATTTCGTAGTCCAGGAATCCCAGAATCATCTGAAAAACTTAAGTCTCCTTCACCGTAGAGATACTTTGTGCTCTCCTGAGAGAGAATGGCACAGCAGGCATCCAAATTGTTGTTATTCTGTAAAGAGAAAGAGAAAAATTTGAAGTTACTGAATAAATACTGCCATGGAGAGATATTCATTAGGTCAACATGGAGAAGTTAATAATGCAGCACCAAATGGAAAGCTTTAGGTGGTTGGCCAGCCGAGCGGCTACACATGCACAAGGGGCTTGCATGTGAAGCTTACTATTTTGAGAACTGTGATTCAGTCACTGGCACCAGGGGCGGAGGTCTGCACTGTTGCTGAAGCAGGGACAGGGAGATCTTGTACCTTGACAAGCTAACACGATACAGTGCGATACACCTTGGATGGACACTTTTGCTATTCCTCCCCCACTTCCAGAACAATCTTCAGCAGGCCAATTTCTGGCTTGATGAGGAAAAATGACAGAAGGAATGGCTTCACAGTACCTGTACATTACTGCTAAATAACTTAAATGATAAACACATTCATTTCAGATGTTTTCCTAACCTTTTCAGTACCTGCTATACATTTCCACCAGCTGCAAATAAAAAGTAAACTTTATGAGAAGAAACATGAAGACCAAGAGAAAAGCTGCACAGGAGTACATGGTTTAAACTTGACATAAAAATGCAGTTTATACACATATAGCACACTGCTCTTTCACAAGATCAAACTACTAATGAAGAACCCAGGAGACATTTTAATGTTCCTTTTAAGCCACTGTTTTCAAAGTTTTTAAGAGCACACTTGCATTTGTACAAAGTTACTCTACAAAACCTGCAATATGAGTCCTCAAAACAGGAAACTCACAACTCTATACCTAGCTCACGTGTCATTTAAGGATATTTCAAAAGTAGATTTCTATTATTCTCCCCTGTTTGACCACGGATTTAATAAAACTGTACCTAGATTTCCCCAATTTAGTTTTCCACATCAGAATTTTTAGAAAAGAGTGAACATGCATAGGTGGCATTTCAGAACATTCTGCCATGTCTATATGAATTTTTTTTTTAAGGTTAATATCTTAAGTCAGAAAATCATCTGCTATGGCCCATAAACTATCAAAAATAAACAAAGGCATCCCAACACACAAAACCAGTCATTAGAAAGAAGGCCAATCAGAAAAATGCACATGCAATATAGTAAAAAACCCCCGGAATTTTAGTTAAAGAATAATCAAGCAAGATAAATTAATCCATGCTACATGCTTTATATGAAGCTTTTTTTTTATTGTTAAAGCAGCACATCCTCCAACCAGGATAAGAGCTCCCACACAGCTGTTCAGACACACCAAGACTGTTTTTGAAAAGTTTACCAAAAGAAGTGGGAGAACAAAGCAAAATTCCACCCACAAAACCAAAATTTTGTTGATACAGGCCAGAGGCTGTTCTGATGCTGTTAGATTTGTAGGAACAAAATAAAAACCCCAAACCCTTTATAAAACAGAGTTTCCTGAAGGACACCTAACTAACTAAATTAGGGGGAGGAATTGTTGCAGGAATCCTGAGGTACAAGGATGAGTCAAATGCTGTCGTGACTGGCTCAGAAGAGGAAGGAGAGGGTCAAGTAACCCAGTGAAGTTAGTGGTGAAGAATGGTAATGCGCTTAGAGAGAGGTGAGTGAGTAAAATAACAGCCTTGTACTTGCTGCCAAGGAGAAAAGGGGGCCAGAAGAGGTCCCACAGATAACAAGCTAGAAAGAGACAAAATTACCAAACGAAAAAGGAACAGGCCAAGTTTGCAAGGCCCTCACATTCAACTCGAATGCATTTCTTTGGACAATTTTTTTCCCCTTTTTTAAGGCTGCATCTACTAATCAATTCCAAAATTTCAGTGACGTCTGAGCAAAATGGAGAATTCAAAGGGAAAACGGGGGCACATGGAAGCCCTGGCATCTTCTGGTTGGCAGAGGCAGAGTTTCAACCGCTTCTAGCTCTTTACAGATCAGAGAACCGGTTGATGGCAGAACTGAGCATATTCCAGCATAACAATACCCCTCATCTTAGCTCTGCCCATGTCTCAATTGTGTTAAAATGTTGACACCCTGAAAGAGAAAGAAAAAAAAAGAAAGAATAAGAATGCTGGAGGGAAATGAGGAAGTAAGGACAGGACGTAAACTTGAGGAGCAGGTGGTTATAAAATGCCCCAGACATTAAAAAAAAGATAATGGGCAACAATGCTCCAGGAATGGGGATGTTGCAGCCAGACCCCAAAACAAACGGTAGGGGAGAAGGGAGAGTTGAATACAGGAAGCTTGTCGGGAAGAATGGAGGGATGCAAAACTTTCCAGGAACACTCACTGCATTCACAGCCCAAGAAACAATAAAATGTTACCCTCCCTAAATTACACGGGTTTAAAAATTTATCCTATTAAATTTTGCTGGTCTTCTGGTTTCAGTATACTAGACTGTGTACTTTAAATGGTGGGCTATTCACCTACCAGACTTTTTCATACTCTGTGCCTTCTGAGATTTTTCTTTACAGGCACAGAATACTGTATAAGCCTTCCTTTGTAAACAAGCTAGAAAGATTTCTCTAAAAAAAAAGTCGAAAGACTGAAATATGAATTGTGTTGCAAAGATATACACAGTTTGAAAATTTCTTCTGTTTATTTCACTTTTTGGCATTTTAGACTTCCTATTTTATAAACAAATTCATCTAAATATGTGATGCTTTCTATTAGGAGTTGTAGGCAAGGCAAACAAAGCATTTCTTGTATTGAAAAGGCAGTTAACTAAAATCTAACTTAAAGGATAGTTACTGCATTTATCGGAAATTCTTTCTACTATGTTTAAGAACTCTGGAATAGGGTGCTGTTCCTGTAATAATGCAAACAGATGTAGAAGTGCTCTTAGAGTGTGTTTTCCAAATTTTACCACCAGCCCCATGAAAGCTGATATAAAAACAACAAAAAAACCACACTAAACCCACCAAATTTTCCTGATATATCTCTTTCGAACAAATGTGATTTGCACCATCTTTTCCTCAGTTTTAAGGCTCCCAATTTAAAAAAAAAAATCCACTGCATTCAGTGTTACAAAGACTGCTACTCTAGTGTAGTAGAAGTCCAGTGTTTGCTTTTAAGAACCATGTCCAAAAGCAGAAGATTGAAGGATTTGCTCTACCTAGTCTGGTAACACTACTCGATAAGCAATTTTCATGTCAGAAGAACAAAACTGTACCTGTAAATAGATGTTACAGATTGTGCCACCATCTTTATACTTAATGCTCTGGAGGCCTAACATTCTACAAACAAATACGAGTAGTCTAGGGTCTGCTTCAGTTTCTGTTAGCTGAAGAGAGTTGAGGGCTGTCAAGAGCTTGAAATCTCACAAATCCTAAGCAGAGATTTGTCCTCATTAGAAATGAGGAAGGAAATCTCTTGAGTATAGTTTTCATAAGGTCTCACTCTGGCACGAATACAGAGTCATGACAGAGTCTTGAAAATACCAAACTGGCACATCCACACTTCCACTAGCCCTGATACAAACAGGCACAACATTGTCTGGAGGTTTGTGCATATATGTGCATGTGTGTATATATATATGTATAAAGAATGTTGATTGTCTTTTATATACATAGTCTTTATAGATAAATATATATACAGTCTGTCTGTCTCTATATATAAAAACAATCAACATTCTTGACATCATAACCATATCACAGTCACAAATGTCATAGTCAAAGCCCAGAGACATCTAGCTTCTGGAAGCTCATGGTCCAGCTTTTTCCCCAATCAAACTGCAAATACTGATGAGCAACATGACTATTCAGGCAGTGCTCTACTAGCCAGAGCACTGAAAGTCTGGAATACCTCAGCGGCCAACATGGATGCTGTGGGATCACTGGAAAATGCAATGCAAACACATTTAACTACAGAGAGTTAAGTAAGCCTATAAGTGTTTGTTAGTTCCAAGCCCTCAGAGTGCCTCTCTGAGTGTAACATGCTTCTGCAGGCTTTGGGCAGACATATTAATTCATCTACCAATACAACTACTCACTACATGATGCCACAGAGTGGGCATAAGAGTATACTGATCATGACAGAAGAAGAGAGAGTCATCTGGGGTAAAAATAAGCCTTAGCACTAACCTTAGCACTAGAAAACCATGCTTCATTAGTTCCCAGCCTAGCAGGAATCTGTAGAACAGCTTAGCAGCATGGACTCCAAGGCTAAAACAAAACAAAGTAAGCCTGCCTGGATGCCAAAGCCATAGAGAGCAGAGGACAGGAGCACATAGGGGCATTGTAATGGCCCAATCTAGCATGTCCAATGCTGAGATCCAAAGACCTAGTCCTGCCTCACACAGACTGACTCAACTCAGCCCTGGTGCATCTGCATGACACTCCCGCAGGCTTCCCATCGTATGCCCAAAGGAACTGCAGAGAGGAAAGCAGTGGGGCCAGCCTGGGTGCAGGCAAAGGCCAACTTAACCAGAACCTGACTCAAGATTGGGAGCAAAATGACTTCTGCACTTGCTCTGATCCTCAAAGCTTCTCTCATGCACTGCTGCCTCACTAGTCCCTGCTGGCCTCAAGTTGGCTTTGCATTCCTCCTTCTGCCACAGCTCCTCTGGCTCCCAAGATGACCAAAGATACAACCATCCTGACTGGCAAGATGGTACTCTCTATGCACACACTTCTTCGTCTTGGGTCAGCCCTCACCACACGTGATAAAAGAGAGAAATTTAACAAGTTACTTTGTAGGGCAAACTAAACAAGTCAGTTGTATATATTTACCTCATTTAGAAAAGTGGGAAAAAAATCTCTCCACGTGACTCAAACAACTAGTTAACATTTAAAATGAACATACTTCTTACATATACAATCATAAGCGGAACACTGACCTGTAACATGCATCTGGATACAACACCTTCAGGTACCTCAGGAAACTTCTGTCGCAGGTCATGTAAAACCTGAATATCAATCTGCTGGCTTCCTTGGGCCATTCGTATATTGCCTTATCAGGATTGCTCTTCAACAGGCAGTTCTAGGCCTTAGGAAAAGGGATACTCATCTCTTCTGCCCCAGCATCTTCTGGAAGAGGAAGGAAAACCTTAAGGCACTAAGAAAGCAGGCACTTTTGATATAAAAAGTTTTTCCAAATATTAAATCTATATATTATATACATAATATTTAATGTCAACATTCTCCCACATCACAACTCTGAAAATGAATTGTCCTTCAGACACTTATAACATTGAAAATCATCCATTTTCCTTTTTACATCATTATAAAATACATTGAAAAGAAAAAACTTGATTTAGTCCCATTTAAAATTCCTGAATTTAAGAACAGCATTTTTGCTCACTCATATAAAACACTAAAGTACAAATGAGAAGCTATATAAAAACAGGGAAATGGTATTCACTCAGTTTTTGATGATAAAGGTAACAATGTAAGTATCCTCACTCTTACTGTCTGCTCTTGTAAAACTATATATAGAAGTTCAGTTTTCCTAAGTTTCAGCTCTTATTAGCAATGATACAGTAATCTTAACCTTATATAACCTCAGAATATTTCTGAAGACCAGAAATAGATAATCTTGTAACACCTCAGGCTTCTTCAACTACTCTTTTCCTCCTTCAAAGCAAATGGAGTACAGTTACAAACCCAACTAAATTGAAAAGCGCCAAAGAACATATTGATGCAGATTACTCACACTGGCTGTATCTTCACTGGCTTTTACCAAAAACATTTGCTAGCAATTAAGTTTGAAAACATGCCCCTATCCATATTAACTAGTTGCATTCTTTCAAAATCAATTGCTAGCAAATGCAAATCTTCCTTTTCTGTATAAACTAACATAAGGGCAACTGAATGATTTATTAAAAAACCCAAACAAATCAAACTCATATACGATTTTTGGTTAACAAATTTCACTCCACTTGCCAAGTATGTCTACAGCGTAATGGAACTTTTCCCTCCCTTTTACTACCTGTTCTTCTTCAATAATGTCTATCTCACCTAATATTCAATGTGCACTATCATTCCACCATGGTTACCCGCATATTTAGCCTTCACAGTGAGTACTACATTAGTCCTCTCCCTGTGCACAGTGTATCCGACTTCAAGTAATATTAGACTCTTCATTCCAAGAGAAATGCTCTAAAAATTGAGTTGGTTTGGAAACATTCAGATTTTTGCCTCTGCCACAACAGATCTCTCAGACCTTCCTGTCAAAGTATCTTGCAAAGTATCCTTCCTTTATGAAAACCACCAAGGAGTCAAACCTGAATTAGGGACCTGGTTACTTGTTTTTCTTGGAACAGAATCACTTGCAAAGGAAAGTCACAGGGAGCTTCTCCTTCCATCTCTGACCCACTATACAGGATAAGACTCCTGTCCCCACACTGTGTGCTGCACTGCTTTGCAAAGTGAAGAGCCTCACACATTTCCCCACATCCTATCCTTTATAATATAAATAAAATATATATTTAAGTACAGGCAAGAATATGGGCTGTTATTAGAATGTTCAGATATTTTATGCATTCTTGCCTATAATTTTATAGTTTATGCAACAACACAATATCCAACTCTTGGAAAAAACATGACAACTCAAAAAAATCCTCCCTTTAACATGTGACAAGCACTGACAAGACTGCTCAAACTCCTTCCCAGAACACACGCACAGTTTATCTGGGTGAGCATTTCCCACATCCCTTCTTCTCATGCACTCTATTACTGGAGCTGAAGCAGCCAAACTCTTAAAAATATGAGTTTGGAGCCCTTTTTCCATTTGGAGCTGTACAACTCAAAAGAAAGAAGCCGGAAAATAGGAAGATCTTGAAAAGCAGTAGGCAAGATGGGATTCTGCAAGAGTTCTAGGCCAGAAAATTCAGAGAGATGAGGAGCCTTTCAACACAAACAGCCTGAGGAAGAGCGCAGTTCAGGTAAATATCCCTGAAAGATATAAAATCTTCCACATACACTTAAGTACTGGAAAATTCCTTTTCACTCCTCTTCCTGCGTATCCAGAGAAAAGGCTCGCATAGTGAATTTGCTAGAAAATCTGAGCTAAGTTGGCTCCGCATTTTTACTTTTCCTGACCCAATTGTTGACACTGCACAGAAACTACAAAAAGGACTCAGCATCTCTCTTGCCAAGCGAAGGAACTGAAAGTTACTTTGACAGTTGCAAGCCTAAGAAACAAATGTAGTGTTACTGTCTGCTATGGAATTCAGGAGCTGGCAGAACAGTGTTAGAAAGTTATGGGGATCAGTGGAAAATAAAAGGCACAAAAGCAAGAGTGATGAGCCAAGACTGCTAGTAACATCATATGCACAGAAAGAGCACCAACAAGCGGGGAGGCAAACTGCTGGCAGCAACGTTTTGGTTTCACTTAAGAGACTTGGGCATAAAATAACAGATAGCATTACAAAAACCAACCAAAAAAAGATTTAATTAATTATCAGTAGAAGGAACAGCAAAGAAATGCAGCAATGGTGACTCACAGAGAGAATGCTTCCTACAAATTTTAAAAGTCAAGTTTACTTACAAAGGAAAACTTGCAGTACAGCACAGAAGTACTACTGTATTAATGGCAATTTACTAATCCATCAGAATCCTGCCTTCAGACACTGTAAAAGACCCTTAGCAGGGAGTTTTTACACTGCTGAGGTTGCACAGGCACAACAAAAGGCCAACTTTTGCTGGACTGCTTATGCTAGAAATGCTAAATAAATGGAAGACTTAATTGGCAATGCTCTTGTAACAAAGACTACTGGCAAGAGTCCCAGACAACTCAAAGGGTCTGGCAACTCTACTATGCAAATACCTCTCCTCTTGAAGCTCTATTCTGTGAAAAATATCAGTAAATAAACAACTTGTCATGTCCCCACGACTGCTGAGGACCACGAGTACAGAGCACACATTAAACTGCTTATGCTGTTTAGCAAGGAGGTCAGAAAAGACCTCATGATGAAGGATTCAGATGCCAAGTACTAGGCTGTAATAATTCTGGACCAATAGCTCCTAAAGAGAAAGGAAATCCCTTTTTAAAAGTCCTTCTTCTGGCAAAGTAGATTTATTTGGTGGACCAGAGACAATTCTTCAATATAAACCTTATGTTTAACAGCACACGGATGGACTTTTTGAAAAACCCTTTAATGCAAGTGCTCCTCTGAGCAAAGTCAATTGGCACTACTTTCACAAGCAAGTACTCAACAAAAACTAAACAAAGTAGCTGACACTACTACATGTGTTAGTTGTGCTTTTTGGTAGCTACCAACTTTATCTTTTCTTACAGAAGACTCACATACAAAGCTACTTTTATGTCATCTGAAATGTCAAAGGTAATTCAGTGCAAATATTAGCATACTAACTAGAGTAAGCAAGTTCATTCATGAGGCACTCAGTCACTGAAATCCTCGTTTATGTACAATTGAAAGTAGCCCCTGGGAAGCAGCTGAAAACGGCTCTGTGAATGCACAAATGAGTGCGTGTTTTCCTCTGTCATTAATGGCTGACATTACCATTAAAGCCAGCTGCAACAAGCTGCGGGGCAGGAGCAGCACAGGGCGCTCACCTACCTGCCAAGGTGGCAGCCAAGGGGTTGTTGACATTTCTTGTGTAAGATGCAAGGAAGACAGCAGCAACAGGTAAGTAACTATAAAGATATAAAGACTGAAAAACCCTCTGCATTTATCCCAGGTTCTTTCACTAGGAAAAATTGCTCCTTCTCAACCTATCCACCTAATGGGTAGATAAACACACACTTTTTTTTTTTGTTTTGTTTTTTTTTCAAACAAGCCTTTGACATGAGCATCTCAAACATGCTGTTTCCCAGATCAACATAATTTCTCAGGTATATGGTTTAATTAGACAAAATATATCACTAGCCAAGGTTCCTCCAAATTATCTCTGTACACTTAGAACAATTTCACGTTTCCTGCTCAGCAAGTTCACAACATAAAACTCGATCTGAAAATTGTTTGAGATTTGCACAAAGGAGTTTATTTTTTCTTACACTAGAAATAGGATGGAGTTAAAAAAGGAAAGCATCCCTAAAACAGCTAAAAATTCTGAATTCTTTCTATACTCAGAGACTGTTTAAGAGCAATTCTTGTAACGTGTTCTCATTTCCGCTCAGTTTCTCCCCAAACCATTAAAAAGCTCTGCCTCACAACAAATCATCCTTCTGGTTAAGAAGGAATTGTGCCAGTCTTTCAGAATCAGTTTTCTTCCACTGAGTTAAAATGAAGTTCTGCAGAAAAAAATAGAGCATGCTACTTTTCTTCATTTTTATTCCTTGATAAATAGTGAACTGTAATTAATTGATATTAAATAAAAGGTGAAATTTAGCACCTCAAATATTATACGTGCTAAGCTTGTGATAAGTAGCATGCACAACAGACTTTGAATAATTACAGTTAACAAATAGGGCAACAAGCGCCTGAAAGCCATCCCTGGTTTCTTGCCATCCCTGGTTTTCATGAATTTTATTTGCTTCCCACAAGAACAATTCTGAAGAGCTGTCTCAAGAACAGTTTGTTAAAAAAAAAATTTACAATTTTTTATATGTGACTTCAGTTCCAGAAAGATCAAAGTTTTCTCTAAACAAGTTGCCCCCAAGACTGTGCAAGTGCCCAGAGAACTTGTCAGCAACCCACTGCCAGCAGCACCAATAAAGTGGATGCAAATGACAACTTCATTCAATAGTTTCAGGAACTACTACAATAGTCAACTACGGGCCAAAAGGACTACCCCATAATCCGAGCACACAAAAACCTATCTCAGGATGTCCTAGCTCCAAGTACCCTCTCAATAACATAAAACCACACTCCAGTGAGAAACTGAGCCCCAGAGTTTATAGGATTCTGGCCTCACCACTGAAAAACTGCAATCCAACTGAACCAGCTGCTTCAGAGCTCCTGATCTGAATTCTGGAGTCACTGGAATACCACAGGTCTGCTCAAAACATCTAAAACTGCACGTAAAAATTTCATTTTTAGAAGACAGTCACACAATGAATTACAAGAGAAACTGATGGAAATGGTTGGAAATTGTACCTTGAGTAGTTAATATGGGTTTGGTTCTTTTAGTTGGGCTAAAATACAGTTACTTACTTTCATGTAGAGAAAGCAACAGCTTTTTTGAACCTACCTAATGGCTGTATTCTTGAGAACTGTCACAGTTGAAGCTAAATATGACAAAGAATGACCTACCACAAAACATATTTTTTTCAAATAATTTGGAAAAGACTCCTGGATTTCATAATTGAAAGTACATTCTTGTTTTCCCTGTGTTGCCATGTCATTAAAGATGGATGCAGGCAAGAGACTGAAAGAACAGCAGCAGTTCTTACATGCATCACATAACACTTTACCTGTCTTTTATAATGACCTACAACCATTGGATGAAAAACTATCACTGTCACTTTTCTCTGGAAAGTTTGAGAATGAGCTTTCTGTGCATTGACAGCATTATAGCTCTTCAAAGTTTGTATCAGAGTATAAGTAAGCCACACACTAGTGTAACATTTTAGCTGCTTGTCACACAATGCTATTTGTGAGGTGTATGTTTTCTTTTTCAGTTCAGAGCAGGAAGCTTTGGGATATGCCAGCACTCATGCAAGTATCTGTATAACAGCAATTTACATTACAAATTTCAAAACTTCCATTATGAAATCCAATATTACAACAGTTTTGCTTATCATGAGGTCGATGGTGGAAAGATTTGCTGCATATCACACTGATACTAAAGGGAGTACCCCTAAAACACACGCACATCGAGAAGATCTATTACCCTAAAATGTTGTTCGGTAAGTGCTACATGCAAAATCTTATGTTTAAGTTATGTTTCTGCATCAGTAGAAAAGCAAAGCAAATTAATAATTTAGTAAACAATGTTCCAAGAGAAAATAAGTCCAATACAGCATCACGTGTGTTACTGCTTTAGACTCTTACCTGTACAATTGAACTGATAAATTTATTAGAAATTAACATTTTAGTAAGTGATACTGTAGCACATTAATGGCAGTAAAGATGACAAAGAAAAGTTCAGTACAAGGATTCTAAGAAGGGTTTGTTTTTAGCAACTTAACACTTTTTTGCATTATTCTTAACTCTCAAGCTACACGACAACATGAAATATGCTATAACAGAATGTAAGACGTACATTAAACAAGATGGCTAGACTCTGTAAATCCTAGTGAAGGGGGTTCTCAGTGTCAATTGAGATTATAGCCTTTCTTCCAAGGTTTGACACATTTTTTTCTGGAATTAGAGCAAAATCAAAGAATGTATATATTCTACAGTCAAAATCTCTTTCCTATTTGCAAACATAAGTATACTCCTTTAAGATGCTCCAAAATTCAACATTGATCTAGGTTGCTTAGTAACACCCTTTTCTCCCCCCTACACAAGTGGCTTCTACACCATCACTTTGCAAAAACATATTCA
Organism: Eudromia elegans; assembly: GCA_003342815.1. Classification (NCBI taxonomy): domain Eukaryota; kingdom Metazoa; phylum Chordata; class Aves; order Tinamiformes; family Tinamidae; genus Eudromia; species Eudromia elegans. The sequence goes on along the minus strand of PTEX01000046.1, from coordinate 1,035,607 downwards.
CAAAATCCTAGTAGTAACAGGGCAGGTCAATTTTTTTTATTCACATCAAATGCTCTGCCCTTTTTTCCCCCCTTCACCATTTGTGTTCCTTGAAGGCAGTTCTATTTTCTAACACCACCAACAGCTACCACCTACTAACTCTACCAACAGCTATTTATTGGCCTAAAACACTGTTACAGCACTAACAGTAAGATAATCTGAACCAGAAAAACTCATCCTGAGCATTATCAAAAATAAGATGATGAAGCTTTCTCACTGCTTAGACTGAAAATATGAGTTCAGAAAAATAAAATACAAAACACCCACACTTACACCAAATGTCTCTTCTTGCGCGCAGATAACTCGCAGCCTATTTCCAGGTTTTGTGAGGAAGGTTTTTTTTTTTTTTTTAATTACTTGCCTGATTAAGTTTGAATGAAAAACAAAAATAAGTCATTAAATCACTTTATTTATTTATTAACTTAAGTTTCTATTTCCTTAGTAGTGTAACCCCAGTCTAGACAGTGAGTCAACTTTGTCCACGGTCTTGCTGGGCCATGTTGCAGTAGCCACTTTGTGCCAAATACAGGAAATGAAGACCCAGAAGTCCTAATCCAACAAAACACGGTCTCCTCCTCAATAAACTGACTTATCCAGTATAGAAATAAGTAGGAAAGAAGAAAATAAAGGCCAAGACTTAATGTGTTTTCATTCAACTTTGAATTATAAACTGATTCACCCCTTTCTTCCAGGGCACACAAGTTTTTGTGTTGCTGTTTTAGTCAGAAATATTTACATTGCAACACAGGTGGGCGCACCTTTTGATTTCAGGACTGTAGCACCTTTGACACTCCCTTCCAAAACGGCCGAGTCAGCCCAACAGTCAAGAGCTGATTGTGCTTCTTCCAAGTCTACGTTCTTGCCCTCACCTCTGCTGCTCATCTGACGTTGCAAAAGGAGTATTTCATGGTAGTATTTTAAGCTGAATTATCCTAACCTGGAATTGGAAAAATACTTGATTTTCCACAAATACAGCTGATGCATAGGGAACAGAGTAAGGGGACAAAAAAGCAGGCCATGGTGAAAGCACATGATAGCTTTTTTTTTAGCAGCACAGAGCTTTTGGAGCTCTGGTTGTTGTCCCTCTCCCTCCCTATCTGGTCCCCTCCTCTCCCTAACTGGTTTCCCAAGAGCAGTAGTGCCAGACAAAATAAGCTGAAAGAAGGGCCAGCCTGGCAAGACTGGGGTAGAGGGCCACCCTGAGCACTCCCTTTCAGAAGGCTGGCACAGCATGCTCAGTGCCCAAACTGCCAGGCCTGGCTCGCATTCCAGCTCCTGCCTTTTCAAAGAAGGAAAAAAGCAGTACTGTTTAATCTAGAAACTAAACAGGCACTCACAGGCATAGGTTTTCTGAGCTGTAATGCAAGTTGACAATTCTTCTACTAGATACCACAATTTTAAGGGGCTAATTCGTATTTAACTCAGAATTTCCAAATTCCTATTTGGAAGATGCTTGACTTTCTGCAGAACTGCTGAATCTTTTTTATTTTTTTTTCTATGAAACCAAGCAGGTAGATAGCTCATCTGTGGTTTAGATAGCAGATGGAACATGAAATCAGAAGTGTTTGTATAGCCTCAGTTTGTACTGTTTGTACAGTAACATGTGAGTTACTGGTAACAGCAAGTTGTCTAGCCTGAAATAGATTGACAGTTCAACCTTGCTACCGAGCATGAAGGTAACTGTAAGACTCCCACCATAAGCAGAAGTTGAAAAAAGAAAAATACTGGGTCTAGAAAACTGATCTTGTGAGTACAACACTTACCTGCTAAGAGAAAAGGAACATTTTGTTCTAGTGTTCCCAGAGTAATTGGCAGGATCCTTCATTTATTCCGCTACTCTAATATCTGGCCCCACTGCAACAAGGGTAACACTCATGCTTTCAAGAGCAGTTGGTGCAGCGCCATGCGAAAGCCTCCATAAAACAGCCAGTTAGGAGGGAAAAGATTATTTTAGTCTCTACCTCAGCTGATGTCTTGTGAAATGTCACTGCCTTTCATGAGGAGTCTCTAGCTTGAGGAAGTTCTTGTTCCCAAATTTTAAGGACATGCTTCCAACAACAGGTATATAAGAAAAAAGAAGTCTCAAATTCTCTTAACCAACTCTTGCTATGGTAAATTAGCAAGGGAGAATATTATGAAGAATATTCTGGCTCTATCTTTGCCTTCATAGCCACGTTATGTCAAGTACTGTTCATTATGCCTTACGCATTGACAAAACTCAAACCAATGCAATATCCATGTAAGCAGCTTCCAAAATGCATTCATGTATTAGAGGAAGAGGGAATCTAGTTGTGATGGCCCTCCATATTATCTACAAATTTAGTAGGTGGCTTAGTCATATCACCACTGCCAAATTAGAAAAAAAACTTTAAATCTCATTTTTAACTTCAGGCGTTTACTTTCTGTTATTCTTTACTTATCGCTTAGATTTCTGTGCGATATTCAGCAACTGATACTGTTCTTGCAGGGCTTTGTCTATGCACAGTGACTTATACCAGGAAAGACACTAAATATGCATCCATATGAAAAAGCATTAAGGATGCAAAATCTGAAGTACCTGGAAGTTAAGAGCAGCAAAGAATCAGCAGTATCTCATCTAAGCCACATGACACATACCAGCATACACAGCACAAACTCCTGCCCAATAACACGTAATAATTCTGTGGCAGTGTCAGAAATAGTATTGAACTCCCCAAATTTAATACACTGCAATGCAATCAAAGAGACTATTTCTCTTTTTGCCATTCTCTAGCTCATTCACCATTTTGCTTTTATATTTCACTAGGCAAAAACTCGTGAACTATGATGTTTCTCTAGACAGCCTTACCAATATAGTCTCTTTGACGATGTTTTCTTTAAAAACATAGTAGCAATTCTAACATGTGGCACCATGTGAATTTTCCCAGGTCACAGCGTCACAACCTCAGATTCCTCAAATCCTCAGAAGACACTTGAGAGAAAGATGTGAATATTCTACAGAATTTACAGCAAGGGCTATCAGTGCATTGCATCAGAAGTGGAAAGAAGAGGCTGCTTTCCTTTCTCTGACCTAGCACCATTATATTCTTCCTTACCGCATTTTTTTTTTTTTTTGCTTTTCAAGCAGCTGAATTCCAATTGAAAGTCAAAGACTTCATAACCACAAAGCAAATTCTTTCATTCATATTACAATACAGAAATGAATAAAGTTTGAATTACTTCACATGTATTTGTAACTCAATACCATTAAATAACCAGCTGATTAAGATTATACTGTGGCACTCTCAAACTTTGAATGTCAAAAAAGTTTCTTTATGAGAAACTAACGAATCATACCAACATCTTTAATATTGTAATTTGTACCATACATGGTTTGACAGTTAGGATAAGATGCATTTAAGGCAATATAAAGGCATGCTTCTCTCTATTAATACCTTTCACGAAGAATAAAAGAGTTGAATAAAATATATTAGTCTACTAGTAACTTTTTTTTTTTTTTGCTAAGTTCATTTTAACCTAGATCTGTCTCCCAGTTTTGTTCATTATGCTGCCTTTCAAACATTTGTGCCAATATGTGCAATGGAGATTGGAAGCAACAGCTCCAGCTAAAACCATTCTTAGCACTACGATCTGAAGGCAAAAAAACATTCTACAGAATGCTAATGCTCGCCCTCTTCCCTGCTGTTCTCTCCTAGAGGAAAAAAAGACTATTATTTAATGCCAAAGAAATAAGCTTTTGGAACCGTCATTTCAATGGTGTGCCTAGCAAGGTAGGTACTCTATTCTCATTAACATTCCAAACAGAAGGAGCACAAATTTAACACTTAAAGATCTTTCAGCTATTTTTTTTTCCAACCTTAACAACAGTATAAATTATGTGCAAACTAATTCTAACTAATAAACTAGCACAGCATTTTTTTTTTTAAAAAGTAGAATTTATTGGTAGGGGAAGCAAGGGGGATTAAGAGGAAGCTGACGCCCTTCCTTAACTTTAAGGCTCCTAAACTACTTCCAAAAACACAAGGCAGTTAGTTCTGTTGTTTTATATATACCAAGCTTTAGAAAAGTATTCAAATAGCTGCTAGGCAGCAGCAGGTTATGGGCATCACATGTTTCATTAATCGTAATTTAGTGAAAGCTTTGCAAAATTATTTACCAAAATATCTTTTCAAAGTAACTTTTTTGAAGTAACTATCTAGCTGGATGTCCACTCAAACACAGCTTCAAAACCTAGTGACCAAATTCTACAACTACAGCAAGCACAGAAGCCTTTGCTGTTATAGGCCACATTGATCTACATTTCAAAAGTCTAAAGTAAAAGAATATATAATCAAAGAAACAGTTCTCATTTTGGCAGTGCGCTTTTCCCCTACGGACAGAACAGGCTGTCCCCACAAAACTAGTATTTACCAAACTTGCTCAACGATCAAATTACACCTTCCCTGGCATTCACCAAGCAGCGAGTGCATGTGTCACAGAAAGCCACAAGCAATCCAGCAAACTCAGAGCAACTCCAAGTGTTCCCTTTATTTTCCACACGCTCTATCAAGAAAATGCTTTCAATTCCACACTGTTTATGCAAAAAGCCTCCCACTTATTTTTCAAATCTGTATTTCAAGAACAAACTGTTTCAATTAGCTAAAATAATATAATATAAAAATAATTTAAATAATCAGTCCAGGATAGTAATGACACTGTTCATAATGCTTCCATGAAGCAAAAATTTACTTCCAGTTCACACTTGCCATAAAAAATACTCTGTTTGGCAAAAAATGTATTTACAGAAAAGAAAAACAATTAATTGCTAAAATTAGGGCTGTGCTCATCCAGATGAACTCTCACAGATAACATTCATTACTTTGCTTTTGCTAACTAGACACTGCTTTTTTTTAAGGTACAGGTTCAAATCAGTCATCTTAAGTTTTACTAAATCATTTAAGGCTTTAAATAAAGCACCATCCTCCCTCAGCTCACCAAAAAGAATGTATTACTTTAAAAGTACTTAAAATATTTTAACTGAAAAATCTACTTGCTTGTATAGCATTGCAAGCTATCTAGTCAACTGCACGAGAGTTTTCTGTTCAATTCTTCAAAGCAATTTCAGAATCAATGAGCTAAACTAATGCCATGCCTTCCCTTTTAGGGAAGGAGCACAGAATATCCTCACAATAAATGTGGCCCAAATCACGTGCCCTGACATTTGCAGTGAAATTACATGAGGAAGCTGAGACAAGAGAAAGCTTCAGCACAAGAAAGCCTCTTTCTCTCTTTGCTCCAGTCTCAGACATGCAGTTTGTCATCTCTCTTGTTCTGGTTATGATACTTGCTGGGTTTTTCCTTGTGCCAAATTCATGTCATTAACCTATCGGACGATGATACCTTTTCCACTGCTGGATTAGGTTTTATACCTCAGCGGTAATGACCTATGTTGGGCACATTCACATCCAGCAAACAGCGGGTCGCACTGGCAAACACTGGTACAGAAAAGCCTCACATTGGTATGTTCTAAGCTCAGAGACGTCATTGCTAAAAGAGAGAAACAGTGAAAGACACTGACATAGGTTATATGTGCTTTCCAAGAATCATTGTAAAACATACAAATTATGACCTGAAAGCCTGACTAGACCAAAAGCTCAACTTGGTAGCTGTATGAGCAATACATCAACTCATTTTAGCAGCTGGCAGCACACCAGTGGTACAGTTACCTCCTTTGCATATTTCACCCATACTCTCTCCCTTTAGCATCATAAATTAAACTAATTCTGTAACTAGAATAGGTTCAGAAGAGCAATGACTAATAAACCACTAAAAAAAAGCATTTACAGGAAACATGTAAAAACAGTACTCTAGGTTCTCTGATGAATAACAAATTCCAAATGTGTTAAGCACTAATCTGGATTTACACAGCCCTTAACAGACAGATTATGCTAAAACTGCTCCTTCTCAAACCATCTCCAACAGTAGAAACAGATGATACGATATCCCTGATAAAGCAGTGCTCATCCAGATGCTTTCTAAATCTGGTTCCACAACTCTGGAATATTGTGCAATGAAAACGAGCTCCATTTTCACAGAATCACAGGAAAGTTTAGGTTGGAAGGGATATTTGCAGGGCAACACCTGATTCAAAGTGGGATTAAGCTTAAGGCTCAATCACTTGCAGAGAACCTTGGCCAGCCAAGTTCTGAAGGTCTCCAAGGATGGAGGTTCTGTCGCTCCCTGGGAAACCAGTTCCAGTGTTTAACTAGTGTCACCAAAGAAAATTTTTGCCTTATATCTGATTGAGATTTCAATTCAACCTGTAAGGCCCTTCTTGCTTACACTTTGAGAAGACTGAAGCACTGGGAAATACATTTAGACCGAGAGCTGCTGTTTGAAGTGTTATTCATTTTACAAGGTTAGTTAACTCAATATTTTTCCCCATGGCTGCATGTTAGCAAGCATATTTTAATATATTAAAAAATTCAAATGTTGGACACACAGAACTCGGGGAAAGGCATTCAGCTCAACACCTGCCTACCTATAGATTTCAAATGGGAGAGAAGCATATACAGAGAAAAAGAAAACTATGGGGTTGGATATACTATGAGGAAGAGCTATATAAAAGTTACAGGTCTGAATCTGTTCTGTGACACTTAGTCCAACTTCAAGTCAAAGTTCTGTGCCAAGAACTTCTCTGCTACTGTTGAGCTGTACATAGATCTCTAATCAGAAACTTATGCAAGCCCCAACTATTTTTTCCATAGGCCTTTAGCCCTCTTTTCAGTGACCAGATTTTTATCTGCTTCAGCATAATTTAGCTCCATCTGAACAGAGCCTACTGCCTTCCAGCATAAGCAGAGGGCCCCTCTAGACAGAGAGGATTCATTTCATTGCAGAAATGCAAATCTAAATATCACATAATCTCATTGCTTAAAAACAAGGCCACGGCTAATAATTTTTTTTCACAGTAGGAAAGTTTTAGATGCCAGCACAGGCAGAAGAAAAAAATTTTGCAACAGTATTCATTACTACACAGAAAAAACTACAAAGATCTTCATATGGCTGTCATATTTTCTTATGTCATAGCAGCTGACATATCTTGCCCTGCCTCAGAGGATAAATGTAGGGTGACTATCTAGAGGTTAAGAAAATGGTAAACCGTGGAAGTGAAACAGCAATTAGACACCAAAACTGCCTACTTTGGTGCCAGTATCGACTCAATCATTTGAAACTAAGAAGAAGAAAGTTTCAGATGGACTTTTAAACCATATCCCCCCATCTCGAAAAGCAGCTTTTTTCCAATAAGGAATGGAAATATACTTTCCATGAAATAAAAGTTACCACCATGTTGCAAATGAATGGCTGGCTATGTTAAATGAGGTGGTATAGTTCATTCCTTATGTGGAAAAAAAATGATTAAAAACATTTTGAAATGCTGTGGCTTCCTCTTATTCTACAGACCTTCCAGAAAATCTACCTACTAATCCTGAAGCAAACAGACATGCAATTAATTTTTCATAATTTCATGAGAAATCTAAGAGGAAAAACACAACAGCCTATGAAATAGAAGAATACGTTTCCTGTGAGTTTAGATGATTTTATACCTTCCCCATAAAGTTATATTCAGCTATAAAGAAGTCAGTAACCTACCAACAGAATTAATCTGGAGATTTCAGAATAAGGAAGTTGCAGCAAGTTGCCCACTTTTTAGAAAAGGGCCAGTCCTAGTGATGTGGTCATGAAAGAATTAAATAGCACAACATTTCCTTCAGCCCAGGCCAGCCTGCAGATGACTTGCCTGACATCCTCATCATTTCACTGCAAGCCCCAGAGGATAAAGCAGCTTTTGCTTGCCTTGCTTCTGTTAGCTGCAGGAAGCAGCAACTGCTGCACACGAGCCAAGTTAATCGTAAGTAACAGGATCAGAGCTGCACAAGTTTTCAGAGCACTGTAGCATGAATTTAGACCACACTGCTCCCATTTACATCAACCTGAGCTGTATAGTTTTAGAATACATTACTAGTTTGAAGTCCTAAAGCAGAGATTTAGTGACACTGGCCACAGACAGCGCTCAAGGAGGCAAGCAGACCACATAGCAGGTCTGCTTCAGAACCCACCACATTTATAAACACCTTAAAACCAATAACCTTCAGGCGTACTGTTTCATGATGTTAAAATATACTCTTGAAATACTGACACTTGCTTCACTGTTTCAGCTACATTAAATTCTACCCCTTTTTACCACCAGTGACATGACAGGATTGATTGCTCCAGCCAAACCAACAATAAACACCAGTAACAATATCAGCAGCCCTAGAGGCAAGCTACACACCTGCATATTCAGGAACACAATAAGCCAATATGCCCAAGAACAAAGTCTCCCATGGATACATGTTATGAACCTTAAAATCCACGCACACCTCTGTGCAGAAGTGCAATACAAAAATCCTCAGATGAGCTGAGAACAGTTGTAATGCTGTTTCACTTGCATTAACTCGGAATCACAAATTATGAAATGCCTGGTCTCGTAGTAAGGTATGTGTAATAGAGCTATATATACATACGCACATACGTGTATGTACACACATATATACACACACAAGTACACTATTGCCATGTTTCATAAGAACCAATCTAACAGTACATTACTGGAAATGGTCTACAACAACAAATACTATTACTCTTTTGTGAAAGGCATGCTTTATTTCTCATCTCAAGGAGAAAAAAAACCCAGTGCTTCATTAATTATCACAGTACTATTCAAAACCAGTGAAAGTTAGAAATATATTCCTTACAGATTAAAAGCCAAAATACATTACTATTACAGTGAAATCAGTTGGTCTCCACCTGCCTTTATTATTTTTCCTTTTTATGAAAAGACCTGTGTGAGTTTGCTTTATTCTGAATTATTTTCCTCAAATATCAGCAATTCTAGTAATTTCACTTCCACATGGATCAGTAAGTTTCCCTGCATATCCCAATGTTTCTTCACTGCTCAGGGAAGCTACAAGGAGTCAGAAAAACACATTGTCTACAAAGGCCAGAACCACATTTTTTCTTCAAGCTCTAACACACAGAAGTTTAGAAGCTGCTTTGTTTTGCTTCATTCCAATGAAAGCTTAAAATTTGTGTAATTAAAGCTCTTCCCAATTGTTGACAGAGGGATAATAAACTCATAAAGGAATATGTGCAGCATGGATTTCTACTGTAGCATTAACTTTTATTTTCCAAGGGATTTATAGTTGTTCAACTTCAATGTTGTAAGACTGTAATTAACATCTGACAGGAGAGTTTAGAATAATAGCTCTTTTCAAAATTTAAGATTTCTCATTTTCCATTTAAGTACTAAACAGCTCATTCAGAACCAATAATGAGAAGCAAATTTGGAAAGAAGACATTCCAAATATTAACTACCAACTGTTAGTAACAGCCACTTACCAACTGTTAATAAAACAGTTTTGCAGCCGAATGTGAACAGAAGGATAGATGTTTATCATTTTAAGATAGTAGCCCCATGAAATATTGTAACAGATTATTTTTAATCCTATAAGTACACTATTTCACAAATATGGTTGAAGGCAGTTCCTATTAGCTGAAGGGTGTGTGGATATAGCAACAACGTTAAAAAAACCTCAGAATAACTCATTTTTTTTCCCTGTACACCACATGCAGTAATATTCCAAATTACACATTTTAAAGCAAAGCATAAAAAAGTTCTTCAACTATTCCAAGGGAGGCAACTGCCTTTTCTCCATCTATATAGCACAAACTGAAGCAAACCGATACCTAAAATGATGGAACCACCAGAACAGAAATTAAGATTCTAATCACCTAGAGCATAGAAAATTGAGAAGTAACAGGAGCAGCAAGTTTTTGCGCAAAGAATGAAGTGATAAAACATTTTGATAGTTTCTTTCCTGAGGTAGACCTACGGCAGTCTAACACCTCTTTACAACAGAAAAAGAATTCTGAAGAAATCCCGTATTATCCTCTGAAATCCCAAATCTCTCCTAAGCTTCTTACTGTATCTACTCAAGAACAGAGAACTTCGTTTCCTGTAATATTTTCTACGAATCTCATCTTCAAAATATTTTTAATGATTTTAATTTTTCTTCTTTCATTTATCAAAATAAAAGATTGTTATTTAACTTTCCTTTTCTGCTAGACTACCAACATAGTTAAAGCAACTACTTCAGTATCACAAGTATTTCAAAGAGATAGCAGAAATAAGCAAGAGTTCCCAAGCTCAAATGTTCTGGCATTTTTTCATCTATAGAAGTTCAAAATCTCATTACATAGGGAACATTTTACAACACTGGTAGGCTGCTTCTGAAGCTAGGCATACATTATTTGTTTTGACAATATCCTAATAGCAGAACAAAATACACAAAGACTCTTTTATCCATTTCACAAGTTAAAAGACAGGATATTGATGAAAGTTGCATTTGTATGAAGAGTGTTTAACCAGCATACAATAGCTGTGGCAAAGCACCTAGAAACAAAGATTAAGCCAGTCCTGCAAACACGTTTTTCACTGCAGTACCAGCTTAAGCAGCCTTCAACCTCTGTTGTACTGGCACAACTGTTTGTACAGCTGAGCAGTGAGGCTGGCCAGGGAATCAATCTCAGTTAAAAATAATATTTTTCTGATGGTAAATTCCACAACCTAATTTGCTGCAATGCCACCTGGAACACTAGCTACACTAGTATAACTCTGGGACAAGGCAGCAATAAGCAGCTTGGGTCAGGGCAGCTCATGCCAATATTGCCTTGAAAAGAAAGGCTCACAAAACTCACCTGGGGTCTTTGGGCTTAACCAATGACAAAACATCTAAAGAACCTTCAATAAATAGTAATACTACTTTAATGTATAAAATAGCAGGGAGTTTCCATCTATGTTTTAGGAAATACCCTGTGCACAGGGAATTCTCATAAAATTTAGGATTGTCTTAACATAAGTGAATAAAAAAAACCTGTTGGTATGGAAAAAAATTATTCCATTACTTAATGTTCATTCACCGGTTTACCTGCTGCAGAAATTGGTATCTCTACCGTTCCTGCAATCTAACTGGACTCTACTGCATTTATTCTCTTAAATCTCTTTTTATCCTGGGCAGGGCAAAAGGAGAGGCAAATAGGATTCAAGATAAGATCCTAATATCTATTTACAGTCCCTTTATATATAATTATATTTTCTGTGCAATGATAAAGTAACAAGAATTGAAGAAAAAAACTAATGTGTCTCAAAACTAGCTACCTTGTTTGCATAAAGGATACCTCCCTATCTTCTTGACAAGATTTTATCTTTGAAAATAGGCCTCTCTCTTATCAATCTCCCTTATTTCTCTTCAACCGCAGTACAAGCGTCCACAAAAAATACGAATCCTTACTTTTAAGAATCACTACGCAAATAAGGCTTCCAGAAAGGAGCTGGCTTATATCATGCCTGCAAGGCACACAAGTCACAGGGAGCACATACCTGTGTCTCAGCCATGTTCAAAAGCCTCCTCCCCCTCCGAATTACAGCAGTTTTTGAACTGTGCCACTACCTTATATAAAACTTTTCCCACCACAGATACTCATCCTCCCACAAATTACATTTATTAAACCCTAATTTACAAATCAATCACAAATCCATTTAAATATAAGTACTAAAAGTGTACACCTCCCTAGCACTTAAGAGGAACAGAAGCATAACATGCAATGTGCAGCAGACCTAGAAGAGTCTCGCATGCTGCAATTGTCCTACAGTGTGGCTCTGCAGCTCTCTCTCTCTGTACTGCAGTCACACCACTGTAGTCTTGTGGCAGAAGGCTGGTTCCTCTTCCTTCCCTTATTTGCTCTGAAGGTACCGTTCCAACAGTGAGGCTGCACAGCACTGCCCTCTCCATAAGGTTGCTGCTAGACTCACAATAGCTAAATCACATTCAACAGGAGGTTGCTTCATACACAGCTTCATACATTAGCACATAATCACAGGTGTATAAGATGAGGTAAGAGGAAAGAATGTTGATATGCACAAGTTTATGGCCAGTGTCACCTGAACACACACAAGAAGCAACATAGAGCACATGTTTAAGTAACCGTAACCAAGTCTTAACCATTATGGCAACCCAGATGCACTGCAATTCATCTACCTTTTCAGGGGTCCTAAAGGAGGTAGCTGAGCTAAACACAGTTTGCGCACACTTGACAGAGGGCCCTTTTTCCTTTTTTTTGTACTACAGAGCTCTTTCAGCCCTGCCCTGAAGCTGTGCTCTGCAGAACACCAACTGCTGCTGGCTGCTTCCCGGGAGAAAGCCTTTAACAGGCTATCACTCCCCAACAGCCAGCACGTTTTCCCAAGCTCAACTTTACCCATCTTTGGTGCTACCCGAGGCCTCACGGAGTAGACGCCCCCTCCCCGCTCCTCCTCGGGCTAGCTGAGCAGGTTCCTGCTGCCACCTACCGAGAGGCAACTCCTTCTCCTCCTTCCTCCCCACTGGGCCTCACTGCTCCTGATGCTCCTCCAACACCTCGCGGATGCAGTAACTCATGCTACTAGAAGAAAAGCGTCCCTTCTGGGGGGCTAACTGTAAGTGTGCACTTCTCTAGCAACTAAGAGGCACAGAAGAACAACATGCAACATTTGTCAGATCTAGATGATTCTCACATGGTGCAACTCTCCCAGAAAAGGAATCAAGATGATAGGGGGACCTAAGCAGCAAATATTTAAGAGAAGAATTTGGGTTTGGGATCTGAGAGTCCTCTTAACAGAAAGGACTTCTTAGATGAGCAAAGGGACACACAGCACACTACTGGTTAGAAACAAAATGATCACTACTGCTATCTTGAACAAATACCTTACTATACCAATACTGCTGACACAAACACTAAAAAGTTGTTTCCTTAAGTTGTCCACTTTCACATAACAAAATATTTAATATGAAGGTCACATGTTTTATCCAAAGCTATCAGTGAAACTCTACAGAGTTACAAGACAAACTTTTCCTTCGTTAGTCATTCTACAAGCATAAAGTCTAAGAGAACAGAAAGCAATCTCTCAGTACAAGCACAACTTTCCATTAAGTCCACTAAAACTGGATTTAAGCCTACGAAATTAGTCCCAAGCGCTAGATGCTCCACAAACACCCCCAGAAAGCAGGTCTAGCCTAACAACACATCTGCCACTCACATCATAAGGCTTCCCCAAATCAAGCTTAGCAAATAACCTGAAATGCACAGGTATCTAGAAATCAATAGAAGAAATGGAGCCCTCAGCTTGGCCTCTGAAGCATAGCCTTTTTGCCCAGACCCCCATTTTAGCACTCAGCAAAAAAACCTTCAAAGTATCTAATAGTACAGCTGGGCAATTTTACCATTATAGCTACAAAAAATGTAATTTTTACAACAATTATACTTGATCCAAAATCAACATTAGCAATAAACTTACTAGAATTGTTTGTAATTCTAATTTTAAAAGTAAGAAACAAACATGAACAAAGAGCTTGTTCTGAAAAGTTAAGTGATGCTTGCTGTCCTGAAATGCTTCAGAAAAGAAAATAAATGAATGGTTACTAATATAATTTCTTCTCTATCTGCTCTATTCATAACAAGCAGCAGTTATTTTCTTTAACAGAGCAGATTAAGTTTGAGTCTAAATTTTGGAAAGAGACAGACAGGTGTAGAACATAAAAGAAAAAGTTATTCAAAAGTCATTTATGCCATCTGACAACTCTATCTGACATCACTTCCTAAGCAATGAAATGTTTGTAAGACTCTGGAGTCTGTGTTTCAAGAACACTCAAATTCTCATGTGGTTATTGGAATTCAGATGAGGCTTTAAGAACCATAAGAGATCATTAAATTCATGTAAAAAAACTCTAGCATCAGCAGCAGTATTTCCTTATGCTTTTTTCTTTTCGCAAAGTTTCTTCTTTCCTCTACAGCCAGTAAACAAAATACACATGCAGAAGTCAGACACCAACACTACACTACTCCGCATCCATTTCCCCCTCTCTTTATAAGAATTAAAAACCAACACAAGAAAACACTTTCACATTGTAACAGAAGCCACATCTTCTGTAATAATAATATATAGATGTGGTTTGAAATAACTCAGCCAATCTTTAGTAGAGGCTGTAAGAGGGTAGAACAAAAGAAGAAAGCAGAAGAGGCTTTCCTCAGGAAAGATATCCAGGAAGAGTGTGGAGAGAAAAGAACAAGCCTTTAGCAAAAGCTCTGTCACCTCAAGCTTTTCTTAGTGCTTAAAGGCTACTACCATAGGCCTGGGAAAGGTGTGCCTCAGAGTAGTCCCAAAGTCAAGATGGCCCATAAATTTACAGTCACAAATGCAATACTGTTGGCTTCTGCTACTCCCGCTGTGTGATTACTACTTGGTTCAGTGTGAAAATATGTTTGCATACATGCAATGTAAGTAAACAAAGCTGAAAATAAAATGCACTCATTTCTTCTAACAGAAACAAGCTGGAAGATACTCAGTATTACATAACTGCAGCCTAATAAAGAAGAAAAACTTGTGGACTGTTCAGCATTGGCAAAAAACACAGGAAGAAAATAAGAATTGAAATAGCAGACACCCTGTTGAAACAGCAGATTTTTGAAGGAGGCAGTGGAGTTAACGCCAAAGGGTACAACATTCCTCTAGCCTCCACTCCAGCATTCCTCTGACTTACATTTTATTGATAGAAAACTTATCAAGTACTGCTTAAAAATCCAAGGTCTTCAACACGAAGTCTAAAGTGCCTACATGAATCGCTGACTTGGCTCTCCTTGGGAACTGCAACTGCTCTTCAAAGACGTTTTTACTGAGCCCTCTGCTTGAACTCCTATCTACTCCAAAACACCAGGCATGAGTATGAGTTAATTCTCAGCTCCTTAAATCTATTAGTCTTCAACATTTCATATTTCATTTTCACAGTCCAAGATGCAATTGAGCTAAGAAAATATAACTACCTCAGCAGCTAACTGAACAAATCTGTATGTTTTGATCTGAATTTAGCATGCAGGAACAAATCAAGAAGCATCACATGTCTTTTGTTTGTCAAGCAAATGAAAGATCAAATGTAAACGAACAAACTCACAATTGAGAAAACAGGAACAAGTCTCTGAACAGATTCTCAGAGAGGATTCCTGACACTGCTCTAGTCTTGTTTCCCTGACTTGCTATTTGCCAATGAAATATTTATAATATCAACAAAAGTCATTTAAAAAAGTAAATTTTTAAAGTTGATTCATAATGATTAGGAAATCAGGATATAATCTGAAAAGAGAAAGCAAGTTATTGAAGTCTAATCCAAAATCTGTTCATTATAATTACCTGTTTTTAAGCTTTCTGTTTTTTGGGAACTCCTATAGTTATCTGATCAGCTGAGAGTTAGGCAGGTGACAGGAGGCTTAGGAGAAGAAGGTCAGAAACGAAAAACATACCCCACTCCTTAGAAGTACAACGCCCATTTTCCATGACATAAATTTTCATCTTCCACAATAAAGACAATAATATCATCTATCACTACTGACTAGCAAAAACAGTAAAATGACCGCTTGTGACCACTATCAGGCAATTGGGTCTTGAACATGAATTCCATGTTCTACTTCTCTCAGAAACAGACACAAGAAGAATGAAAGGCCCTACAGACCTGGACCAGGAGGAAAGGAATTAAGTAACTAATCCAGTTAAGCTTCTATGATCCCAACTTCCTCCCAGTTACCTAGCTATAGGCCAAATAACTCTAAGGTAACTTCTGCCCAATGACCCTAGAAGACCCACAATGAGAGACACTTCAGTTTCTTTTGGGAGATTTTAGGTTTAATTTGCTTGCAACTCTCACACTATTCTTCCTTGGTCAAGGAACTTTTCTGGGCTGCCATGTTTGACAATACTTTTCCTCCTTTCTCTCAAATTATGCTTTAGTTTCATAGGTGAGCTGCCACGAGTCAGTCTAGCACTCAGGTAAACACCTATTCAAAGGCAGGATCTAGAAGTAAATTACATTTTTAATCTGACTCTTTGGATTTCACTTTTTGCTTACTAACATATCATTTATTCACCATGTTTCCATGGGAATAAGGCTAGATATGATAGCCACCTCTCAGCATGCAGCACTCCAGTACCACCACTACACCTACCCTAGCCAGGTGTCTCCTCTCCCTCCTGCGCTCCGAGATGACCTTGATACTCATCCCGTGGCAGTCACTTCAGGGAGCAGCATCGGTGCGTGAGCATGTGTCTGAGAGCACACAGGCACAGAACTAGCAGGGTCACTTTGCTACTGATTTAGCTTGCTCTACCAGCTTGCTGTGTAGCCAGGTGAGTGCCAGTGCTGACACAGGGAAGGTGGCAGAACCCATTACGAATGATTTACACATTATAATCTCCAGCTTTCTTGAGGCTAATCTTGGGGGAAGGGAAGCGGCCAGGTTATATTCAAGATCAAAGGAGACCTCTGTGATTTGACATTATTTGGGCACTAGAGTAAGCATTTCGGAAGTGAAACAGCTGCTCCAACTACCCCAAGTAGGTGCCTAGCAGCTGTTACAAAGAAAGAGCAACACAGACCAGCAAGAGGAAAAAAGAAAAATATAAATTTTACAGGAGCAACACAGAAAGGGTTAATGAGGACAAAACACTTGCTTGAATTTGAGCAACTAATTAGAAACAGTTGTGAAAAAAGACAGCAAGGAAAGTGAGAGCAGAGAGTAGTTTCAGTAGTCTCATACCAGTATTTCCAAGACAAAAGCTACAAGAAGGGGAAAAAAAATATCCTCAACTATTCAACACAAAAACATAAGAAAGAATGGAAATGCAAGGGCACTTTCCTGCACAGCCTCTTCTCTAGAAGGGAGATTAAGATCCTTGAAGAGGAAGGGCACTCATATTAGTAAGAGGCCTGTGCCTCCATGCTTCTAAGATCAAAACTGGAGCTCCGTTAGTCTAAGCGGGGCTGTCTTCACTGCCAAACTGCACCAGCAGAAGGTCCTAGGTCACATGAGACTTCTTTGACAGAATAGTTGTCAGGGAAAAGGGACGAAGAAAACAGTGGTGGTCATGGAAACTTAAGAGTTGCTTTGCTTTCTACTCTGTTAGTTCCCAAACTGGGGCCAAGGACAATGTCACACCATCGAGAAGGAAGCCTAGTTTCTACTTATTTTCTGCTAAATTCCCGCCAGTAGTAGGGTCCTGGATAAACTAAATTCTATTCACCATGAAGAAAAGTTTGGTCTTGGTATATCCACTGTCAGAGAATGGAGAAAGAGCCATGACAGCTCTGATACCACCTCTTTGCTGCTTTTCCTCAATTAACATATTTTATACACAAAGAGAGAAACGCAACAAACATCTATAAACAGGTGTATTTCTTGCTCTCAAATATTTTTCCAATCTTTACCTTCCTTAAGGATCTCAGGGACTGACATCATTTTAAAAAATCCAGAACATTTAGAACTAAGTGTCTGTACTCGTCTTCCTCTTGCTGTAAGTACTTCCTTACAAAGTATAGGCAAGAGGGCAAAGGGAAAACAGAACTAAACTACCATAGAAAAGTCATGACTACGTTTTCAGCAACATTTTCTATTTTTGCTACTAGATTTCTGAAACAGTTATATCACTAAACTACAACAGCTAACAAACATTTCTTAGCATAGAAACCCAGACATTTTAAACATATGCCAACAGTAAAAATGTATTTTTGTTAATATACTTTTCATCAGTCATTAAGATGTAACTTTTGTTACCAACTTGTGAATCATTCTAAAAAAATTAGAGAATTTCCTTACACTTACTTTCTTATTTGGATTTTGACTGTCCTCTGTGGTTTCTGGATATTATATCACCTTACAGTCCTTAATGAGGAAATTAGCAGTGCTTATCTTCTACCTTTAAAAAATGTAAAGTTTAAAAGATGAAACAGTATTTGTTTTACCCTTACTTACAACCACAGTTGAACACTGAAGTTAGCAAGCAAGAAACTGCTAGCGAATTAAACCTCATTGTTTAAATTTATTCTTC
This sequence comes from Eudromia elegans, assembly GCA_003342815.1. Classification (NCBI taxonomy): domain Eukaryota; kingdom Metazoa; phylum Chordata; class Aves; order Tinamiformes; family Tinamidae; genus Eudromia; species Eudromia elegans. The sequence continues at coordinate 1,017,600 of PTEX01000046.1, read as the reverse complement.
TAACTACATAAATAGCCAGATATCAGTTATTTTCAGGAAATTAAAGAGAGCTGAGAATCCCTGTTTTGTGATAAAAAAAATATTTAACAACTCCATTGTGAAAAAGGCCGCTAGGCTTGATAGTTCAGCACACTTAAACGTAAGTTTCTTGTATTTGAAACACAGATTAAAGTCCTATTTTAATAGAAGTAGACAACTTTTGGAAGAACAGATAAACAATTTCATATAAAGGACTTGTAACTATTATAATTAACCTCATATTTGAGGGATTCAAATTTTCACCCATTCCAATTTTCTAATGCTTTCCCTGCAAAAATACTAAGCTGTGGGCTATGGGCAGGGCTAATTGAAAAACGCAGATGTGGACTTTTCATAGAAGCTGGCAAGACCATAGGTATGAATAAAGCTGTGTTTTAATTTTATGACAAAAGTACAGATTTTATTCATAAATGAAAAACAAAGTATTATTCCTTCCAATTACAAATAGTTGCATTCTCTCAGATTCAGACAAGATGACAACAGATTCTTAAGCTCAGAAGGCATGCAAAGCTGCAATACTAGCTTTCTCCTAAATCAGCTTAAAATTCTAGCTGGTCAATCCATATACATCCCAAAGCATAACTGAGTCAGAGAAGCTGTGCTGCAAATGAAAAAATGTGAAAGTGCTTTTGAAATCAGTGACTTTTGACAGTGTGTAAAGTCACAGTTTAAGGCGTCGATTTGCCCTTATCACAGGCAGCTTGAAGTCGCACAGACAAAGCTGAAACGCTATTTTGCTCCAAGATTCCTAAAGACTTCATACCAAAGAATAACTTTTAATCAGAAAAAGAAAATCAAAATTAAATGCTAGTATAATCTGGTCTATTTTTTTTAGCTAAAATGCCTTCTCAGTGTGAACAGTATTATATTGAGTCAAGCTACAGGTCTCAATCCCATTTGCATTGGCAAAAAGTTCCCTACTCATTGAAGGGGAGTGGAAAAAACATTCCACAGAGTTGCCATTGGCTCTACACTGCAGAAACACAAGCTACAGTTTGGCCTGTTCTTTTGGCCAGTTTCAACAGGAAGGAAGCCTGTAGCTCCATCAACTCTGCTAACGCTATTAGGTGATACTTTGACTTCAAGATACTCCCCGTCACAGGGAATTTCCTTGCAACTAACATCCACAACAAAAACTTAAATAAAAAAAAGATCATAAACAGTTTAATAATCAGAAAAAGGCAATGTTAGCCTTATCTAGATGCCGAAGTTTAATTTTTAACCAGTTATGTTTCTCACAGTATTTTGTACATAGATGGATATGTACTTTAAGCTTTATCTCAAACAAGTTGCTTGTTGCCTGTCAGCCCAGAGTCTAAACACCCTGACCAAACTGGCAGCTATCCTGTTTTGTTCCAAAGTCCTTTCAAAATATGCAATTTAAAGAAAGATAACATCCATACACTAATTCTGAATTAACTACCTTTAAATGAAGCTTCATATTCATTAACATGGCTGAATAGCACATTATAGTTTAATAGATTCACCAGTTTCCTGTCATAATCACCAAAGGCTGCAAAATACTCCAAATCTGGTCCAGTTCAAACAATAGTAATCCTTTGCAGTGTGCTGATGAAATGCAAGTATCTTTAAAAAACACCCCATTCATATCTCGTTTTAACCATATCTTTCCTATATTTGACGGCACATCTCTTTTCTAAATCATTATCTCAACCTTCCCCTCTTTCTACAGTTGCTGTTTTGCTTGTCTGTTAGCCAGGCTTTCACCAGTTTCAATGCAATCAGAATTTCCCACCACAATGCAAAACTGGACTGCTACTGCTACAGACTTAAAACAAAAGGCCTTCCAGCCATTTTTGAGAAAGATAAGACCATTTTGATTCTTACAGGCACAAGATCTTAAATCTCACTAATCATATGCCTGTTTGAAGCATCTGAGATGGCCTCGTCTCCACATAACAGGAAAGGATTGCTCTTGCCGTCTTCCACCAATGTATACCAGCAGCCAAAACCTCTGGCAGTATGCCAGAACCCAGGCATGTAGCTTTTCCTAAAGAAGCCAGTTCAGCTAGTTTCTGTCCTACTTTTTGAAGGGCTAACTTTTAATGCACATCTTTTCAATTATTTACTTGGTAACCCCATCAGCTGCACTGACAAATCAGGAAACAAATTCCTTAACTGGAATTACCACTTATCTATCATAACTACCCTCGTAAATCTACACCTTCATGAGAGGTTTTATTCCTCAGCAATATCAGCTTAAAAAAACCCTCTTGTCCCTTCCTCTACTTTCCCATACCTCAGTTGTATAGGAAAAAAATCTATTAGCCAAATGAGTAACCTAAGAGGAAAGGACGGCAAATCTATAAGCCAACATTGTTGCAGAGCTGTAAATCACCAGTCTCAGTATGAAGTTACATGAAAATGCTGAGCTGACCTAAAAGCTGCCCAGCACCAGGAGATGCTCTCCTTCCCAATGAGGACACAATGTAAACAGCACTGAGCTGCTTAAGGTTAATTTTCCCTAGTTCATGAACTGAACTGGCTCAGACAGACTAGTCCTGCAGAGATGTGGATTGAAGACAATGAAAGAAGTAATGAAGTCTTCCTCTTTCATCCACGGCCAGCTATCAGACCAGTTCATATACACAAAAACACTCAATGTGTTGCTTTCCTCTGCTTCACACTTGTATCTGCTACCAAAGAAGCACCGTTCAGTAGCACGCACTGGTCATTTTTTGAACCATAAGCTTACAAACCAGTCTCCAGGACATACTTAGACATCCTTGGCAATCACGATCAGAGTGGAATCAATCACAGGGGAATCAATCACTTATTACATGTAATACTTAAGAGTTGTCAGTGGGTCCCAGGAAACCAGTCAAACGTCCATTTTCCCAGCTTCTGATTAACCTTGTTTTCTTCACACTAAAGCCCCCCAAACACTACGACAGCAGAGGTATTATAGACATCTGTAAAGAAATACACTTTCTGAATATCATCTCCTGTTTGCACAACAAGAGTGTTTTGTAGCATCTGTGAATTAAACCATACGCATAAAAGGATGCGACAAATAGCAGAGTTGGTGCAAGAAATGGAGAGGTTAGAAGGTGAGAAAGAGCTTTACCTTTCTGCGGCAGCCAGCCCCTGCACTATTCCAGCTGTCTGGGGAATGGTACCCTTCAAGACAAGGGTCAACTACTTTCCGGAATGCACAACTACTGCAACTTTTGCCTGGGAAAAAAAACAAGGGAACCCTAACATTTCTGGTGTTTTTATGACAGCTATGTTTTAACGACAGACACATATGTTCTACTTCTTCAAAGTATGTACATCAGAAGCAAGAAGAATTAATCCTCCTTCTTCCACTCCCTGCCTCTTACCCCTACCCCAGATATAACTAGAAAATTTATAAGGGCTGGGAATATAAAGATTGCTCTTTTTTATCCATAGGGAAATACAAATACTAAATTTTTACTCCATCCACATTTGCATTCTTCCATTCTTTCCTTTGAAGTCACTGTGCCAAAGCCCCCTGTGTTTTATGTACACTAGGTGCAATCTATTTCTATGCAAATGCTGATAAAGGAGGCAAAGCATACATCCTCTTGTGGCACTAAGGACATATCTTGTACCAATAACTACTACTCCCCCCAGCAAAAGAAAGTCTTCCAAAATTACACCATTTTGTAGGTATAACTGCATCTATACTCACAATCTTTTAAGTAATACAACTACTTAGTAGAAAGATGCTTTCATGCTTCTGAAACCAATACAACCATGCTGGCAGCTGTTAACAGCTTTGACAAGATATCGATCATCACAGTAATGAAGGTAAAAGCTTAGTATGCTAATATTTTTTCCTCCAAGGTACGCATGTGTAAGCACTATGGGGAAAACTGATGTCCCTTTCAGCCTGGAAACCACAGGGGTTTTCAACCCCATGTGGGGAAAAGAAACAAATGGGTAATTTTTCTGAGCCTTGCAGCCTGACACATCACCTGCTAGAAACAAGAGGCAGGAGAGAACAGAAGTGGTTTCTTCCCCACTGTTTACAACCTACGTTCCTTCATGAGACACCATGGAAAAAGGAACCCTGAAAATACTGCACTTCCTCAAGCCTGGGAAAGGAATATCAAAACCTACATTTTGCAGAGCAGTGGGAATTAGTTCTTCACTGTGAATGTATGCTTTATACGACTAACTCGGGTTTAAGAACATAGGTTACATTACTTGAAACTTCCTAGCAGTCAGGTTTTATTCATTTCTCTTTACAAAAACAATAATAAAGTCTCATTCCAACTGAAGTTCTGACTGTCAAATCACAGATACAAGCTATCATACTTTAACAGACCTGACAGTTCTCATCAGCTTAAAGAATCTTAGACTGTGTGAGGTTGCAAGGGACCTCTAGAGGTCATTTAGTCCAAACTCACTGCTCAAGCAGGGTCACCTGGAGCACATGGCATAGCATCTGCCCAGCATCTTCAAGGATGAAGACTCCACAACCTCTTTGGACAACCCGTTTCAGTGCCCAGTCACTCTCACAGTAACGAAGTTCTTTCTTGTGTTCAGACAGAAGTCTCTGCATTTCGGTTTGTACCTATAGGCTATAGCCTTTCACTCTTTTTTTTTTTTTTGCTGGGCACCACTGAAAAGAAACTGGCCTCATCCTCTCGACAATCTCTCTTCAGTTACTTGTATGTACTGATAAGATCCCTCCCCCAGTCTTCTCTTTTCCACGCTGAGCAGTCCCAGCTCTTGCAAGCTTTCCTCATCGCACGAATGCTCCAGGCCCTTCATCATCTTTGTAGCCCCACAAGCTGGACTTGCTCCAGTAGCTCTATCTCTCTCCTTCACTGTGGAAGGCAGCACTAGGCATAGCATTCCAGCTGTGGCCTCACCAGGGCTAAGTAGAGGTGGAAGATCCCCTTTCTCCACCTGCAGACATTTTTCCTAATGCCTGCTAGGTACCACTGGTCTTCTTGGCCACCTGGGCACATTGGTGGCCCATGGTTGATGTGCTGTCAACCAGGACTCCCAGGTCCTTCTCTGCAGCGCTGTTGACCCTTCTAGCCATCCTATCATAGCAGGCAATCTGATGACTTAAACATGATTTCCCCTTTGCAAATCCATTCTGACTACTCCTGATCAGCTTCCTATGTTTAGAGATGACACTCAGGATTAGCTGTTCCATTATCTTTCCTGGGGTCAAGGGGAGGCTGAGGGCCTGCAGCTCCCTGGGTCCTCCTTTTTGCTCTTTCTGAAGCCTGTAGTGCAGTGATAGTTGCTTTCTTCCAGTCCTCAGGCACCTTTCCTGATCTCCAGAAACCTTTCAAAGATGCTTGAGAGGGACCTTGCAAAAATGTCCACCAGTTCCCTTGGCACTCACAGATGCATCTCCTCATCCAACAGCCTTGCAGATTTCAAGTTAGCCTAAGTGATCTCTAACCCAATCCTCCTCCACCAAGTGAAAGTCCTCCTTTCTCCACATTTCCTGTTATCCAGGGACTGGGGTTCCTGTACAGCTAGTCTGAGTAGTAAAGACTGAAGGAAAGGCATAATTCAGGAGCTCTGAATCCTTCAGCACACAATATGTGAATTACAGAACAGTAACGTGAAGTCTATTGTATTTCAAGTTAAACTTCTAAAACTGTAAATGTTACGAAAATATACTGATAAAAACTGATAAACAAATAGGTGCATCAACTAATGTGTTGCCAAAAAAGGACAATTTCCATTAAAAATACATTTTAAAAGACTCTTAACGATTTTCCTAAGAAATAGTCCTTACACTTACTCGATCTTTGTACAAGTAATCTGTACGAACATCTAGTAACAACAAAGCACCTTCTTGCCTAATAAACAAAGGAGATAAACTTGTTTAAGAGCAAAACTTCAATTCTGTTTTCTACAGCATATTTTACATGGCTGGCATTCTCATACATTTCTCCTAGCACTGTCTATAAGACAGAGGCATATACTATAAATACTTATTTCAAAATCCAATTAAACACACACACAGGTGTGTGCATATGTAATACCTTTACTTGAAAGTATATTGAAAATGAACTATTTCAGACCTATTAAAAGTAATTTGATATTATCATACTGCATCTTCTATTTTGATTTTTTTTAAAATCTAGACCTGGAGGTTATTAAATATATCCTGGTGCAAGTGCCCACAGAGGCATGGATAAATTATGCCACTAGCACAAAACACTCAAATATTTAAATGAAGTTATTTAAAGAAATTCCAAAACAACATGCAGCAATAAAACACCACTTAGGCTTAAAATATTTAGAGAGAAACAAGCACTTCTTACACAGCTTAAGTGACTCTCCTCTTACCCTTTTTGCCACCATAGGTAGTTGGACAATACACACTGAACCAGACCTTTTCATGGCAGGCTGTTTCATGCAGCCACACAAACATATGCAGGCACCATGGAAGAGCACCTGTACCACCTACCATCTACAGCCACCTTGCCTTCGGAGTTTCTGCTACTGCACTGGACATCAGGCACTGTTACAAGTTGATCCTGGCAGCCTAGAAGCCTGTCTAGCCACTTTACATGTGTCACTTTGGGGTTCTTGTGTGATTTTCATCTTCTTGAGAATCTACGCTAACACCATTTCTGTTTATCAAACCAGAACTGGGAGTTGCTGCTACCATTTTCTGAAAGGAACTGTCCTACAAATAGCAGAACTGATAAAGCCCTATTTCCCAGAGATGTGTATTCTGTTTCAGCCATACCTCTGTGTCTTAAGTAATCACATTCCACCTCTATTCCAAATGCTTATTATCTTACCTCCCCCTTTCCTAAACTCTAGCCACAATGCACTTAACCTCTCATATCCTCTAGCTCCTGACCGAAGGAGAGTAGCACACCTCGTGTCTAGTTCTTACTCAGCAGACAAATGTCTGCTGGCCAACTCGCAGACCAAAAGGCAGGTAACTTTACTCCAACTTTTCCCTAAAGAGACCTTTTTATTCAATGAAGCCAACTATTTTAACATAGTTTGTTAAATATTATTAAATTTAAGGTCTTCGAGACTTTGACCCTTGGCTAATTTCCTCCTTCCTGAAACGAGCTGATGAACTCAAAATTCACTAAGCTATAGGGCTGAAGGAAATATCGCTTATGATTTGTGTCTTTAGAAAAGTAAATTAAATATGACTACACATACCTATGCACAATACAAGCCACCAAAGAATGGTCTGGAGCAACATTTAAATGCTAAAGCAAATTCTCAAAAATAAACTGTTAAATTACGTAACACATTCAATATCCCTATGCTTGTCCAGTAACCATTTTTTTTGTTTCAGAGCTACTTTGTATTAAGTAAAAAGACAGCATAAAGGGAGCTGTGAAAACTGAGAACTCCAGAGTAAGTACTCTGAAGCGCCTGAACAAAACTGAAATTTAATCTTTTCAAAGACAACTCTATTTCTCTTTAAAAAAATGACATGGAAAATAGATGCATCCTAATATTTTACCCACATGACAACGTGTCGGAACTTCAACATCACAAGAAATTCTTTTCTGTCTAATTATGTAAAGATTCTTATAGAAATATTTGCATGCTCTACTTATTCTTTCAGTAACTATGTGAATATAGCACCCACTGACCAAACACATTTTAAAGGAGGTGTAAAAATCTCAAAGATAAAAATGCCTCTGCAAGTTTTATGAAAGCTAGCAGCTGCGCAGACAAAAGAGCCTCAAATTAGTGCCTTTAATGAGGGAAAAAGCAGGTGGAACTCTGCCTTCTCCATTGGCAGCCCCAGCAGACCAGCCAGGCAGCAAACATGTAACACAAGATTTCATTAATTCTGGAATAGGCTCAGGATACTTGGAGAAATATTCAAACAATCACTTAAAATGTAAAAGAATTGAACATATATAAAAGTTCTATTTTTTTTCCTATGGTAAATTCTAGAAAATGTAACAATATAATAATGAATATACATGCAGGGCTTTTTAAGCAGTAGACACTCTTTTTTTAAGAAGAACTATTGTTGTTAGGTGTTTGAGTTAATGCTCTTCCAAACACTAATGAGAGTACAAGTTTTACATTCATTCTGAAACACAGATTTTTAACTAAAGGAAAAAATTAACTCCACTCATGGTATAACCAGTATTTGATTTTTAAAGCACTCATCCTCAAAGATGGTGAAATTTGACTTTTATCTACACTCAGAAGAGTTATCCATTTTCCACACTGCTCTAAAATCAATCACACATAAAATCACACATAATCACACAAATATTTCTAATTCTGTGGCTACATATAATTAACATTAACATAACTTATGGTAATGTACTAAATATTTTTATCTAATCCTTGCCAAAAAGAAAAAACCTAAAACACCTTAAAGTTAACCACATCTATTCAAACAGCAACAAGATCTTTAGAGATGCCTTTCAGTCAACAACAAAGATCCAAAGTATCATATATGCACAACATATATCGCACAGCATTAATTAGGCCAAATAATTTCACTTGGCTGACTGCAACCCGATTGTTATTAGGAAACACTGCAATCCAAAGGTAGCAAAACATAGCTAGAAAGAACCTGATAAGCATCTGTATTGTGTTTGGAATACCCTTCTGCATTCTCAGCTTACTGGTCAGGTGTAAGCATTTTAATTTAAAAAAATCCTAATTTTATTGAGAGCCATAATTATTAAATAGGTCTGGAAAAACTTGTGTCAGAGACGGAGTTAATTATCACAGTGATTTTTCTGGTAAGCATTCTCAACACAGGGTCAAACTGAAACAAGCATTATACTAAAACTTCTGATTGTAATTAAGAATTTATTGAAAATCTTATCCAATTGTGAATCTGGTGGTTTTCACACTCCCACAGTTGCATTTAAATAAGTGGGATACAATCAGTTTGTTAAACAGCATTTAAGAAATCTTAGACCATCCACTGGTATTTTTCCTGTTCAAAATAGAATGTAAATACTTATCCATTGGAGATAATCTACTACATAGTCATTAATAAACAAATATATACTTGAACCACAGCATACATTAAGGGAAAAGACTTAACTTTCATTTCAATCATTTAAATATTTGAGTTTTGAGTACAGCTTTAAAAAAATCCAGTTCTGAATCACTGGAATTTTTGTTCTGTTTCCTGTAAAAGCACCAACAGCAACATCATTCAGCATTCCGCTTGCAGCGCTTCAGAAGAGATCCTGATCCCTGAAGTCCTAGATTTACAGTCATTTCATACACCCTAGGTCATATCTAACCAACTTATTTCTTCCAACGTTTCCAATATAGAGATCATGATAAGAAGGAGGAACTTGCAAATGGACAAAGAGCAACCTAGTTTCACGTTTCAAAGTACTTACTCTCATACAATAGTTTGCCAAAAGTTAGCAAAAAACATATATGAAGCTTGCCGAGAATAATCTCTTCAACAGATGACAGATACATTTCTATGAAGCTTGCAATGCATACGTTGGTGTGACACAAAGTTATCATCTAGGAATCCAAAGATCATTACAAAACAACACAGTTTTCGGGGCAAGGCCACAGTGAGGAGAGGAAAAAAAAAAAAAAAACCACCACCAATAATCCACTGTTTTCTTCCATCCTGTCATTGCTGGAAAAGAGAAGGAATTTTTGCTGGGATACTATCATAGGAAAATAGTTCCTTTTCAAGAATTCTATTTTTATATCAGCAGATTTCAGGGAAGAGAGATGGACCCTCTGGCTTCTTGTGAGGTTGAAAAGGAAAACAGTTTGCATTTCTTCTTGCATTGCTGCTTCTTGCATTCTTCTTGCATTGCTTCTTTGGAAGCGGGTGTAAAGCAGGCAGGGTGGTGTAGCAAAAACATGGCACCATCTCTGCATGTAATGATAAAGAAATTCTCAGTCATCAAACTGGGATGACCCAAACTCTTTAGAGTATCTCCTTCCATAATTTCTCTTTAACTTAGAATTATTTTTCTTTGTGCTGCAGGATCTCCCGTGAAGCAACACTAGAAAAAACGGACTGTGCTCCTTTCTTAGGTGGAAAATCAGGTCAGTGCTTATTTTGCTACAATGCCATTCAAGGTAGCACTTATGTGGAGGAGCCTACAGTAACTGCCTACATTAATTTACTACATGAATAACATTAACAAACACAACTGACTGAAACTTTCATTTAAATAAAAGGGCAGAACTTACTGAAGCTGATGACAAGCGGCTCCTTATTTGTCAGCGGAACTTCCCTCTTGCCAAGAACATATACAAGATTTGAATTCTGAGGTATGACAAAACCCCATTACAATAATCCAGATGAGAATAATTGAAATATATTCATGTAAAATATAAACACCCATTTACCTGGTAGATCACCAAACTGAAAACTACATCTGACTTCAGAAAATTATGGTCAGTCATCAACATAGTGCTAAGGCTACAGAATTGCTAGTCTGCTCCTCTAGCCCATACCCTTCCGTAGTGCCTAAACTTATGCTGCAAAACAGTCTGACTAGTCTAATGGGACAAGTACAATTAATATATACCTTTCAAGCAGCAAGACAAGAAAGGCTCCTGAGCATTACATACAACAAATCTCACTGTTCTATGGCTAAAACTTCAGAAACAGTTTCACCCAGTCTGTCAATCACCCCAAAAAGCAAGGCATCAAAGTACACACACAAAGCCTAATTCTTGCTATGCATGGTTGGTTTTCAGCTGCATTTTAATTTTTCATTTGTGCTTGCTACCCTTAGCAAGACCTACAGGTCCTGGGCATAAACCACAGCCTACTGTGTCACTAGTTGAAGTACAAAGAACACACAGTCTCTGCCCTGAAGCCTTTACAATATCTAACAGGACTTGGCATTTACATTTATTAACAGGAGTCTTTCAATGAATGAGACAAAGTATTAGACACCCCTATAGAGTATTCCAAGGCCTTACAGACGGACAAAACTGAGAAAGAAGTGAAACTGTATCCATCTACCCTCTTCAAAACCCCTCTTATCAGAAATATTTCAAGAATTTCTCCTCAACAATTAAACCGACTCAAATAATGGAAACTAACGCCCCAAATATACTATATATGGAATCAGACCAGCCAAGTCCCGCAGAGGCACCGCACACCGGCAGGACCGGAGAAACCCCCGAGCCTCGGTGCCTCCCCGCTGCAACGAGAAGCACTCGCACCTGCCACCTGCCCGCCCGCCCCCTGCCCCGCTCCCCGCGCCCCCAGCACGAGGGGCCGCTTCCCCAGGCCGGCCCGCCCGCTGCTGCCCCCGCTCCTCGCCGCCGCTTGGGCACCTGGCGAGGGAAAGAAACCGCTTCCATCCGCGGCCGGGCACCCCGCTGGGCGGCCGCCCCCACCTCCGGCTGCGCCCGGCGGCCGATGCGCCCCGCGCGGCCCGGGCG
>PTEX01000046.1:789797-1006094 GCA_003342815.1 Eudromia elegans | reverse complement strand
ACGCGCCGGGAGCTGCCGCCGGGCCCGCCGAGGCGCCTCAGCCTTACCCTGCTGCCGCCGCCGCCGCCGCTTCGTCTCCCCCTCCTCCTCCTCTTCCTCCGCCGCCTCCCCCACCACGGCAGCCGCCGCCGCTACCGCCGCCACCAGCGTCGCCGCCGCCTCCGCCCGGCAGGGGGGACCCCGCCGACCCGGCCCGCTCCGCAGCCTCCCGCCGCCGCCGTTCCGCTCGGCTCCGCGGGGGGAGGAGAAGGAGGGCGCAGCGCAGGAGGAGGAGGAAGGGAGGCGGCAGGGTCCGTGCTGCCGCCGCAGGCGGACGGGCGGGCGGGCGGGCAGGCCGGCGTGGCGAGGCGGACGCGTGGGTGGGTGCGCGGGTGTCGGCGGGCGCCGCTCCCGCTGCTTCGGCTCCGGCCCGGCCCCCTCCCCCCGCTCGCTGCGCTCCAAATCAAAATAGTGTCACAACATGGCGGCCGCGGCGGCGGCGCAGCCTCGCGAGAGCGCGCCCGGGGGCTAACGGGATGCGGCGGCACCGCAAGGGGCCGGGCGGCGCGGGGCGGGGCGGTGGCGCGGCCAATGAACGCGGGGCGGGGGCGGGAGTGGCCCGCCCACCCTGCCCCGCCCCTTCCCGGGGCGCGCGCGGCTTGCGGGCCGTTAACGGCCGCCTCGAGGGGGCGGGGCGGGGCCCGCCCCATCTACGGGAGGGGAGCGGGGGCGCTTGGGGGAGGGGGTGTCCCCTGTGGGGAGGGCAGAGCAAGAAAAGGCAAATTACGGAAGTAACGAAGTATAAAAGAAAAGAGACCTGAAATAGCTGATCTGAGAGGGAAAGGGTAGGCGCTTTGCGTGTGGAGGGGACACCGGTGCTGTGGGTCAGGCGGGCAGACCAACCGCCTGCCTTTCCGTGGGGCGTTCCGGGAGGCCTTAGTGTTTCCCCAGTTCAGCAAGTTTCACCTTAACTGGAAAACAAACAAAAAGCGAGAATGAGGGCTCAGTGCGCCTGTAGAAGTGTTGAGGAGGTCAGCTGGGCGTTTGGGGCTGACACCAACCTAAATCCCCCGCAGCAGGCACGCCACCGTTCCCTCGTCCCGCTTCCCTCCTGCATCTCTAGGCTGCTCTGTCCCCCATCAGCGAGTGGGGCTGGTCCAGGCTCTCTAAGAAGCCATGGTCTGTATTCCCATTCTCAGGCAATCCTCATCAGTACTACACAGCTAGAGACCAAAATGCCCTAAAAATAATCTGTCACCTGCAGGAGAATGAAAATGCCTGAAATTCTGCAGCCTAGAAAGGCCCCTGGCAGGGAAAGAGAACAGCGGGACTTCCAGATTTCCCGGTACAGCAGCAGGACTGTAAATAAAGAAAAGTTTCTTTTCTCCACCTTGAAACTCCAAAGGCACCAGTGAATTCCAGGGCATTACAAGTAAGAGAAAGGAGCCACAGGGCCACAGCCACCCAGAAACCTTTAAAAAAGCCGCACTGTCCACTGCAGTGCTGTGGTGAGAGGGAGCCACAGTTTGTCCACAAGACAGCGGCTGTGAAACTGTTCCATTGGCAACTGGAAGATGAAATGACATAAATGAACCAAGGAAAAACTAACAGACGCATTAGGAAATAAATTATTTGTGACATAATTGAGGCTAAGTGTCTTGCTAATTGTAAGAAAGTTGCCTTTGTCATCACAGTAATGGATAGTTTCTGAAATTATTAAAAATGTGTTTTCTAAACGGAAGTATTAACATGTAAAAAACTCTCAATTGTGTATAATTAAAATTGCCATAAAAATACAATCCCAAGGCGAGTAATTGCAGAGACTAGTGTTGGAGCAGGAAGGGAGACAGGGCACAACACGAGCATGTCTAGTGGAGAGATGTTATATCTGGAGTCAAACGTGGGGAAAAAGGAACGGTTTTGCTCTGAAAGTATAGAAATATAGTTGTAAAATACACATTCCAGTAGAAATTTTTCATTTTACATATGTAGGTAGAGAAGTTTACAGATCCTTTGAACATCAGAATGACACATGAAAGTATGTGTCCAAAGTGCACTTCCCCAGGCTTTAGCCAAGCTCCAGTCTTCAGCTTAGACAGGGCTGAGGATCTACTGAAATTTGTAAGTATAATTAAAAAAAAATTAAAAAGAGCATAATGAGTATATTCTGTTACAAAAACATGCACTGGAATGTCTAGAAAGAGGAAACAATGGCAAAACCAGACTCCTGAGAATTAACTGTACCTGGCTTGGCACACTGTCCTTGTTCATATACATTAACCACATCTTACTCTTTTGCAGTTCATGCATCCAACCAGTTGCCTGCTCAAGCTGTCCGATGTTCAACTTTTCCTGCACAACTGTTTCCAATTTTGCAGTACCTGGCCTTTCAAACAGATCCTCTCAACCCAGTACATTTTGTGCACTGCGTTTATTTTGTTACGTTTAATACCAAGTTAAATATTTGAGCCCTTTTGCCTACAGTTGCTAGAACAGGGATTTACCACAGGAGAGCGAAAGCCGGTCAGGGCTACCTGCTCCATCAGCAGTATTTACTGCAGTGCTTAAGCAGCAAATCACATGACCGAGTTGCACAGCCCTGGTCCACCTCCTCCTCCTCCTCCTCTCCCCAGGCTTTCTATTCACACGGAATCTATTTCTGGGCCTGTAGCTAAAGCTACTCTTTTCTCCACCGTAGCAGCTGAAAGCATTTTAGCTCCTTCCCAAAGTGAAAGAACAGTAGCTTCAGAGACTGGTTCGTGTATGTTAACTAAGGTCAGAAAATAGCTCGTTTTCTATGTATCTACAACAAGAAGTAGGAGGCTATATCTAGTATTAAAATCTGGGTGTAACTCTTAGCATGATGCAAAGCAAAGCTTCAGTCATCAGTTAGGCACAGGGAGCAGCCCTCTCAGTGTCCTGTAGGTTCAGAGCCTTCCCTCTTTTGCTGCAGATATTAAATATTACCAGTGCATATCTCCTTTTTTGGCCATACAAGGTATGAGTTTGTGTTTTTAAAGCCTGCATCAGACTGTTTATATTCTTCACTGCTGGAGAGTAAAATTATAAATTGAAAAGGGGAATTATTTTAAACATATTGTACAGCAAAACTTTCTGGAAAGCACAGTCAATTTCCTGTCAGCTTATTTCTGACATTTCTGATGCTCTATCATCTTGAAACTTTTCTTTTTTTTTTTTAGAAAAGACAAGAAAATCAAACCAGAACATTGGCCTAATTATTTTTGATACTGAGTTTAAATTTAGTATCCCATAATGGAAAAAGGTAGGAGTGACGTATTTTAAATGACTGCTTTTCATTTGACCATTCACCTGGCAATTACTTTTTCATTCCTTGAGGCAGAAGATCCATCAGTTATCTAGCTGACCAAGCAGAGGTAGCATTTGCTGGCTGAAGAATGATACTTGAAAACTCTCTATCTGGGGCCGCAGCCACAGCTTCTCCTATAAAAACAATGAGAAACTGTGCTAATAACATGTCTCAAAAATGGAAATTCATCTTATTTCACGAGACTTGCGTACTGTACATGTTTTTTGTTCTATGTGAAGTTATCAGTTGCCTGCCATAGTGCAGGAGTTTCCCAGACTTATGTGGAGTAGTGGATTTTGCTGGATTTGAAAGCAAACTCTACAAAAGTGTAAAGCCAAATCTGTCATTTCTACACAGGGTGTTTTTTCTCAAACTGAAGTTCTCACAGCTTCTTTCTCCCACCTTCAAGCAAGTGCTTTTACTTTGTATACCTAAAAACAACCTTCCTCCCCTCCTTTTTTATTTTATTTTCTTTCCCAGTGTAGGACTAGCCCAGCTATTCTCATTTCGATGTTTGTGCTGATAACTGTAGCGTCAATATTCTCAATTATTATTTTTGTTTGTTTTCCTTCTGGTTTAAATGCTAGTGTAATTCTAAGTCTGGTTTAAAAACAAAACAAAACCAAAACACTTCTTAATCAGAAACATCAGCTCTAGGATCTCTGAATTAATAAATCACCTAAAATAACCAATTAGTATAATCATTGAAATAGACTAGAATGCTTTGGTAAGAGAATGGACTCAGTTCAGAGATTGAGCTAACCAGAAATTACGGCGAACTCTGATTGTTCAGATCTCGTGTGTTTGCAGCTCTGAAGAACTACTATATCTTGATGTATTTCTTTTCAATCACTGTGGACAGCCAACAGCTACACTCTACACTACCCTGCTGAGATTCCTCTGGTTTTCCAGGTTGCTCCCTTCCTTTCTTCAAGATAACAGCCTTTTTACTTCCTAACAGCTCATCTATTTAGGAGCAGAGAGCAAACACTACTTTTGAGATAAGGATGTGATTAAGAGATGCTTTAGTGTTTTCTGAGTTCTAGCAGCCTTGCAAGATTTGGACCAAGCCTTTCCATAAGGGAAATCCATTGAGAGGGACAGTCAACACTGGCATTTCAATTTTAAAAGCATAATGAGCCATGTTACAGTGGAACGTTATTGTAGGCTGTGCACTGGTCTGACATAATAAGTAGGATTTTTTCAGGAGGATTTTTTTCTCCCTCAAGTAACAGCTTAAAAAGGCAGCATTCATTT
The DNA here is from genome assembly GCA_003342815.1 of Eudromia elegans. Classification (NCBI taxonomy): domain Eukaryota; kingdom Metazoa; phylum Chordata; class Aves; order Tinamiformes; family Tinamidae; genus Eudromia; species Eudromia elegans. The sequence continues at coordinate 1,001,530 of PTEX01000046.1, read as the reverse complement.
ATATTGATCACAAATGCCTTGGAAGAATGTTTAAATTCAAAGGAAAGTATCTTAGTCTAGCCAAAGCAATTCTGAAGTTTTCTAAATAATGATTTTAGTATGGGGAAAGGCTGCCTTACTAAATCAGTCTTTTGACTAAGTTGGAAAGAGTGCATTGTTGATGGCCTCCACAATTTACAGATCTTTTAGTTTTCAACACAAATGTATTAATGTAAACCCACATACATTCACATGACATACAGCTAAGTCACCACCCACTAGTGAGACAAATTCAATAGTGTCTTATGCTACCTTACACTCTTTCAGGGAAATTTTTTTTAATAACTTACTGAAATAAAATACAGCCAGCCAAGATCATTTGGGGCCCTGAGACACTTCAGAAGGAATATTAGCTACGTTTCTTTCTTCCTAAATCCACTATGTCCTGTGTTTTGTGAGAAATTTTGTAAAAAATAATGATAAAAATACCTTTTTTTATTAATACTTGCAGAATACTAGAATATAGTCATGAAGTGTCTCTAAGGTCTTGATTCATCAGAACAGCTAGACTCTTGCAAAAGTTCGTCTTTATCCAGGATATCTTTCACCCACTTGCTTAAATTTTATGCTGTGTTGAAACCTGGGGCAAAGAATGGGCTTAAGTGTTTTTCTGGACAGGTATGACTTGCTGATTGCTGAGACAGGAAACCTACCTTGAAGTCCAAACAAATGACTTTCCTGTTCCAGATTGAAATCAGTCATGAATGTTTTCATAGTAAAAACCTTCACAGAATGTCTTAGAGCTCTCATTTTCCAGCAATCAGTTTTAACCTCTTTGTCATTTGCTTCAGCCAAATCCTTTTGCTTTGCACCCTTTCTAAATGTATCAGTACAAACTGTCCTACATTTATTATAAATGTTAATACACAAGGTACAGTAGTTATGTTTAAATTCCTCCTGATATGCAGGAGGTCACTGGTAAATGGCTAGTATACTTTAATAAGTAACTCATGGTACCCTCTAAACTTAAGTGGTTTGTGGCATTACATTTCTCCATCATCTTCTGGCCTTCTGCCCTGCTGCTGTAATTACCTTAACTCTTCACCCTATAATGATATGCTCTGAACAAATCCTGTATCTGCTATTAATTAAAATTAAAGCTTAGTACAGCTTCCCTGTGTTCTTCCTTCTCTTCAGCTGTTGTACTTGACGACTTGCATTGTATTAATGAAAGACACAAAGCCTTTAAGACACCCAGGATAGGTATATAAAAGGCAATTCAGAGCTTTCCAATACTGACGTATATTAGAAACAGTTAATTTTGATAAAGAGCAGTGATGGATTCCCCATTTCTGTGGAAAACTCACCAGTGTAACAAAGCAGAATCAGTCCTGTAAGCTTATATACACACCGTACTGCTGTGTTTCATCCCAGGTCTCATGCAAGCCCTTGTAAGGAGAAGGCAGCTCAGATTCCAGGTCCATTCTGTCCTGGGTGTGCTGGAGATTGCCAGGAGGAGTGAAAATTGCAGGAATACATTTCACTACGTGACCTGCTGTCCACTAGGTAGGACACCAAAGTCACCAAACTCCTGTTCTACCTGTGTGACTTTCAAGTTCCAGCTTGAGCTGTGCTTCAGAAGAAGAAATACTGGGCTTCTAATTCTGATGAATTAGAATTCATCAGCAGCTCATTAGAATTGGGGAAGGTCTTTTATCTTCATCTAGCTAAAATATCCAATAGAAAAAATACTCAACTAGGAAAAAAAAAAAAGAAAAACCCAAGTACTTTACACCCTAGAGTATGAGAAGAAATTCCTGATGTGGCTGGTTATTAGGGAAGGTGATCAGCTCATACCTCAGCTGTTTCCAACTAATACCTAGAGGCAGAAGACAGCAGCTGTGCTCAGTTTACTAGGAGTTGCACTGCTAACTTTTTTAGAGTTCTGCGTAGATATCCAAACAGTTTTGATATTTTTCTTCCTGAGATCTCCTGATAAATAACTAAATATCTAAAATAAGCATGAAAGCCTCTGCTTTTCCCCTTAGGAAGGTGCCTTTTCTCTGAAATGCACACAGAAATGCACTCAATAACTTAACTCAGAAAATATAGTTGCAGATAGGCCCAAAAGATTAGTGCTTAAAATTAGGCATAGGAACAGTTCTGTTGCCTTTACTAGTTTATTCACATGCTTAAAGTTAAGCATGTGTTTTAACACTTTACTGGATTGGGGCCCAGGTCAGCAAAATAAATTTCTTGGGAAGAAGTAATAAAAACGTAGCTTGCAGTGAGGGACAGCAGAGCCATTCACAGCTACAGGAGCTTTAAAACACTAGCTGGTATTTATATATTTAAAGAAGAAATCAGGCGTTAAACAAAACATTTATTTTAGATAGGTATCTAATTAGTCTGTTACAGAAACACCTTCATTTTTCTTAATTAGATGAAAAACATTGTTTGCACCCTTGCATCCCTAACATCAAATTAAACTATATAAAGGAAATAAATAGTCTTCTAGTCTTCTAAGCACAAGCTTCAAAAGCAACTTTTCCTAGTGCTTAGTAACAGCCTGGCTCTTCCAGAGATACCACTGCATTCCCTTGGGATGGACGGACACACGGACACACACACGCACACGCACGCACGCATGCACACACGCATACACGCGCACACACACACACACACACACACACACGTACGTCCAGGCTTTTTAAACACCCAGTTCCATTACACACATGCACCTGAATTTGCTCATTCAAATGACTTATGTAACAAATAAATCACTTAGTTGCATATATATAATAAAACCCATCTCACTAATTCTCCTGTATGCATTGTACACCAATGTGTATTTATTTTTAATGCTAAGAACCTCTCTAAATATTTGGTATTGTATGCCTGGCCTTTAAAGAGAACTTACATCATTTGCAAAAACAGAATGGATACAATTCTACCCGGCTGCGTCTATGTTGATTTTATTTTTTCCAGCAAAAACTTTCTGTTGCTAACAACAGTGCAGCACAGAATGAATTCTAGGGCAGATATAGTTCCTTTGGTGCTTGGTGCGCTGTGCAGATCTGCCTCGGAGCGTGCTAAAGCACGGCTGGCCACGGAAGCCCACGCGGCCGTGGCTCTTCCCAGCGGCAGCAGCAGAGCTGTAGCTGTGGGCAGCCCTTGGACCCTCTCCCTTCCATGGAGAACATGCTGCTCTGTTGCACAACAGCGTGGGCCTCGAGAGCGGCTGCTGTCGGAAATGCGGTACCTGAATCGCCGGGCAATGCAGGTGTGCTGCATTTCCTATGTTTTGAAAAGAAAAAAATCTTCCTTCAAAAGGTAAAGTTTAATCTTTCATTTTCGTTTGTTTTAATTTTTCTCCTCTTGTCTTTGGTAGTCCCTTCCTTACAGCCTGTTTTCTGAGGACAACAAGGTTGCTGACTACTCAGCCTGCTTGCGTGTGTGCTCATGCGTCCCTTTGAGCTCATTGAGCTTTGCGCACGCTTGTAATTCTTGTGAAGTGTTTGAGAAAATACAGGGAGAGAAGGGAGACAGCCATGAAAGCAAAGGATGAAGACAGACCTTCATTCACCCTTACTACACAGGAGAAAATCCAATAGGAACCCCCCAAATTGATACACAGCTCTATTGAAAACACAGGTTTCATGCCTCCACTGTTGCCAAACTGTGGTTTTTACTAGGATTGTGAGTTGTGTAAATTAGGATCCTCCTTTCCTCTTTCTTATCTTTTGCACGGTCTACTGTTCAGTGAAGATCCACTGAAGGCCACGATGCCCTTCAAATAAACATTAAACGTTAAATTATGAACTGTGCAAACCTTACAAGATCATAGGTCAGAGGAAGGTGGTCTCCAAGAGCTCTGTGTGTTCTCTGGTGATCCTTGTGGCCAGGTACGGAAGTCTAATGGCAGACTTGATAAAAAAACTTCCTCCTCCAACCTCGCATGTCATAAGTTGCCTCTTCCTCAAGACCTGCCCCTTCAGCAACATTTCTAAAGTCCCATTTTTGCTTCTATAATGGTGTGTAATGAGGCCACTAATCAGATATAAGTTGCAGCAATTTTAAAACTGCGTGCAGACGTCTAGTGCTTGGCTGAGCCAAGCTGGCCAGCTAAGCCAAGGCGTGTTTACCTGCTTACCTACATATAGAAGCCACTCCATATACAAAGTACAGCAAGAGAAGGCCTGAAACATGGTTCAGATTCACCAAAGCTGAACTCAATGCTGTGTTTTTAAATAGCAGTACTTAACAGGACCATAAAAACTGCTATCAGGTTGAGGTCTCCAGTATGGAAGCTGTTTCCTAATGCACCACGTATTTTTAAGCTTAATCATCAGCCCTTCTTCAAGCAAAACTCCTACTCGTTTCAGTTAATCTTTGTCAGAATTAATCCTGGTACCAGCTGATAGCCTGGATTTACAGTAAAAATTGAAAACAAGCTTCTAATCACAGAAGTGAAGTTCTGAAATAGTCTTCCAACAGTAATGGGGAGTGAGAATCAGTTGCAAAATGGAATAGAAGTACATATTGCAGTTTCACGGAGCTATGTCCAATGAACCGCAGAGGTCTCGTCCAGTTCAGTTTCCTAGCTGACAAACTGCAGCACTGACAGTTGTCTGAAATCTCATACGTGTGTGGAGGAGCACAGTTTTCACTGACCACATTTTTTCCTGAGACCGTCACTCTCAGGAACACCTGAGAGTTGATTTGACAGAAGATTTGAAGCCTTGTCAGCGCCTGTTCATTACAATAAGCCACTTGCTTGTAAACATCTGATTCCTAACAGCATAAACAGACTTAGTTTTTAGTTTGAAGAGCTTCAGTTTGATTTTTAGGAATACAATTTCTACCCAGAAATCTTATCCATTTTTAAAAACACATACTATTCTTTAAAAAGAGACTAAAATGTTTCTTCTCATATTTAAACAAAATAAATATTATAGGTGTTACAACATTCAGTGCATCAATAACTGATCTGCAGGATCAATAGCTTACAGGAGATAAGGTAAGAAATATACTACTAAGCAATCAGAAAGGCATCAGTATTTCTTTATAGTCTCCCATTTTTAGCTGCTAAATAAAAAAATTTCTTCTACCCATATGAAACAGAGTAGCAGTAACACGTGTATTTGCCACAGCAACATGCACAAACTTTTGTTCCAGGGAATTAAGTTCCACAAAGATGACACAAATTCTTGCCTTGGGCATGTACAGGTATTTCATATTTACTATATTCATATTTACAAATATGAATCCAAATTCATATATGGATGATCCAAGTGTGATCCAAGTATGGTTAGCACTCTTATGAGTTTTGGTTTAAAACTCAGTACTTCTTAAACTAAATTATAGTCTGCCCATTAGTTTATATGAGGGAGGAAAGAAATAAAAGAAGCATACATGAAGCATACAGAAAAGAAAGGTTTTTGTTCATTTTTTCCACTATAACTCATCTTACTAATCTTGAGGGAAACAAAATTGAGGTGATTTTTAAAGCATCTAAGTCAAGATGAGACACTCGGTTTATCAGTTGTGATCAATTTGTGATAAATCAGTAATTTGTTCTAGCAATTTGTTCTATCCAACTTCTAGTTTAAGAGTGTATAAAGTGTTGACTTGGCATCAGGATTGGGTTCACCTTGAGCCCCAGACTGCATTTCTCAACAGCATTCCTGTATCGGAAGTCTAATGCAGCTAATTTGGACTTTGTATTTTGCAGGTTAGATAATGCACCATCAAAAAAGGAATGACACAGACCACATGTCCGTGAAGCTAGACAATGTAACTGCACAGGGCTTCTGTTTCTTTTGGAGACAGAATGGATTGCATAGGAAAATTTTATATGATAATCACTGTGAAGCAATGTAATGATGAATAACAGTAACCAGTGTCATACATTTTAGAATGGAATCCATATATATTGCAAAAGTAAGGGGGAAAAATATATTACAGTGTATTTATATACTACATACACTATATACACTATGTTATAAAACATTATACCCTATTGCAGGTACCACATTACAATTACATAATGTACGATTTCTGCTTAAATAGCTACACATTGCTATGGATGACACAATCAAATAGCAGCATCCCACATATTAAAACACAATGCATTGCAACCAGTGAGTTGTTTTGCACACAGTACACCTATGTTTCTTATGTTTTGTATTGCAACTGTTTTGTTAAAACTCTTGTGTATATCTTTGAGCAAACTTTTATTTATGTTCACTTGTAACAATTCTTAAAATTTGCTCTAAGTGTCTTAAAATAGAGAAATATGTTAAAGCCGATCATTTTGAAGCAAGCTTTGTGAAAATATATATGAAATTTTCTTGGGAAATGTTGGACTTTAAGCAGTGTTGTGGAGTGGTGGCACTTCTAGGCATTGAAATTAGGCTGCAAGTAGCTATTGAAATTTAGGACAGTTGTGGTTGCAGTATCATCTTACCTCTTCTTGAGGGAGTCCACTACCCTGTTCTAAAATAAGCAGATCAGGTAATTAGGATGTTCAAATACACATCACGGCTTTTTACTGAGCACAGCTTCAGCATTGCTCTAACGTAGCCACGAGAGTTACCTTGAAGTTCTGTTCCAGTTACCTGGTAAATGATTAAGATAATGCCATGTTCAATCTTTATACTTAAAGAAGAGATCAGCAGTTGAACAGAAGTTGCTTAGCAAATCAGTTATGTACTTTAAGAAGCCTCATTAATGTGTTGTCATTATAAATAATTCATGTTTCAAACTCTATGGGGGCAGTGGTAGTGAGAACATTAATTTCCGTTTCTGTGCTACCCGGAGAGGCATTTCAGGTGTAAATTTGAAAGGTTTTGGTAGTTGACCTTGTGCCGCTGACTGGTGCAGACTGTAGGGCGGTGCTCTGCTCGTGGCACCGCTCCAGGTAGCGTTAGGCAGAATTGTTTGGAGTGTCATCCGGGCAGCAATGCCTGCTATGTCAGACCAGCCTGCGGGCAGGCAGCGACTCTCTCCTGTGGCTCGTAACACCCCGTGCAGAACCAGAGGGAGGAACGTGGGTCTGCAGGAAGCACCAAAAGCGGTTTGTGGCTACGGCCTGCGCAGGCTTTGCAGGCCAGCTCTACATAGAGCCCTTCTTAATCGGGTTCATTTTATGAGTGGGGCACTTTCATGTCTGTACGCAACACGCCGCACCTGAGCCACACGCCTTAGTGACACCCCACTTAAGAGTGTGTGATCAACTCAAAGCACCATTAAGTATGGCATGTGTTTTATCACGTTGCGTAACCCAGGGCAGTTGTTTGCATGTGCTCTGAAGGAAGAACTGGTTATACTGCTGCCCCTGGAAAATAACGCTGGTGAAAACAAACAACAACGGCAACAACCGCAGCAAATATAAAGCTTTCTTATTATTTTGGTAGGCAAGATAGAGCATAAATGAGGAAGCTCGTGTCAAGAGTAATGACAGAAGCATCGCTAATAGAGACATTTGTTGTGTAATGTAATCTCCAACATATTAGTTCGGTAGGAAGATACTCACCTGTAGAAAAATCACTACCTTGATGTAGGACTGTGCCATCCACCTAACTCTGTCGGTGGGAAAGATCATATGCAACATCTGAGTTACTTTAAAATAAACAACAGTTCCATTGTATGGGTATTTTTTTCTTCTTTGGTGCTATGAACATAACACTTCTATTTAGCATTTGATCAAGTTCTAACCATTATTAGAATTCTTTTAGCTTGTAGCATACTTAACATTTCTGCTGATGTCTCCTGGCACCAGAATAGTCTCTCGTAGTATGTTCTACAATTCTTAGATTGATTTATACTTGCTAATAATCAACTACTTGATACTTGGTCTTTTGTGTTTCCTTTTGAAATGTAAAACCCATGCCTTTAATTGTGCAGGATTTTTTTCTTGTTTTTGGGGGAGGACTGTGCCTTATCAAAACAGTTTCTACTAATAACCAGTTCTTCCTTATCATTCCCATTACTTTTTTTTCATTTCTCTTTTTGAAGTTGCTTGGCTGACATTCCTTCTCACCTTCATAAAATGATCTGTCTGTGAAGCAAGAAGGACTTTCAAGCCAACAATGTCATACTAGGCTTTATAAACAAGAGTAAAGTTGACAAGACTTGGAAAGAAAGTCTGCCTGACCATGCTCTGGATTTCACTGCAATATGGAATTTAGATCAGTTGGATTGAAACCAAAGGAAAGAAATGAGGATAGATTAGCAAAAAGACAAAAAACCCCCCAAGAAACAAAAAATCAAACTGCCTATGCATCTATGAGAAAAAGATTAAAAGAAATGGCATTCTTTGATCTAGAGCAGCAGAGGTGAAGGGCAGATGACAGTCCTCAAATATGGGACAACTGCTATGAAAAAAGTAGAGGCTTCAATTGCCACCAGGCTTGTGGTTAGGCCTCAAGCAAAACGCTCCAGCAGTGCGTGCAACGGAAGAGCTGCAGGAGCTGGAGAACGTCAGGGAGTTCCATCTTTGGAGATTTCCAATAACAAGTTAACATATAAACATCTGTCAGGAATGCTGTAGGGTACAGTTCATCCCACAGGGATGAATTTACTTCTTTAATCCCTTCTCAGGCCTACTTCTGTTATATGCTATTCTGTTTATATTAAAAAAAATAGGAGTCATATGCAAATATATCTGCTAGTCTATCACTGATACTACTGCTGCAACAAACTCCTCTAACAAGGTGGGATGCGGCCATGTTAGATACAACAACATGCAATAAACAGTTACTTAGTGCCAAAAATTAGAAAATTATCTCTGCTTTTAGTGATTCTTAAATTCACAAATTAAAAAATATTATTACAACTAGTAATTCATTCTGATTTACATCCTCCCTCAGACTAGCTGTTGATAAAGCAGTGAATTACTTTATTCTTTAATGTGATTTAGTATCAGAAACAACCTTCTCATACATTACCAGTTAGCAGCCTGGCCCACAATTATTCCAGCTTCTCTATGCCAAATTGTAAACACAGGAATAGAAAGGATCTTCTGGGTCATCAAGCCCAGGTCCCAGAGTCAATCCTATAGGCTTCAATTTACCAAGATCGAATTTTTGGTCTGTTAATAAGTTCTGTCTTTGTACTACTTTGCTCTTGTGCCAGCACTGATTCTTACCTTAAATGTCTCTACTTTGTTCCTTGTGTCCTCTCTCTGCCCCCATCCCAACATAAACAATTTTATCCCCTCTCATGTTTTAGGTTACGAATTTTGTGTCTCTCTAGTTAGTCCCTTAGCCACTTTTTATCTCTCCTACTAATTCTCATGTTTGCTAAATTAACTCTTGTTTTTCCATTTGACTCGTGGAAGTTCAGATGGGCTGGATCTGACTCTTTCCTCCTCAGCAAGGTCAGTTGGTAGGGAAAGCTACTGCATCAGTATGGCATAATCTGCTCTCAGAAATATGTTGTATTCTATCGTATTTATAATTTTTCTCAATGTCTTTATTATTTTTCTTTCAATACCTTAAAACTCTGTGCAGCTTTGAGGAACACCCAATGGATCTAACTGTTTATGGGTTTTTTTTCCTCTTCATGTTACCCATATGTTCAGTATTTAAGCCCTTTCCTCAGCCTAGTGTGAGTATTCAAAATTCTTATGTCTGGATTCCATTTCAAGTGCTAGTCCTCCTGTATGATGGTTCTTTTAATATATCATCTCTGTTTCCCTCCTTAAGATGAGCACATTCAGACCTAGCATTTTGCCACTCAGGTGCACTCATTTTCATTCCTCAGGGTTTAACATCCTTCTCCTGAAACTGGGTATTCCTCAGCGACTTAGAGGCAATCTTTCCTTTTTTTCCCCCTGTAGTTTTGCTCCCTTTCCTCTTTTCCACGTTCAGCTTTTCCTCAGATAATTATTGACACTTACCTTTTACATGACAGTCTATAGTACTCACCAAAAAAGAGGTGATACCATCTAGTATCACCTAGTAGACCAAATATCAACCAGTATTTGGAGTCCTTCTCCACCAGAGCGGGTCCCAGACGCTCCTGCAGGAAGGTCCTGCTCACCCACCTGGCTGCAGGCTGTCCCCATGTGGGGCCCTCTTCATCCCCTCCTTTGGTCACTGCAGAGTTGCAAACAAACATTTCTTGGGGAGAAGGAGGAGCTTGCACTGGTAGCCCAGCGTCAGGGTTTGGGTGAATCTTGAGGTTTAGTTCCCAGACTATTAATGCATTTCACCAAAAGCTACTTTAGTGCAGGGCACTGACGGTACTGGCCGTTTGTGTATCAGATGCAGAGAGGTGGGTCCTCCAGGATGAGGCCACCATAAAAAGCATGCCAAGCAATGGGAAATACTGCTTCTCGTTCACATTTTAGTGCTACCCACAACAGCAGAGAGAGAAACACTCTGCTGCGGTGCGGAGGGGCAGCAAAGGGGTTGTCTTGCAGACTGCTAGGCACCTAGCTTCCATTTTAAACCAAATGTAGGCACCAAAGCCCTTTTGGGATCTGGGCCAAAGCAGCTTCTTTATTAGCAATTTACTGATAAAACCTGAGTCCAACACAAATTTTAGGGAAGCTTTATGGCTTTGAACTACCCGACTCAGTTCTAACTGCTTTGCTTCCTAACCAGTATAGCCCGTCCGTCGTTAAAGGAGCAGTCACAGCCCAGCAGTTTATATAACTGCTACTCAATATTGCATTAAGCTTCCTCCATTTGACATGTAAAACTTCCACCTGCTCTGTCACCCAAGTCCTGACTTGAACTGATGACTCTTGGTACTACAGAGCTATATTTGCTCCCAGCAGGCTGATAACAACGTATATGGAGGAGTGCTCGATGCAATTCATGCTAGAGGCCGAGACAGTAATTGTTTGAAACTGGCTGTTATCACCTAGTAGCAGGATCGAATTAAGTTTGTTACTCTCCAGAGGAGAAGGAAACCACAAATACAGTGAGAAATCTATGTGCCATGGTGCTTTAAACCGTCAGAGAGCCACTGCTATATCATTAACTATAATTTTAAGCTTTGACAATGCTGTCAAGGAGCCTGGGCATTTTCTCATCCCTGTACTATTTGTGAAAATCTGTTTCCCTCCATTGGCTTCTTCTTTCATCTCTGTGGTTGGCAGGCTTGTTATTTGTTTTTCTGCCTAATGGAAATTCTAGAACTACTGGTAGAAAGTGAAGTGTTGCTATGAAAAACATATGATTCTTCTCCCCCCCCACTCCTCTTTTAAATACTTCTTGCTTTCTGTTTAAAAATGGATACTTTACAATGTAAATGTATATATATAAATGCCATTTCCTCTCTTGATTTGCTACAAAGGCAGCAAGAACATTTTTAAAGTTGTTTCTCTCCAAACTTATGAGTGAGATAAGTCTGAGTCACTGGGAAAAAAATGTTTCTGTCCTCTCTTTTGCATGGAGACATTTTCACAAATCTCCCATTATCAGGCAGTGCTGAGAGAAGAGTAACTGTAAAGTCTCCAGAATGCCAGCAAAGATGATCAAGTTTCCAATGATAAAAGACAGGCCCAAACAAAACATTGTAGCATGTTATGGGGATCCAGTCCTGCTCTTCACTTGAGCAGTTCCCTTGCCTCATCCACACAGAATAAACACAAAATAAAGGCTAGCAAGTGCAAAACTCGGTGTTCCACAAGAGCAGAATAGAGCAGCTCTTTTGCTTTTAGTTTCAGCAACTTTGTGGAGTTCTGGTTATCAGCAGCATTTCCAAACTTCTTAATCTGACAGTTTTGGTCACTACTTTTATGCTTATTTAAAGTCTCCATTTGCCCCCTTGTTACCTCATGGCCTATTGCTGTCTCCAGAATCAGCTTTGTGGCTGTTTCTTTGCAGAATACAACACAGCTCAGGTCACCACCTGTAAATAGCACCACCTGCTCCCAAACCGTCTCTGTTTAACGAGAAGTTCAGACAGAAAGAGCTCCACACACCTCCCTAGGACAAAGGACCCCAGGCAGTACTTGGCCCCTTCCCTAATCCTCGAGGCAGCTAATATAATGGACTAGCTGCAGAGTTCCTGCCCTACGTTTCTTCTTAGTTTCCTCCCTACATTTCTGTTCCTTCTCTACATTACTCAAAGTATAGACTTTGGAATACTTTTTTTTCCCCTGGAATGTTAGAACAGGAGACATGAATCCAATGCATTTAAATTTAGTGTAGTCAGGACAGTGATACTTTGAGATATAGAAGAAACAGTTTCAAGGCTTCATAAAGGGAAGTTTTCATATTCTTTCCTTCCCTAGAGGTTAGCAGGGGGAAAGATGGGCAGATTCACAAGGGAAGATGACCTTGCTGTGCTGATTTCAATGTGTCCCTAGGACAGCAAGCCCTGTGGTGCCCAGGACAACCTTACTTGAGAGTCCCATTTGGGGTTAAGAGGAAATAGCCACGGAGACGCTCAACTCCATCAGCTGGCAGCACTCCTGGGCATGTGGGAGCAGAGCAGAACTCGTGGGGTGTACGGAAAACTCGAAATGCCCAGGGCTACTCAGGTGCTAAAAAGCAGGGCATGTGTTGTGGATGGCTCATTAAATTAAACCTCAGCAATGTATTAGAGATGTTTTTCTTTTCTTTTGCCTATGGCACTATTCCAAAGGAATGATTTTTTTACCTAGTCTGGGCATTGCAGGAGAGGTGAAGGCAGAGAGCGGTGGCAACAACCCTGGCTTCTCCTGCCCCCCAGGTACAAGTGCCCTGTGGTGCATGCAGAGGTGCCCCTAGTGTGGCAGCCCCATCCAAAAGGGGCCAAACTCTCCTCTTCCAAAGCTGAAAGGAAAAAACCTTCAGTTCTTACCCACAGGTAAAATAATAACCTGCAATAAACACCAAAACCAGGCCGGGATTTTAAATCTGTCCTTAGGACCTTTGATGGAAACATTCAGCTGAGCAGGACACATCTGTGCGTCTCAAAGGTATCAGAGGTTCCAGGCTCGCACCTCCACTTGGCATCTGCATGAGCTTCTGGGTGCCAGTCAGCCAAAGAAATTGTTATCTTTTTTAATGCCAAAAACCCTCTCTCCCTCAGAGGTTGCTTCTATGTCTAAAATCCATCACAGCAGCTGTATTCGGGTGCTGATATTGGTTCCCCTTTGGCAAATGACAAGGGAAACTAACTGTAGATGCTTTCTTCAACCGTATCTCTTGTTATGTAGTTGTAAAATAAAGCACCCGTTCATTTCATTTCCACTCTTATTTTGAGCAATCAGACACAAAATTTCAGTGAGGGGTCTGACAGTAAAGGGTCACACTGCTTTGATTCATCTGGTTTCTCACAAAAGGTGTTCATTTTTATTACTGCAGTGCACCCAAATGCCACCATTTTAGGCAGACAATGCGAGCAATGAGGGATACGTGAGGTAAGGTGTGAAAATGTCCAAGAACAGAAGAAGGCAGAAGTTCAGGAAAATTCAGAAGGTACCATCATACAGAAAATGGCCCAAACTCATCTGCCCGATTTCCTCTTCAGAGATCAGATTTATCTCATCAGATTGCCAGTATCTTCAGTAACCACACAATTTGCTATTTTGAAAGTTCTTCTCCCTCACTTCTTGGGCAGCTGGCACATTTCTTATGAGCCAGTGGCACACTGGACTGAGACAGGTAATATTTAATGAAATACCAACCTGTTTTGTAGACATTAGCCAGGTCTTCATAAAGAACTATTTCATCTTGTTAGAACAAGAGTTTTGTGCCTGAGTTAACTCATAAACCCCGAAACATGCCCATATCATCTTCTGATTGTGCATATACATAACCAAAGGCCAGAATGAATATTTAGGAGTGAAAAGAAAATACACAGTATTGTGGAAAAAGGAACAAGGAATTAGAATGAGCTTTCCTTTCCAGATGCACAAGGATACCAAGTGTTTTGCATAATCTACACTGTCAATGGCTTAAAAAAAGGTTAGAAGGGGGGCATTTCTTTGTGAGCATAACCTTTTCAGCAGCATGGCAAATAAAATAAACAGAGAGAATAGGCCAAATCCAGGGGTAGGTTTATATTTAAATGCAAAGTTTACATTTAAGTTTCTAGGAGAAGACTTGGAACAATTTGAAGTAAGTTTGGATCTTCTCATTCCTTTAAGATCAAATTGCGTAGTATTTTTAGATTTAATACTGTACATGTTTTGACCCCAAATGCTGTTAAAGTCTTCTTTTACCTTGGACTTGACATTCTATAAACGAGAACTGGCCTAGAGTTTCACAGACAGAAACCATGAATTGGAGTGTGTCATTGGTTTTGCTGTTGTTGTGCTTTTCTTTTTCTCCCCAGTAAACACAGATTTATGATGTGCCCCCAAGCCTACAGATTCCTTCAATCTGAACGCAGGAGGGAGGCTTTCAAAACATTCAGGGCTTTTTTATTTGAGCCACTTCAGGTTTTTGCAGGCATTCCTTCCCAGCAAATAGCACAAGAGCTAGCATGCTGAACAAATAAATAGGTTATTGAATGAATAACCCTTTCCCTCCAAGCTACCTCCTTATGCCTGGCATGCACACACAGTAGGTTAATGGCAACGTTAATTTAATCCTCCCTGCAAAACCTACTGTAAGGATGCAGAAGAAATACTCACACTTCTGAGTTGGGGCATCTTGTCTCGTGCCTTACTTAGGTGCAAAGGCCTCCAGAAATAACCTATGCATTTGTTGAAAGGCTTGTTTAGACATCCCCTTCACAGTCACCAGGAGCTGCTGTGCAATCTTAGCCTTCCACAAAGAAAGACTCAAAGGTTACTGATGCAAACACCAAATTCATTTTCATGTGAGATTTTCTGACTCGTAGCAAGTTTCTAATCTAGCCCTAATGGCATCTTGGTCAATGTTGTGGCTGTGTACACGAGATGAACATGACTTCGAATGGCAAAAAGTGCCGTGTAATAAATGAAAAAACAGAGGTCTCAAAAGGAAAGAAAGAAACAAAAAGATGCTTTGGAAATGCTTTTTGCTGATGTACCTCAGTCTTTTCTCATGGTAGGGTAGAGCTGCACCTCTCATGATCACAAAGATCAAGGTACATATATGAAAACTGACCATCTTTGAGGCAGGTAAAAAGAACATCAAAGGAATCAAAATCAGCTGCCATTTACCAAACTGCAGCTACATGTGGATTGGCTCACCCTTGTCTAAAGATGCACTTTTGTGCCATAAAAATGCAATACCAAGGCCAACCCAAGGACAACACCAGAGGTCTTCAACAGAAAAAACAAAGAAAGGGAAGCCCCCTTACCCTGTTATTTCCCAAGCACCGTATCCACGCGCCAGGCTCGTAGCCAGGGCTTGCCGGGTGCTCTTCCCAGAGCCTCCTGCCTGCCTGCCCATGGCAGGGGCTCGCGTACCGCGGAGCAGAGAGGCTCAAACCCGCCTCTCCAGCGCGGCTCTCCAGGCTGTGTGAAGCCTGAATGCTCCTGGGCAGTTTTAATGAGGTTTTGTGTAAGATCTTGCCTTCTCCCTCCTGTCCCCAGGAGTGATTTGGATCTACGTCCTTTTGGACCTCATGTCTTTGTTAGAAATAGATTTTAATCTTTGGAAAAGCAATCATTGGAGATCATAAAATGCACAGTTAGAAGGATCTAACCTAGAATGTAACATTTCATGTGCAAATAAAAAAAAAAGCAGAGCTCTTTGCCTTTATTCTCTTGCATTAAAGTGGCACAGATCATTTATCTTCCGACTAAAGCATATTCGCCATCTCCTCCTCTCTCCAAGGAGTTAAGTGCCTTTCCCTCCTTATACCCACGCGTTTGGATGATGGACAACACAGATAGAATTAGCACAACAGGGAGAGGAAATTCTCTATTACAGCAGTCACATTATGCAATCGTAGCAAGCAGCAATACACCCAGTATTGGGGAAGATGAGTGTATACACAGGAAATCCTTGATGTTGGGGGTTTGTCATTACATTTGGTTCCCATGAAACCGGAACTGAAAGAAACCCATACTAGCGGGACTCTTTATGACCTTATGATCTAGTAGTTCAGATTGTTTCTCTGGGACTTGAGAAGCATTAACAACGTGTCAGGCCATAGAGGTATATAAATAAAGCCTACGCTTTTCTCTGTACACACGCCTAAACTGCAAACTTCTCAGAGCGGGAATAGATGCAGACCTGACACAGTGCAGGTACAGCCATTAGCAGAAGAACGTATGCATTGGATAAGGGCAATAAAACATAAATTCTAACCCATTCTGTATCTGTTCGCTTAAATATTACCGGCAGCTCCTTGGGATAGGTTTCTTATCCCATTTGCCATGCTAGTGGTACTTTCTGTATCCAAGTTTTCAGTTTCTTTAATTCTGTCACCCTCTGTATTCCCCAAGGCTCCTCTTCTTCTTCTTCTTTTTCTTTTTTGTTCCTATTTTAATTGACAGACCTGTTCATTTTATTTTCATTATTTATCATCTCTCCATTTGTCTTAAACCTGATTTCCTGCTGCTGCTGTGTGTTTCTGCCTCCCATTTGTGTACACCAGCTCCTGGCCCTGGTTTCATCCACGCCGCGCTCTGGAGTCTTTGCTCCTTTCTCTCCTTCCTCTCCTCGCTCTTGCAGCCTCCCCTTTTGACGGGGGTGCCGTTCTGTGCCTCCAGCAGCGGCTGGCTAGGCCCCCGGTAGCCGCGTGTGTCTGTGCGAGCGCTCCTACGTACACACGCACACAAACACACCCGCACTGGGCTGCTGAACGGTTTACCTTTGGCCATCCTGGGGGGCTCCCCCTTCTCCACGACTAAGTCAACTGCACAGCTGCTTTGGGACTCTTAAACGTGCTATGGAGGCTGTTTCTGAAAGTGAGTGCAAATAAAACGCTCCTTCAGTGTTTCCCTCTGCTGCAGAGGCTGGTCATTGCCTGTCAGAGCTGGCTTCAAGCCTGTGGGTGCCCAGGTGCCAGGTCCCCGACACGCCGGGCTGTGCTGGAGAGGGGTACGGAGTGTTTCTCCCGACGCTCTGCAGATGGGCGGCACCCACGTTTGAGGGCGAGCATCAGGACCGCTCCTCCCCAAGCAGGAAGATGTGGGGTTTCTGGTCACGCAGCAGCTGTAGCGACGCAGCTGCCGAGCGCGCTGAAGCCCACGTGGGTCCCCGTCCCACGCCCTCCTCAGCGCCCGTCCCGTCGTCTCGCCACGTCCCGGAGGGCCTGGACAGAGCAGCTCTGCGCCCGGGGACGGGAGCTCCCCTCTGGGCTGTCCCAAGGAGGGCTGCTAGGCCCCGATTCAAACCTTGAACTCTGTGTAAATACGGCCCGGACGGGAGTCAGAGACCGATCTAGCCCGTCATCAGGCCCGGAGCACCGTAGTACTGCTAAGTATAGTAACCACTTAGCTTACAGTAGAGTGACTCAGTAATTATGCAAGATAATACTGTACGCAGTTAGCTCGCCTGCACCATTCAAAGCACTCGCCAGTAATACACAGGCACATTTTATTATCCCCCTTCCTAGCTCAGAGCTCTTTATAACTGCCCTGTTTTGTCCTGAGATCATTGGAGCACAGAGGACTGTCTCGGTATATTTAACCCTGCGGATCATTCCAACATGCTTCTTTAAAAGAAGATCATATTGTTTTTCCTGCTTTCCATTTTTGAAAGGCTAGGCTTTGGCCGGAGGGTACTCTGCATATCTGGCTGCAAATAGACTGCTTGGAGCCAAGCAATGCAGTGCCTCGACTAATTTCAGCGTTCACTTAAGCTAAATTATTTATGATACTTTCTGCACGGGCCTTTTTCTGTTGTTGTTGATTTAATGTTGCAATCTCAGCCAGAATAAAAGGATAATTTGCATGTTCAGCTACTGCAGTAGCTAATACACAGCTCTGAAGACTGAAGCCAACTTCAATATATTCAAAGTCTGAACCGAGTGGCCAGAAAAGGGAAATTCTGATACGTCAGAAAATCACGTTCCCTAATGGTGAGAAAGCTTAGTGATTTTTGCATAAGTAGATGAAACAACATCAGAAGCATTTTCCAATAATACAGTTATTCACTCGTATCGAAAGCCCGTCCCCTTTGCTGCAGCAACGTAGTGCAGGATAATGTCAAGCTG
The DNA here is from genome assembly GCA_003342815.1 of Eudromia elegans. Classification (NCBI taxonomy): domain Eukaryota; kingdom Metazoa; phylum Chordata; class Aves; order Tinamiformes; family Tinamidae; genus Eudromia; species Eudromia elegans. The sequence continues at coordinate 983,506 of PTEX01000046.1, read as the reverse complement.
AGACCGGTCTATTTTCACCTCTGGCTGGGTATTACAGCTTGCAGCTCTTTGCCAGCTGAGCGGGGCTCAGTCGCCACAAGAATATGAAACGCCACCCAGACAAAAGGGAGAAGCACAGCAGTGTTTTTAAGGAGCCTGCCAGCTTTGAGCAGACCCAAAGCACAGAAGATAAGAAATTATAAAAGCTACAAGAGAAGGCAAAGCAGAAAAGTACCCCCCGCTTCCCCAGCTGGTGGCCTGCCAAAGAAAACAGCAGAAAAGGGGATTAGAGCTTGTGACATGCACATTAGAGCAGGACTACCTATTCCCTGCCTTTTCCCCCCTGAAAAGCTGCCATGTGAGGAGAAACATTCCTTTTATTATTTATGGGGACAGCCACTCGTGTTTATTACGCTCATGTTACTACGCTACATGCCAAGTACAAGCCCTCTTTTTTTCATAGAGAGCTTTTCCTTTGCACAAAGGGAGGGAAAAAAGAAAGGAAAAAAGAAAAAACAAAGTTTGTGGGTTAGGGAGGAAATTAAAGACAGGGTAGGGAAAGGAGGTCTTTCTGCAGCACTGCGACGCAGCCTCCAAGGGTGCCGGGAGGGAAGGGCAGCGCTCCAGCGCCCCGGGCACCGCGGCGCTCCCGGGAATCAGCAGCAGCGGCGGTGGCAGCACTGTCCTAACGGCTCCGAGAGCTCCACGCGGGGAGGGAGAATTCCCCATGCAACAGTCCACATGTTGGGAGTTATCCCCCCTTGCAGGGGATGGAGATCCCCTCTGACCCCCAGCCCCGAATTCGGAACAACATCAGGAGGAGAGAATAATAAAAAAAACTTGTCCCTCCTCCTTTATTATCATTTTGTTTTGTTCTTTGCAAAGCAGCTGAAGGTCGGCTGATCTATTTTCTGAGCTCTGCAGCATGGGAGGCTCCCCAGCACCTGACTGAGCCTCAGTGCCTGTGCCCCGAGGCCTGCGCGATGCTCAGAGCTTCTCTTGGACCGCAGCCCTCGCGCTGCATCTGGGCAAGGCTTTGGATGCAAGGACAATGCAGGAGCGAGGGAAGGGAACCCAAGCAACAGCTCTTTCTGTGGTAGGTGGCAGCGGGTTTACTGTCTGGTTCACAAAAGTGCCTGCAGCTGGGGGAAACTGCCACTGTCTAATGTGACTTCTGGTACTAGTTCGGAGGCTTAATTTCATTTCCCTGAACTCCCCTCCAGTAACAGAAACAATGTAAACAAACAGAAAAGTACAATAAAAAAATCCCTTCCACAAATACAGACTGCAAAATACATTTTTCAAAACAGCATCTCCACTTCTCCTGTCTTCAGGAGGTGTGGGGTTTTTTTTCCCTCATTTTTAAAAAATGCACACAAAAAGGCATATTTATTTTCTAATAAGTATATATTTTATATTCATATTTTTGATTATAAAATATGTTGTGTGGAAGGAAATATCTCTTTCTCCTTTCCTTTCGGAGTTTTTAAAGAAGACCCTGGATGACACCCCTTGAGCATATAACTGTGGAAGTATATGCTGGGGCATGGGAGAAAGCTAAAAGACACTGGATTCGCTGGGGACATGTGAAGATCTGATTTGGGCCCAAGGGGAGCTCTCCCCAGCTGCAGTCATGGGATAACTATGAAGTTCCAGAGCGCAGGCCTATGGTCATCACTGCTTCTGTGACCCTCTGCCTACCCTTGACGTTTGAGCTTTAGGCAACCACTATCAAACAGGCGGAAGAGGAGATAAAGCCTAGTTGGTTACCCACCATCTTTCTGTCCTAGATTGTATTAAAGGGCCTAAGAGGCAGAGAAGGAAAGAGAGAATGAACAGGAAGACTCCTACCTCACACATCGTTTTTTCAGAGTAAAGCCACAAAAAACAAGCTAGGGGAACCTCGTTCCTTTTCAGAAACCCCTTACTGCTTCATGCCGGCCTTACAACAAGATGTTGAGCAAACATTTTCCTCTCTACCAGCAAAGTAAATGCCGTATAACAGCAACAATACTTCAGATAGACTCTCTTCACTGGCATGATATGAGTTACAGAACAACTCCCAACAGCCAAAAGAAACATACCATAACAAATTGCATACCAATAAATTGCACTTTTCATTGTATGAGGCTACTAGTATAAGCAAAATATAGGTTTAAAACGTTTTTATATACCCTTGCTTGCTCCAGGTAGCTGACAGTCATGCCTACCTGGATTTCATCCTTTATATAGTATTAGTAGTTGTTTGAAATATGGTATAGTTCCCAAGCCAACTATCTCTGGATCATTGAATCAAAAGGAATGATGCTTTCTATGCTTTTTCAAAAGTGCCTTGGTGAATCTCACATATATGCTTTTGTTATTATTTTTTCTCATAAGGAGGTGGAAAATCATGGCTATTTTGCCAGCAAATCATCTAACACAGAGCAATGCAATACTGCTCCTATCATCCTTCCAGTATCCCCAGAGCCCACTACAGAGTATTTTTTGCTTGCTGATCTTACTGCCTTCTAATGGTACCTTCTCCAGCCCTTCAGGCTGTCCATTTAAACTAATTATACCTATTTTGCAACTACTGCACTATTGAAGCTTTTATGAACATGTTTTCCAATGACTCTCTCAGTGTCTCCAGTTTGCTAACTAACATTAATTGCATATCTCACTAGGCATTGCTCTTTGTTGGTTTAATATACATCAAAATATCCCTGAACAATCATTAGTTAATAACAGTTTAGCATATTACAGGATTAATTTTATGTGATTGATGACATAAGCTACTAATAATTCACTTTCTTACTGTTAGCCTCCCTACCATTGCAGGTACAGAATCACCCTCTTGCTGTTTGTGTCCCTGAGAGTATGGCCTTCCCAAGGCAGACATTATCTGGTAGGCTTAGAAATGAATTATGTCCCAGAGTTTATCATCTTCTTACTTCATCCATTCTCACCTAATGAACATCGAAGTGAGCCTCCTTTCTTCAAGGGAATTACTCTTATATACAGCGCAAAGAGGTCAGCGTTGGTGAACTCTCTTCTGCTTCATCCCAGCAGGCACTTCCCACTGTCAGCCTTACTTTCTTCACCTCTTCATTTTCTCTTATTTCAGGCTTCCTTCCCTTGTCATTGACTCATTGACTCTGGCACTACTAGCCCAGCTCTCCCAGCCCTGTGCAACTCCTCCTGCATCACTGCAGTCTCTCATCTCTTCTGTGTCCTTCCCTCCTAAATCTTTCCACCTGTATTCCTTTTACTTGACTGCCTCAAAATACTTTCACCCTCTGTAAGAGGACAGTTGCTTCTGCATTCTTGTAATGCCTTCCTCTCTCTGTATACTCACAAACAAACAAAAATACACATGGATTTCATTTTCAGTGCCCTATCTAATATAGCTGTGACTCAGAGCGACTAGCCCATCATCACACAGAAGGACTGAATAGGTAAAGGGGGCACAAAAATTATTATCCTCGCCTCAGGGGACCTCCTGCCTTCCCTCCTTTCATGAAATTTCATTGGTCCTCTCTGACTGCCTCTCTACTCCAAACATAAGAAAACATCGCACACCTCTCTACATCTCATAATCACCTTCCCAAAGGCTCCCAAACTTTACACACTGCCCTGTTCACCTAACTCTTCTCCCTCTTGCTTGTGCTTCAAACCCAGATGAGTTTTCCCACTCTCAGAACCATTCCCATCCAAGACCCGTCACTACCACCTCCTAAAGCACAAAGTAGGGGCAGGAGTTTAGTGCTCTCTCCTCAGGGCAGGATGATGAGCTGCAGGTGAACTTGCTGCTGTCAGTCTCTGGGCTGTGGGCACCACCCAGCTCCTGGGTAGCTGTTTGCGCACCTGCAGAGCTCAGCTATAAGTTTGGACCTTGTTTTATTGCATCAATCTCCTTTGCTCCGGGGATGGTGGATTTCTCTTTGTAGGAGCAACAGTATCAGCTCATCTGTTTGTAAATCATGCTGCAAAATGCAGTCACAATCATCCTGCAGGGCTCTGGGCACCACTACAATACTAATAAATGTTCATCTATAAAAAAAATGAAGGAATACACTGAAAACAAATAGCAGCAGCAGGAATTGGCAAGAGCCAAGAGACCTGAATGTTCTCTTCCCTTTGACTTTATATTACAACTGGTCCAAAATTTGTCTATGAGACAAGCAAAAAAAGTCTTCTTTTTTCCCCACAAAATGAAAAGTTACCAACAGCTTTTTGGCTCTAACATTAGAGTCAAATCTATATTATCCATGCATATGTTTATTTACTCAAACAAACCCTTTTTGGAAAATGCAAGCATTTGATAGGAAGGAGGACTCAGAAAAGATTCAGAGAGGACTCAGGTTGTTACCTGACTATTACCTGACTATATTAAATATGTAAGGATCTGTACAAGATTTTTACACGTATATAAGTACACATATGGGCTTACTTGCTTCATGTTCTCAGAAAAAGGCAATGATCCTCTCAGATGCTGACACTCCAATGCCCTACAGATGCTTTAACCAAAGCATCTGGAAACACAGTACCCATGAGGTACATGCACTGTGTACGCCAAGTGTACAGCACCCAAATGGATTATTATTTATTAAAAGTTCACTCATTTTTAAATGGAAATGGGGCATGCCTTGATCTGCTCTAACAAAGCAATTGTCCCTTCACTCATTTTCTAAAAATGCCTCAGTCTTCTGGGCTGAGGAGCTTGCTGTGCAGCAGAGCTCTGTGTGAGCAACACAGCAGACCGCCTTCGTGCTGTGGAGTGAGTGAACTTGCTCCTGAAGGGTAATAGGTCACCAGATTTAAAAAGTTTCACATTCCCAGCTTGAGTGGAGCAATAACTTTTCCTTCTTACAAATAATGTCATTGTAACTTGGGTGTAAATTATGGAGCTTGATGATTACTTTCTTATATTTGTTCTACACCTCTAAAGGAAAAAGAACCCTGCAAAGAAAACAGGTATCCAATGAATCACTCTTCTGTTGATTGAATAAGGTTGCTATTATTTCTAAAGACTTTAAAAAACAAGACCCATGCTTCTGTATTTCATTTTATTTTTAGTGACACTTTAGTCGTTTTAGTCAACTGATTGCAATGTTAGCATACATTTACAACGATCCTTTTGAAAATTCAGTTCTTATAAAAATATTCATTCTCTGATAGAGTATTACCTGGATCCCATAATCGGGGCAGGCTCAGAAAGCCAGGATGGCAGAAATATCTGTACCAATCTGTGTATTCCAATATCCTATTTCTGACAGTGGTCTATAGCAGATGCAATGCTTAAAGGAGGACCCAAACCAGCATGGGCAGAATGATTTGCCTTTCCAGCTTTGAGCAATCATCAGATAAGGGGTTTCTGGAGCAAGACATAGCATATGGACTGCTGTGTTACCAGCTCTTCATTAACCTATCCTCTATAATATTGCCTAATATTTTCTGAAGAATTAATTTATTCTTTTGGCTATTACAGCATCTTGTGGGAATGAATTTCACAGCATAATTGTGCTTGGTGTGTATTGTTTGAACATGATGCCTGATCATTTTCCCAGATGATTCATAGCTTTTCTGATACAAAATATAATGAATATTATAGGTGTTACCTACGTTCTCCAGTGCATTTGTTGTTTTATAGCTCTATATCCCATCACAGGCTTATCTCTTTATTTTCAAGATGAAAAATTGCAGCTGTTTTCCCTACACATTCCATTTCTCTGAGCATCTTTGTGTCTCTTTCCTGAACTTTTTTTCCCATTTGACCAGTTCTTTCTGGGATGAGGAACAGAACTGCATGCAATAACCACAGTGTAGGTGGATGATAAACTTACACAGTGCAGCAACAAAGTTTTCCATTTCAGTCTCATTCCTTTCTTGGAGACTCCTCACTTTCTATTGAAATTTTGACTGTTGCTGAGACTTACGCAACTGTTTGCAGACATTTATCCACAGTGACTCCAAGGCCCCCTTCCTAAGCAGCAACAAGTGATTTAATATCCAACATTCTGCTCATGTAGTTTGATTCCTCTTTTTTCTCATGTCCTCTGGTTTGTATTTCTCATCACCAAATTTTGTCTGCCACTTTATCCCCTTCTTTCAGTGTACTCTGTACATGGAGGAGCTAAAGCTCTTCTTTTAGAAAAGCCAATGGCAATTCCAAATAAGACGAAAAAACAATTTTTAAATTTCCCTTTTTGTTTAAACATATAGCACCCTACTTTCCTAACACTGTGTTGAGCTCTCGCTGGTTTTCCCAATCCAAAGGGAGCTGTTTGTAGCAACCTGGCATAGCATATTACAAGCTATGCCATGAGGACCTTGATGTTTATTCTCTCTGTAAAGTAACAGGTTGTTTGAACACGTCTTTCCTGATGTTTCTTTGATAGGACAATAAATGTCCAGTCCATGCTGTTTAAAACCGCTCAATTAGTCTGCCATTAACATTTTCTATGTGAAACAGACTAAGACCTAGATGTGTTATCACGGCTGAATATGTCCAGCTTTAGCACTATCTTAGAGCTTTGAGAACTATATCATCATGATCTGTATTTTATTCTGTATTTTAAAAATGTTAAAATTGAATGCTTGTCAAACAAGAATAGCAAATAACTATTCACTCAGAACTGATCAGTTGAACATCAATTTCCCCCATTTTGCATGGTTTCCCCATAGGACATCATCATCACGCAATATTCAGAGCATCTCAGTTACTACTTCAGTCAACTTGTCATGTCCCTGAGCTTTGTTCATCAGTTCTTCTCCAAAATAAAAAAAAAACTATCTTACCAGCCCATCTTATATCACTTAGATCTATTTATGCCTTCTTTTGGTGAAATATTTGAAGCTGGTGAAGGTCTCTAGTGGGATCTCCAACTTTCCTGCACCACAAAAGGCAACAGATCTTCAAATCTGACAGATCTAGAGGAAATCATGTGGCCAAAGGACTTCTCTGGCCAAAGCCTCTGTCTCCATGCTAGCTGGGCTACCCTCCCCAGCTCTTTACCTAGGCTGCCCTGTGCTGGTGGTGTGCCCTGGGGGTAGAGAATCACAGAATCGTTGTGCTTGGAAAAGACCATCAAGTCCAACCATAAACCCATTGCCACCATGCCTACTAAATGGCTCTCTTCACTTTCCTAACACCCATTTACAGCACCTGCATATCTTCTGCACAGCTACCACAAAATGACACTTTCCACATCTTGTGCCTTAACATCTAACCTTTGGACACTGTAGTAAGTGTCATCCCAGCAGCCATCATGTAAGAATTTGTGAGACCAAAAAAAAAAAAAAAAAAAAAGGTGATGATCTGGAAAATTAGTTACAAAAGTAATCCCCTACTTACGCGTTGTGAAAACAGAAATGAGTTTTTAAAAACTACCAGAGCTGGTGAGTAAGGATACCTGCAATCTGAGATGAGTGTGGGAGACCCCCAGAGCTCGAGGTATATGCAAAGTGACCAGGTCTGAGGGCTGGTGTCCCCAGGTGCTGAGCTTCGGGGAAAGTCCCTCCTGCAGACCACAGACCAGCTCCCCTTTGGCAGCTAGTGAGCAGCAGAGATGAGGTTTTGCTTAGAAGAAACCAGGTGTTCACATATTGTAAACAGGATAAAAAAGGGCTTTTCAACAGTATACCATAATTTTTCAATTAGGATAATTGTCCCAAATATTATTGATAATGCATTTGCTAGTTGTTTCTTTGAACTCCCATTCAAAGGAGCCTCTGAGAATGTATTTTATTTACTACTGGTAAACAACAAGAAGATGCCTTTTGCCCCTTCATGGACTTTCAAGACAGCCTCTCAAAGCAATTTATCATCACTGAGTTTCCAGGGAGGCCAATGAAATCCCTGTTAGGAAGTGCTTGGTTTTGCAGATGAATGGAGCAATCCATTGTAAGTTTGAAGTACTCTTCATCATCCCACAAGTTAGTTAGCAGCAGAATCAAGCCCTGACGCCATAAGTCTTTCTACTGCTTCCTCAGTCTACAGTGAACGACATGATATGGGGCTCAGAGGGCTCCTGAGGTAGCGGCCTGGAGCTGGTAAGGCAGGAGGTAGAGGCCAGTGTTGTAGCTCATGTTTCCTGGAATCTGATCAGTAGGCAACTTCTTTCCAGGGTAAGAAATAAGGTGTGAATCTCTTTCTTTCCTTCCTTCTGAAGGGCTAGGCTCCGGTTCTGGACAGAACACGAGGGTTTACCTTATCAGGAGAAATTCCTGTGCAGCACAGGCTGGCGGAGAGCTCAGCAGTAGGCAACGTGCGCTCGCACGGGGTAGTGAGCACAGAAGCGGGTCCAAGACGTACCACTCTGCTGTATCTTGGGGACAGATAATACTGTAATGACAAGATAATCAAGTTTGAATGGTCTGGGAGCTTTAATGGGTTGTAACGGAGCTCTCCAGTTCGGATGATGTGGTGACAGAGCTTGGATGGTCTGCATAGTTCAGAGCACTTCCCAGCACCTCATCCCGTGCCAGCCAAACAACACCAGTTTTAAACTCTCTGGAAAGTGCTTCCCATATCAAAGTCACCGGGCAAGACTTCCCGCCTAGCAGTCTGAGTGCACGGACGGATCACAACTCGGCGTGGCAGGAGGAAGGACTCCTGGCCTTACGAGGAGTCGTTCTCCTCAGAGCCGTCAGGAAGCCCCAGCAAAGGCATCGCCCCCCGGGAGGCCTCGCTCGGAGGACGTGCTGCTGCTGTGTCCACACACACGGCGCTGACCCCTTACCGTGCGGGGGGTGCTGTGGGGTGAGTGTCTTGGGACGCGAGCAAGGGGAGGGGACGCCTCCCGCCAGCCGGAGGGTGGCCCATGGCAGCAGTGCTGCACGCGCAGGCTGGGTGCATCACCCAGGGAGGTCTGCTTAGCAGCCTGTCTGCTCCCTCTCCTCTGGCGCAATAAGGGAACAGGGGAGCCTTGAGGCTTCAATCTCCTCGTGCCTCCAAGGCGAGAAGCCCTGCAGGTTCCAAATATACCCTGGGGAGGCTCCTCTCACCGCCACACTTGCTATATATGTCCTGGGGATGCCCGAAGGATTTTGGTCTCCCTCTGGCTCCTTTTATAAACATTGCTCCCACTGCAAACCATCTAAAAGAAAAGCTTTTGGAGCGCGGGATCAGCTTACTGGGGAGGAATACCATGGTCAGGCTGAAGAGGAGTCCCAGGATGCACTCAGCCTGCAGCAGATCCAGCGCTCGGGTGGGTCTCCCTGCAGACACAAGAGCCTTTGCTCAGCCGGGAGGAGGCTCTCCCGCTTTAACCTCCATAAAACAGAGGTTAAAACCCCTGTCTTTGCAGGGCTGGCGTTGCAAGAGCCCTGGCCTGCATCATGTCGCATTGCAGAGTCCCCTATGTACATCCGGGTGTCTAAGGAAGTTTCTGCAGGAGCTCCTGCATCCTGGGCTGCAAGGGGGCAGTTTTGGTGTAACCACATGCACAGCATTTCTATTTTATTCATTGTGGACATTTTTGTTTGTCCACCTCTGTGGGAGAGGGACCAACTGTCACTCTTTATCTGGGGCAGAGTGAAGCATAGACCTGATTTCAGCAGGGGCCTTTAGGCTTCTGTAACACTGCTGATAAGTGATAAGTGTCTGTGTGACAGAGAACACCTTTTCTGCTTGCTCAGCACTTGTCTAGGGGACACTCTGCAAAACAGTGATCTCCCCAAGACCCCTGGAAAAAAATCTCCACTACTAACTTCTAAAAAGTGTCTGAGAAATCCACCTTAAAAAAAAAAAAACACCAATGAAACGGGCTGCCAAGCTACAGCTTCCCGATCCTTCCATTATAAAGAAATTTGCTTATGGTGCAATTTATGTAGGCTCCATATTCCAGCAAAAATATATCAAGTGGTGTCAGGTTACCCAAATCGGTCTTAGAGCAACTGTTTCCTAAAAGGGGGAGGAAAAAAAGCAGCAGCAGCTTCGTATCCAGAAGGCTGTTGTGACACAGAGCTCTCAGGGAAGTAACAGGAACATGTGGAACAGAAATTTTTTTTCAATAGAAACCTAATATGGTAACTAAAAGCAGAGGAAATACTCGCCTTTCAAAAGTGAACCTTAATCAATTTGCAGGCAAGTACGGTTCCTGCAAACAAAGGTCTACCTACTATAACAAAACCAAGCCAAATCTCTCTTCTTTGAGAAATTCTGGGAAAAAAACTGTTATCTCTAAATCTCCAAATGCTTTAGAATATCCTGTCTGAGGTCAAAGAGGCTTCCTGAAAGAAGATCTAACAAATACATCCTCCCCCTCAGTAGAGATAAGTTTGTGTTCCATCTTCCAGCAGAAGCCCACATTTCACAGAAATGATTTGAAATTAAAATAAAGACAGGGTTTGCATCTTTTGCTGAACTGCTTTTTTTTTTCTGTGAGGGAAAGGAATATTGACAGAAGCCAAGGCAGCTGCTACAGAGCTTTGTTTTCAAAAGAAGCAGCTACGTAGATGCACAGTACAAAACTAAGCCACATGGGCAATCAGTAGAAGTTAGCATAATTTCGCTAGAACTTACAATCGCATCTTTATCATCTGAAGGCATTAGTTTTTACTAATTTTTTTTTTTTTTTACACAGAGATATTTTTCCTTTTTTCCCCACTTATCTAGAGGAGAAACAGCAAACATGGAGGGAAACTTGAGGCCAGACATCTCCTTGTTACAGAAACTAACCTGAATACTGAAAGAGCATTCTTTTTGACATGAAATGCAAGTGACCTATTTAGTGACAGTGACTCATTTTCCTTTCTTGAGGCTGGTAGTTAGTTGCCGTGTCCCTGTTTCCCTCACCCCTGCTGGAAGGGAACTTGCTTTCTGAACAGACCTCCTCAATATGAAGTGGTTCACGTGCTCTGGAGACATCATCAAGGCTGAGCCTGAAGTTCAGGCCACATTCACAGGACTGTTATCACGGCAAGCAGTAACTGTGCAGTTACACAGCTGGGTGCTCTACTTTCTTGCTGGGTAGATCCAGGCAGGCACATGCTTGTTTAAAACATATTTTAAAGTTAGATCTGCAGCAGATTCTGGCTTGTCCACTTTCCCAGCTGATGTGATCGCCTGCTCCCATTGCTGGGCTTCTTGAGCCATAGGAACAAGGTGATCCCGAAGAGGTGACACCCATGTGAGGTATTTTGCTTATGCACAACAACTTTCGGCAGCAGCAATTGAACCAGCAGAGATAATGTGGCACTGTAAATTTGGGTAAATGTGAGTAAGAGTTTGACACCAACTATTTTAATCATTTAATCATTTAGAAAATTACAAACAGGGCTACGCCTCGTTAAAACTAGTCAAGCCTGTCTATGACTTTTATTTATGTAGCCATGAGATCCTAAACATGCCATTTAATTTCAGGGCACTTCATAGTAATCCTCTCATGAATACTCACTATGCATGCAGAGGAAGAGATTAAAAACCAAATGGTTGACTCATGCCAATCTAAGACTGGCATGCTGAGGCCTCATTAAGGAATATCTGTCTGAGCTTCCCACATGCATACCTGCCATGTGACACGGGCTTTTCTGGGCCTTCAACCTGCTCTTATCCCTGACTAACAGACTGACTACTGTGCTCTTCCTTCACACCCAGACCTTCCCGCCAGGACAAAGTGCCAGGAAACTGCCTGCTCTCTACCCAAACAGCCTTTCCCTTGCCACCACAACCAGGAAACTGCCTGCTCTCTAGCCCAACAGCCTTTCCCTTGCCACCACAACCACTGTCAGACTGGCATCTGTTCTGCAGCTCTACCTTCCCGTCATAGCCAGCGGCCTCAGGAAAGGGCCTGGCTTCTCCTCTGCATGACCGGCTTAATGGGTGGAATGACCGAAATATGAGCACTACTTGCTATGCACGCAGTGTTTAAAAGCAAAAGAAAGGGACAGCTTCGTCTCTCTGACTAAGAGCAACGCAGTTTTCTTTTTTCTTTCTCTTTCGATTTGGGAAAATATCAGAATACAGTATGAAAAAAATGCCTGCGCTTTCTTCAGGAGGAAAGAACTACAAATAAATTGGGACTTTAAATGCATATGTTCAAAGTAATATTAAGTTTAGACTCAACCCATGTGTTGTGTGTATTGTTGTACTGCTCTTTGACAAATACATAGAGCTATAAAATAGAATCCTCTATCAGATCACGGTCAAGCAGTGGTCCTACTCATTTAACTTTCCATTAGAAATAAGCAGATAAAATTACCCAATAGCTGAATTTTGATCCTATCTGTCCTGCAAACCAGCATGGTAGGTTGCTTGCAACGTGGTCAGAACACGTCCCCTAGCTCTGTGTCCTGAATCACCAAGCTCTGCTGTTGTTACTGGTTAGGACGCTGTTTGGCAGAACAGCAGATCCTGACACTTGGGACCAATGTCTTCAACTGCACAAGAACCGTGAGTTTCGTAGCAGGGCCTGTGTGGTTCAAATCCTGTTCTTCTAAAAGCTGCAGGAGAAGTCTTCAGACCAGCTGTATACTACCCATACATAAATAAGAGCTGGCTGACTGTGCTAAAATGGATGCAAAAAGTAATATAAAATCATCTCTTCTTGAATGATTTGCATTCTCAGAGCTCCTTGATGTACTTGTGGTAGATATCTTTCACTTTCAACATCTCATCTCTGCTGATCTTTTCCCTCATCCTTTCCCTATACCTGGCACAGAGCTTTGGGGTAAACCTCAGCACTGCAGTTACAGAGCAGTGCCACTGGTGGCTTTAAACAGCTTCAGAATTGTGGAAAGGGGGTAAGCCAGGCAATCAGAGTTTGGCTCTCAGTGCTGTGCTGGTCTTAAAATAAACTTTCTGTGACACTTTATATCCTTCACTCCTCACCCCCACCAAATATTTTCCCTCTTATCAGCCGCTTTTATGTTTCGTATGACTTTCTTGTAGATACTGCATAATCAAAGAAGCCAGTTAAATAATAACCAAATTAAAAGAATACATCACTGAGTAAAACATGTGAGAATTCATGCTGATGATATGAGAACTCATCAAGCACAGAGCCTGCGGCGTATGCAGAAGAGTGAACAGAGCAATACAACACTACACACAACACATGGGTTTACTCTAAACTTAATATTACTTTGGACATGAGCAGACATACATCTAGGCCTCAGAAATGGGGAGAAAGACATTTCCCAGAGTTTCAGAGAGAACTGCAGGTTTTGTTGCAATTCAGAATCTTCCTGAACTGCAGAATTTAGATCAAGACTGAAAAAAAAAGGACCTTCTGCCAGGACACAGTGGGTAAGAAGGAATTCTGTTTCCAAATACTTTTATTCCTATTTTGTCTCACTCTGCATTTTATCTGTTCAAAAGGCCACATGGATTAATTTCTGCTCAAATAAAGCTTGTCTTTGCATTTAAACACCTTTTTACTGTCTCAGGAGTGCCCAACTTAAGGAAAAAAGGTTGGCAGATCCACCTCAAAGCTCTAATCACCTTGGAATCCTATCATAAACACGTTGGGATTTGAAAACACATACATTTCTATAAGATGCAACATGAAACAAGCATTCAAAATGCCACACAGTCAAAACTACTTACAATATTGCTACAGACGCCTATGTCCTATCTTCCATGCTTTGCACATTATTTTTAGCAGGATAAAAACCATTTGCTTCCTCTGGAAAATAGATCACAGTATCTGTCTCAAAATTTTTAGAGTTACCAATATATAACACTGCCACCTATGAGCCTTTTCTGTCTTTCCCTACTTGCATGACTCCTGTTGACCTTTGCAGTTGTATAAGATTTAGATATTGGTTATACTACCGTGGAGAATCAGAGTAAGCTGATAAGAAACAAAATCATAGGAAGAATGAACAGGGTGGTTCACACATGTTGGCCAAAGTATGATTTTCTTTTGGTAAAACTGAGCTAGCAATTCCTAGCAAGCTAGCAGGTTTCCTCTCTTTCATGTGTCCAAAAATGTCTTCTGTAAAGCTTTGCTCCATAATCTTCCTAAGGACTCTCTCCTCACAGTGAGATGATCTAGGCAAAGTCTGTATTTCCCTCTTGATTTCCCTCTTGGATCCTCTCTCTTGATGTTCTTGAGGATGGACAGAACACTTCTTCTCTTGGCAGTCTTCAGGGACCCATCCTCTGATTGCCTTTCAGAGATGACCAAGAGCCTCCTCATGGTGACACCAGCCAGCTCTTTTAGCACCCTTGGATGCAGCCCTTCCGGTCGCATGCTCTTGCATATATCTAGTTTACTTAAGTGGTCCCTAACTGGGTCCTCTTCATGTGTGGTAAAACACAGCCCTCCCTCTGGGCTCAGTGACACCTGAGAACAGAATTTACCAGACTAGGGCCAAGAAGGCATTCTGTATTTCAGCCCCATTTGAATCCTCTGCCACAAGGTCACCTGTGCCAGTGACCATCGGGGCAAGATTTTCCTTATTCTTCCTTTTGCTGTGAAGTATTGCGGAAGCGCTTCTTGGCACCCTTCACATCCCACCATTAGGTTCAAGTTCAGTGGAGCATTGGCTTTCTTAATTCCACCTCTGCACTCTCAGACAATACTTCCACATTCCTCCTTGGAATCCCTTCCCCACTCACACCTTCCATGCACTTCCTTTTTGTATTTTGTTTCAGTCAGGAATTCCCTGTTCAGCCAAGCTGATCTCCTGCCAGGGCTGCTCGTTTTCGTGCAGACTGGACTGGCCCATTCCTGTGCGCTGAGGAGGTTGTCCTCCAAAATCCACAGCTGTGCTGGGCTCCTTCATGCTGCAGGACAGCTTCCCCACCAGTACCCCGAGGAAGGTGAAGTCTTCACAGCCTGGGTAATTCTGACGTCTAGGGTTATTCTCATTCCATTTGCCTTCCCTGCGTTTCTCAGGAGTTCACGCTTGTCAGGTAAACAATAGGAAAATCAGGATATTAGCTTACTTCGTTAAGAAAATAATTTCAAGACATTCCTTTATGATGCAAATATGAAGTTCAGATAGAATTGATGCTGTGATGTGAGAAGAAGTGAGATGCCAGCGAGAGTGACTGGTGTACATCTTCATGATTCCCATATTTTATTGCATGTTTTACCCAGCAATAATACAGTTAACAATACCAAACTGTACATTACTGCATGACTCCAGCAATAACATGCCAGTAAGACGAACAGCAAAACTTCAGATCTTTGAGGACCTTGCTCCGTCTGCCTGCAGACGCAGGTAGACACCTTTGTATTGCTTATCTCTGGCTCACACTTTCAAAACCATCTTTACAGGCATTGGTGGGCCAGCCGCATGTTTGTAGAATAATAAAGTTAGGGGATAAAGCACCAAGTGGCATCCCCTGAGACAGGCCCATCTTGTTGTGCTGTCTGTGAGCCAGCTCGGGCTGCTCTCATAGTATGTGTCCACATGATTTGTATGCTTCTCTTGGTTCGTGTGTTCCTTTGCTCCTCACTTCATCCTTGGTATCCTTTTATAATTGCTTTAAGAACTCTTTGTGCAGATGGAAAAGCAGAGAAGTGACTTAGACTAGACATGGAATTACTTCAATCCTACATATAAACAAACGCATATATACCTATGTATATAAGCATATGCATATGTATATGTGTGTATGTATTTGTACACAGATTAAAATTTAATTTGGTGATTCTTGGGGCTTGTAAGCCTTTCCATTCCTGCCTTGCTGATGTCCAGAGAGAAGACACCTTTAACAATAGTTTAGAAATTAGTGAGCATGAGTAAATGAATAGAAGTTTATTACTGTGCAGTTTTGCCAGTCATTAGTCATCCATAACATCCCCAAGCCAGAATTTGATTGACAGAATATGTTTTGACTTTAGTTAATAATAACTATTGTATTTTAGCTATATAAACTGTTGCTGCTGAAGTGTGGTCCTAATGAGGAGTTTGTGTTAGAGAAAAATCAAGGTCTTGATTTGATCATGGGAGGATATTACAGCCAAAACACTTCTACTCCTTTCTTCAGCCTGCCAAGCATGGTGTTGCTGTATTTAGGCAGCCACGCAAAGAAATCTCTAGCATTTCAAGTTACTTCCAACACATACACCACATGTAAACCAGAATGTAAATATTATGCTGCAGTAAATAAAAGCACGAGAAATTCCCAAGGGCACAAACATCTTGAAAGATGCTGAGAATTCAGCTTTTGAGGCTTCCCCTCAAAATGCATGCAAAGCAATTGTAGAGAAGCAGCTCAGCAGACTGCTAGCTCCTCTGTCCTTCCGGGCGATGGCCTGAATCTCAGAGTTATTTAGCCACCTGAACACCTCATCTGAACAGCTCTGGGGATTTGAGCCTCAGCCACTTCCATCAAGGTCAGGCAGAACTCCTGAGAGTTGCCTTTCCTGCTCTTCTTCATTTTTCCTCTCATTTGCTCTTAATTACTATTACCTGTATCACAGCAGTATTTAAGCTAGTCAGTGCAGAGCTCTACCAACTGTGCACGTGCAGACTCCTCCTCTTGCCCTATGCAGTCTACGATTAGAAGTGCTGCTCCTGCACCCTTTCCGAGTCCCTTGGTATTATGCGTGGGCTGAAAGGTCTGACATTAACGAGGTGTCAGCTGCCCCCACAAGCTACCTCTGTCAATGCAACGATCAGGACCTGCTTTCCTCCCCATAGCTCCCAAAGTACTTTGTCTAGATCATTAGCTCCCATCTGCAGCATTGCTCAGAGTCCAAGTTTTCAAATCTACTATTGTAATACAATCCTTTTAGCAAATGCCATTGCTTTTAAATGCAATTTGTTCTGCACTCAAAGGCCTCTAAGCTCTCATAACATTAAGACTAGTGCCTGCACACTAAACTAGACTTGCTAATACAGGTCTCAGAAAGTTATCTAGTTACACACTGGGGCAGTGTAAAAAAAAGTAAAAAGAGAAAAGAGGAGCACTGTAATTGCTATTACTAGTCTTTCTTCCCTCATCAGAACTGAAAAAAATTCTTCTTTTGCAAATTAATGAAGATCAGCTCACTACATACACAGTGCAATTACTGTTCAGCTCTGTCATCCTATACTCCCTGTAAAATGCTAATCTCATACAGATCTGAAAACACAACGTAGCAGGATGCTTTATCATGTGGGGCTCTGCTGAATGTACCCTTTTAAAGCGGCAAAACAGTATTTCAAAAATATATTTAATACACTTTGCAAGTGTTGCTAGATAAATTTGAACTAAACAATAAGGGAGGGAAAATAATACCAGACCCTGAACACTTTAACTTCATTTCAGTGAACAGTGCAAGAGTTCAGAGGAAGTGATGAAGGGACTGATGTGAAGCCCATCTGTCTATCAGTTCTTTCCCTAAGTACTTTTGAACCTGTTAGCCAATTTCAACCCTGTTTGACAGGAGTGTAACCTTTTAAAGCTAATTTTATGATTCCTAAAAATGTATTAAGAAAGAAGAAGGAAGGAAAAAGCTGGACACCCAAACCAGTGCCCTTTCCAAGGGAAAGACAAGCAGGTGGCTGCCATTACCTGCGACTTTGGTCTTGTTCTTGGAACCTCTTGCTCAAAACTGGCTGGCTATGGTCAGGGCTGTCTGAACTACTCAGTAGGTACAAAGAGCCACTGGACCAATATCCCAGCAACAACAAGCAAGTACTTTATTCTGGTCCACAGATTGGTGGAAAAATATATGCAGAGGGTGGCCCAGCTCAGGGGTAGGAATTGCGCTGTTGTCCGCATCAATGTCTTTATATTTCCCTTGAAAAACACACTGGGAAAAGCAGGGATGCCATCTTGATAGAAGAGTCCAGCGGAGGGCTACAAAGATGATAGGGGCCTGGAACATCTGTCCTATGAGGAAAGATTGAGAGAGCTGGGCCTGTTCAGCCTGGAGAAGAGAAGGCTGAGGGAGGATCTGATGTCTACAAATACCTCAAGGGAGGGAGTGAGGAGGATGGGACCGGCCTCTTCTCAATGGTGGCCAGCGATAGGACTGGAGGAAATGGCCACAAACTGAAGCACCAAAAGTTCCACAGAAACTTAAGGAAAAATTTCTTTCCTGTGAGGGTGACAGAGCCCTGGAACAGGCTGCCCAGAGAGGCTGTGGAGTCTCCTGCTCTGGAGATCTTCCAAACCTGCCTGGACACCACCCTATGCCCCGTGCTCTAGGAGACCCTGCGTGTGCAGGGGGTTGGACTGGCTGATCTCTAGAGGTCCCTTGCAAACTTACATGGTGCTATGATTCTGTGATACCTTTAAGTCTTGCTCCTCATATCTTAACTAAGAAAAAGAAAAGGACACGTTCAAACAGCCTGTGTGCCAGAAATGTTTCAAACTACACACAGACTCACTTTTTACTGAACTCAGAGCTACAAATGCAGCTTTTAAATTAGGCAAAGCAGACTAGTCTTTCTTCTTGGGACTGTTTTTCCACTGCAAATAATTTTGGCATCTCCTGAAAGAGTAAGAATTATATTAGCACTATGAGAATGATTATGCCAGGCAGCTGATAGTGTGAAAGTGACAATGTCAAAGCTTTTGCTGGGCCACTGAATGTTCAGGCTGAGCACCAGAAATATGAGCACATTCAGGCTGAGCATATTGCTGATTCAGTTATTAAGCTGCACCTCCTTGTCAACCCAATTCAGTGCTTAGCAGTGTTTGCCATCTGCCCCCTGTGCAAAATTCGTAAATGTTGCAATCAATATAAAATTTGTGATGTGTGGGCAGCATTGGAAGGCTTTTATTTTTTTTTTTCAGTGCTAGATATATGTTAATTGGTTGTTTCATTTTGCACATATGGGACAGTAAAGTGCATTTGTTTTCTTGCCAATAAAGGCACATTTTTTCTAACACTCCTTAGTCACATCATATCTACAAAAGGAGAAGGCCCTGAAGTTTCCTTTTGGGTTTATGGTTTACATTACATTTCATACACAAATGCTTTTTGGCATTCTAAATCCTGAGCTAGAAGTATTTTTAAAATTATGTCCTGAAATAGGAACTTCAGAACACTGTGTCGGCATCTGGCAGATATCTCAAGAGTGTCATGAACTGTTACAACTTGAGGAACTTGGCAGGCACTCCATGGGCCTTATGTACCTTGCAAGTGTGTGGGAGTCCACTAACGGGGGGCTTAATTGTTGACCATCTGTGTAACTATTCTCTGCAACGGGCCCGCGTCCACTCACCAATCTCAAGAAACACGGATCAATTCAAGCAGATTTTGCCTGAGGTGTCTGAGCTCCTGAGCAAGGAAAGGTTGCTCGGATGTAAATGACAGCAGCCTGACGGCAGCCTACCAGCTCATGACAGCCAGCGTTTCCTCAGGACAAACCCTGAACTGCTAATCAGCCTCGCTGCTCAAAGAATTTGGCATGTGCGCCTCCATCTCTGTGTGTTTTACAAAGTGCTGATATGAATGCTAAGGCTGGAGGCACTTTATAAAGTTTTGGGGATCTAATGTTCACTGGTGTTTCCTGGTAGCGGAGCAGAGGGAACATTGCTGGGGCCCCGGGTGGAAGGCAGTTAGGAAGCCAGTGGGCCCCAGAGTGTGAGCGCATGGCTGGCAGTTACTACCATTCTCCCATCCAGCAGAGCGCTGGCTCCAGGACTGGAAAAGACATCCACTCCTGGTGAAAAGTGGCTCCATGTTGGGACCTGTGGGGACCACAGGGCTGCTGGGTCTTTCTGTAGGCCCAGGCCTCGACGTAGTTGGCATCGCTGCCATGCTTGGTGACTGCTCAAGAGTAGCAGCCACTGCTGAGCTTGTGGGCCAAAGCTTTCCTGGAAAACAGATTTTGTTTCCTTCTGCTTGCTTAGGCCTTTGCAAAGGCCTTTGGTGGGAATTAAATACATGGTGTTGTGCCTCAGAACCTCTCTAGCCTGCAAATATGCACTTTCTGGGCAACCTACTGCTGCTTTGAGAAGACACATATGTCCCATATGCTTCTCTATGGTTAAGGACAAGACAAGAATTTTGCCATTTTTGAGGGTCTTTATGGAAAAAGTTACAAAGTCTACACAGAAATGTTAATAATTCTTCATGGTTTACTTATAATTCTGGCAAAGAAATCACATAACTCCAGCACAAAAAACAATGGCTTTGGAGCTGACTGAGCAATGGGAGAAGGCACTGGAAACCCAGGAACCCCACCATGGTGAGCAGCAACACCAGAGACCTAGGAATGGGAACTGAGGCAGATCTCAGTTGTCAGCCTGGGCTCGCACACTGCAGCGAAGACACAGCAGTGACGACACAGCATTTTCCTGATGTCTCTGTGACACTTAATTCCTTTGCCCTCCTTTTGTATCAGCAAGAAACCTCCCAACCTGGGAAGACTGGGCAGAGATATGGAAGGATAAAAGTAAAGAGTATAAAGTAAATCAGTGCCACAGATGAGGTGGGATTTCAAACCCTAATCCCATCGCATCTGTGGAATGGAGTTGAAGTTAAAGGCCAACTATAGTAAGCAGTGAGACAGAAACAGGAAAACAGGACCTGTGTTAAAAGAGCAGTAGAACTAAAGAGGAAGTGCTCCTTGAAGCCCGTGTCATACGTGGCTATTTAAAGCACCAGCTTTCCTAGAGACGAGTGCCTTGTACACTCCATTTGCTCCAACAGGAGTTGAGATCTGCCCTTGGGCTGTTACATTTTTACAATAGTTGAAATGAACCAGAATGCTCCTGCTGTCTGTCTCCGAGCCTGAGTTGCTGGGATCAGCCAGGAGGATTCATGCCCCCAAACCATTGGCGCTAATATTTATTGCTACTACACAGTTTGGACAGTCTCAGAACGTGTCGCAAGACAAAACTTTAGCTCTGGCCTTTATTGAATTTGACACTGGGTGAGGCCTTTATTCTACATCTTTCTTTAGTGGATAGAAATGTGTTTGGCCTATATTAATTTTTTGTACTGTACCAATGGTTGGCATTGATTGGTTTCAGTTTTTTTGCACTATAAATGTTAAAAGGAACAAACCAAGGTCCCAAGTGGTGGTCAGGGATTTTGCCAGACCATGGGAAGTAGTGAGCCCCTGGAGGCTCTGAAAACCACCCAGAGCAATACTGTACAGAAGATCTGCACCGAGCAGGGATAATAATCCGTTCCAGAAGCTAGAAAATATTTTCCAGGAGACTTGGCAATTGTATCTGGAGATGGAAAGAGAGAGAGTGAGAAAGAGAAACTGCCCCTTTTTCAGGAATAATGGAAATGTCTTGTGGTAGAAGAGCCCCTGCTTCTGCAGGGCACTTAGCTAAAGGAGAGATTCTCTTAGAAAAGGATTTGCTCTGCCCATAGAGTCTCATCAGGTGATAGCTTCAGGAAGTGCTTGTTTACTGAAGAGACAACAAATAAGATGAGTAGATAATTTAAGTTTAAACCAACCTGCACCAGTTTCTTGCATGGATACAATGAGAACCAGCAAGGTCAATAGCATCTATATGAGCCTCTGAAAGCCTATTATGTTTCAGACAATTACCCTGGATGGGTCATTAAGGTTTGGGCAGTTGTCCTCACAAGGAGCAGACTGGCTTGTTTAACAACAGCTCATCATTTAGAAGGCCTGTAGCTTTGATGTGAGGATAGCTTGACACGAACAATTCACCACTTTCTTTGGTAATTTGTTTTAATGATTACTCTCACTGTTCAACTTTTCTGATGATTTCCTCATTTGAATTTGCCAGGCTTCTGCTGTCAGCTATTGGCTTTTGTTTCACATTTTTCTGCTAGATTAAGAGCTCTTCAGTCCATGACATTTTTCCCCAGGAGGGAGATGCCCTCTGTAATCAAGTCACTTCTCAGATTTTACAAGTCCTTATTAAATTCTACAGACATTTCTCCAACTCTGTGCTATGCCATTTTTCTGTAGGCCTTGCATAATTTTTGTGGCTGTTCTTTGCACCCACTCCAGTATTTCAACAACCTTCTAGAACTGTGGGCATTGAAACAATCCCCTGAATAATGTGCACCAAAGTTAAAGCATATCCTGCTCAAACTGGACTGGGATAGTGAAGTTTTCTGTTCTGACAATCTCATTCTGAGTTTTTTTCAGCCCCTGCCAGAACCTGTTAGGGTTCACAAGGATTTTTTTTTCCCCTTAGATGCATTCTTAGCAGGTAGTCGCTCTTACGTGTAAGATTCACCTTCCTGGGGAGGAAGAAAGCCTGGTGGGTGAGGGAGACAGGATATCTGACTTCCATTTCCTCTTGCGAGCCCCCTCCCTTAGGTGCTTGGCGGGTGTCTCTTGCTAAGGTGTTCCGGATCATGCTGATCAGCTGACATGGCTTTGCCAGGTCAAACTCTCAAGGACCTTTGTGGAGGTTTCACCTCATTCTCTAGCAGAGACGATTCAGGAATCTCTCATCTGAACAGTTCCTTTCCAATGTGGCAAGGTCAATGCTGTGTCAGTCTTAGCAGTTGCCCACAATTGGTCATCTCTTAGTGACAATTGATATGCTGTAGCAAAACTACAGTCTAGGTGCTTGTTGGTTGGCTCTAGTTGCATCTGAGCCCCATTGCATGACCAGCTGCATCTCAAGAGAAAGAGGTGAAGAGCTCTTAAACTCTTCAGAGTGGCTTCAAGTGTTAATCCCTGCCAACTCTCCTAGCACAAGCACTTGTTTCTCACAAAGATGCCATGCTTTAATGCACTGTAGATTTCCACCGAGTGTGCCCCAATCTAATATTGTTAACAGTTCCTTTCCCTTCTTGCTATCTGCCCCTCCTACCCTTTTTTTGGGGGGTGAGCACAGGAACTCTTGCTGTGCAAATGCCCTGGTGACCTAATGGGGCACTACCTAGACACTGTGCATTTTTTTAGTGTCCTTTGTATATTTCAAGATTCATTAAAGCTTAGTATTTCTAGGTCAAAATCTTCTCCATTATGGCTTTAGGCCTCTTGACTACACGTTTTTGCTGTTTTTCAAAACACTCATTCTGAGTCACTGTGCATAGCTATCATGAGACCTTTCTCCTCTCATAGTATTCCTTTAAGCTGTGTGTCAAAGTACTCAGATTGTTGCATATGACACAGATAAAGCTGCCCTGTTCCTATCTATCTTCTTATCTAACTTTTTACATATGTTCCATGTAATTGAAGTGCCAAAGTTTTCTCTTTCTTAATGAAAGCTAACTTCACTTGAGTGTTGCTCCCAACAAACTAGGGACGATTTTGCTCTGAGAGAGACTAAAATATTCAGGCTGTCGAAACGTCTTCTTTTTCTTCTTCTTCTACTACTACTAGCTCATGGAGAGAGTCCAGCGCAGGGCTACAAAGATGATCAGGGGCCTGGAACATCTGCCCCATGAGCAAAGGCTGAGAGAGCTGGGCCTCTTCAGCCTGGAGAAGAGAAGGCTGAGAGGGGACCTGACTAATGTATATAAATACCTCAAGACAGGGAGTGAGGAGGATGGGGCTGGCCTCTTTTCAGTGGTGGCCAGTGGTAGGACAAGAGGAAACAGCCGCAAACTGAAGCATCAAAAGTTCCACAGGAACTAAAGGAAAAAATTTTTAACAGTGAGGGTGACAGAGCCCTGGAACAGGCTGCCCAGAGAGGTGGTGGAGTCTCCTCTGCAGATCTTCCAGACCCACCTGGATGCCACCCTGTGCCACATGCAACCCTGCATGTGCAGAGGAATTGGACTAGATGATCTCTGAAGGTCCCTTCCAACCTTCAGCATTCTATGATTCTGTGATTGTGGCATCTGAGCCACTCTCTATAGTGTCTCTCTCCTTTAGTAGTAAATGGTAGGCTCATTTGTGAAATGCTCTGAATTTCACTTCATTTTGAAGATTTGAATGAGGTCACTTTAATTAGGTCATTGATCAGCTTTTGCTCCTAATTTGCTCCTAATTTACTTTATAAAATTCCTTGATGTTTGGCCAGGTGGTAATTTGTTTGATGTTTCTAGATGTTTCTTCTTCTTAGTTTTGTGGACCTTCCTAGTTTTATTTATTTCTTTTTCTAGATTTTTTTTTCCATTTAGAATTTCTGCCTCCATTTCATCAGCTCAGGCTTTTAGCCTGAACTTTCTCTCTTCAATTCTGCCAGATCACTGGATCGGTTTTATATGTCTATCAAACAGCTTCATATTCATTCCTCTCCTACCTCCCTTTTTTCCTCCCATCTTCCCTCAGTTGCAGGAAACCAGTTCTTTGTGAATACTTCTGTGACTAGTCAGCAGTGTCTTCTGCTTGCCCCTACTGAATGTCATGCTGCGACTGGCAGTTAACTATCAAGTTTCAGGCCAGTGACTAATTATCCTTATCTAGTATAAAGAAAGCCAAAAGATTTATCTCTGTGGGCACAATATCCTTTTGTTGGAAATTCTTTTCAGACAAGGATTATCTTGCAAAGGAATTTCTACCCTTTCAGAATAATAATAATAAAAAAAGTAAAGCCAGTAGTCTTATCTGCTCCCTCTCAACATCCACAATCTCCATCTGTGGCCTTCTGCTGGAAATGAGTAAGCTGGGAAAAGGAACCAGAGTGAGGTTGATTGAGGGATGGATAATTCAATGGATTTACTTTGTGGATACTACCATAATCTGTTTCCAGTGCATCAAACCATATACTCTATTTTGATCTCTGTAAGGCCTTTTCCTTTTCTACTCCATTTGAAATCATTGAGACTTATTCAAGTCTCATCGAACTCAACAGTCTACTTATTGAACATCCTGTTGTTAAAATCTAAATGCAGTGTGGCCTGTTTGCACTGTTGACAGCCAGGCTCCAAGCCTGTCAGTATCTCAGACTGCTGCAGCTGGACAATGTGGGATGCAGTGTTTTTATTACAAAATTGCCCTGGTTTCCCAGTTTGTGGGGTTTTTTTCAGTTTCATTTTTCTTGTAACAAAATATTCTTATCAAAGATACATGGGAAGAACTTAAATGAAAAAAGTTGGTATTTTATAGCATCTGTGTTTTAAGACCTCCCAGTATTCTTGAGAGCGTAAGAAACAGGAAGCACCATATGACAAGAGATAACAAAAGCATTTCATTCATTTGTGTGTGTGTGAAGATAGAGCTCTTCCATGATGTCTTTTGTTGAATAGTTTTCCTAGTTTCTGCTGAAACTGAATATAAATGGTCTCCTGTACTTTTCATTATTAATATTTTTCTTGCCATGGTGAGGTTAGCCAGGGAGTTGTTAAATTCAAAATCAAGAAAATAACTGCATAAATAAACCTACGGGATCCCAACCCATTCAGAATTAAAATTCAAGTTTCAGTTAATCAAAACTGAAAATGTTTAGGTAAGAAAAGGACTTGTATTTCCTGTACTGTGCCTGGCCTCTCAATAATTGTTGTTCCAGTACAAAACTCTTCATCCACTAATCTCATGCACATGTTTTATGGAGCACTTTCAAGAGCGCTGGGCAATCCCAAGCTCGATATAAAGCAAAGCGCAAACAAGTGCTCCAACGTGGGTTTAGCTAGAGCCAACAGAAACAGGACCGGGTAGGCAGGAGAAAGGGGGAGAGAGGATGTACAAAATGCGTGTTTCAGGTATGAGAGAACATGAAGAGCCTATAGCACACCCTAAGCAATGTATAACGTTGCACCCCAGCACTAGGTCCTATTCAAAGCAGTGGGCTGTGTCCTGCATGCATGCAGATTAATGGTTCACACTGAAATGGCCAGACAGGACCCTGATTTTCACACTCAGAAAACTGGCTGTTTGCCAGGATTCCACAAAGGAAAAGTCAAAGCGAAAAATCCCTCTGAAATGCCAGTTTTCAGATATGAAATTTGTATTCTTCCCCCCTGCCTCTTTCCTACGCCCTGAAGAGGGCAAGTTGGGTTTTCATGTGACAGGAGAAAGCGCCATTTGAGATGTTTGTTTTATTGCTGAAAAACTGAACACTGTTTTGAAGCAAGGATTTTGTTCTGGGCTAGCCAAAACTGATGGCACAGGAACACCTTGTCAGAGCCAAGGAAACTCTGTCACAACTCCTTATGCCAAGTATTTTGCACTTCAGAAGCAATTGCAGAGTTTTATTCATAAATACATATAGAACGTGTGCAGGAACTGGTAGCAGGAATAAGGAAGGAAAGGAGAGCCACATATTGCATGACCAACAGTGCTTGCTATCTAGCAGGTACTGTCTAAAACAAGTCTGAAGTTGAGAAATTTATCTATTGTGCTTTTTTTGTTTTGTTTTAAAAAGCTTCTGCCTAGGAAGATGCCACATTAACAGGAAATGGCTTTTAGACGCGATAGCATTTTTTTTGCTGAGTTGTTTTGGACAAGTAACTGGAATAGATGCCTAACTCCATGAAAACAATTGAGATCAGACCTCCTGATACTAAGGAGCTGTTTTCCATTGGCATAGACTGCTTTTTAAAAACGCTTATGAAGACACAGTAAGCATAAGTGACCCTGGAAAGACTGGTGTCATGAATGTTCCTAGCCTGTCTTGCTGTGCATCTCTCAGCATAAACCTGTTCATCTCCTCCCACAGTGAAGGTGAATTGAAAAAAAAAAACAAACCTCAAAACTCTTTTTCTCCTCAGTGCACATGCTGCCCAGCTGTCTTCTGAGCTCAACTGCAGACCTGGCGGGCATGGTCCTAACACGATCCCTGCAGCAAGAGGTCTCCGAGGTGCACATTTGGGCAGAATTCAGCCTATTGCATGGGGAGGCAGCAAAATGCTCCAGCATCAATGCCTTTGCCTCGTGTTTTAATCCAGATGGCCCCTCATGTCAGGTGTATTTAATCACTGGTGTAAGGTCATTAAAGGAAAAGCGTGCTGGAAGGCACACAGCAGGCTCTACACTGCTTGTGAAGGGAAGTGGTGTGATTGCTGCAGGTATCAGAGGGGCTTCCAGCCTCTGCGGGTGAGCCAGAGGCTCCAGGTGTGCTTGTACAGGCAGCCACATATGAGCACGGTCAGCCCACAGAGGATTACCTTCCCTATCCACAGGGAGGGAAAGACACTGGCACTGGAAAGAAATCAGGGAAAAATGTTTGCTTCTCTTTAGAAGATCAAAATACTGTATCTGATTATGTGTAAAAATGTGAAGCATGGCCTATAGAAAGAGGCACTGCTTTGCAGGACATGAACAAAGATTCTCTTGGTAACAGCTCTCTCAAGGTCCACTTGGAGCATTTCTATCCCACTTTGATTAAGTTAAAAAGATACAGCTATTGATAAGCGGAAAGTTGATAAAAAGATAAGCAGAAGTTGATTCTGGCAATTTTTTTCCCCATACTTCAGCCATCACTTCAATAGAAACCTAAAATATCTCTTTTCAAGAGTAATGCAGTCATGATGTCAATCAAGAGAACAAAAAGGGAAAAGTTTAGGGAAACCATTGTACATTTCAACAGTAATACTGACAGTGATGGTTTGTGTTTCATATGATAAAACGTTCACACAGCAATGAGAAAAAATATTTTGCATTCCACCACCACCCATGAGAATTGGTATGAGTTTTCTAGGGGGATAGATGTGTCAGTCTTGTAGGACAGTTATGCTACCTTAATAAAAATTATTGATTCACTTTCTTGAGCTGAAGTGTGGAGGAGAGGGAAGGCAGGAGAGGTAACACCTGTAAATCACTGTCCTGTCCCAGGAGGCATCCCTTACTCAGAGAGAAGGGCAATTACGGAGGTGTACGGCTGCCCCTCTCTGAGTTTGACGTTCCTGTTGGACATCTGATGTGGCAAATCCTGTTAGGAGGTCGGTGTCTAGGCAGCTTTAGATGAGTCAGGCAGGAGGGGGCTTGAACACTTAGCGTTATAGGCTGTGGCGCTCCGGTGGTTAAAGATGCACACACACATAGACACACATCTCCTTCCTTATTTACTGATATGCCCAAGTTTGGTTTCAATGAGAAGGGGCAGCCACATGCCAGGCTCAGTCTCAGCAGTGTGGAGCCAAGGCTCCTGCATCCCTGGAAGAGATGGGCTTAAGCTGCCAAAATCAGAACCTGCCTTGGCTTTTCTTTTTCTTTCCCCCCTAACATACAGGCTGTGCTCAGACTGGACTCCAGGCTTTCACTTCTGGAGAAAGGTCATTGAAGAGTTGGCAAGATCGGTTAGGAAGTTCAGACATGGCCACTTCCCCACCAGGCTGCCTGCCTCCAAATCCACCGACTCTAATTCCACAGGGCAGATTCAGACCTAGAGATACTCAAATCCGTGCATGTAATGCCAACCCTTAAAAATAAAGCATTAAGCTATAAACTTACTTCGACACGAAACTGCGTATACTCATTTTCAATGTTTTTCTCCTCCTGCTTCCAATCATCTTCGTGAAGATGACCCACAATGACAGAGACAAACCCCTTTCATTTGGTTGCCTGTTTGCCTATCATAACTTTGCTGCCTCACTCCACAGTGGTTCCAGCAGACTCTGGCAAACTGGAGGCTCCCGCTGCATGGGCTGCGATATTAATGTCTACCTGGGGTTCTTCCCACAGACCTCTTGGATGAACCACAAGCACCAATTTGAATTCAAAACCTTGTAATGAAATAAGACTAATGAGACTGATCTGTTTTACTGGGAATGAGTGGGAACATAAAGACTGTAAGTAAGTAGGTGAAATGCAGCCATAGTAGTGTTAGCAGTGTTAGTAGAGTTGTGCACTGAGAAATGAGAATTGAGTTAGAAAAACTGAGGCAATTTTTTTGACATATCCAGTGGACACAGAGCCCAGCTCAGTGTACAGACCAGTATGTCCCGGAAAAGGTGGAAATAGGGACGGGATGTTGAAACGCTGGTTTGACAAGCTTGACCTTTAGCCTCACATCTTTCTTTATTATTTGAGCCACCGTCTCCTCCCCCAAGCACAGTCAGGGTTTAGTCATTAGAAAGAAGAGTGAGTCAGCACTGAGTAACTCCACCAGTGACAGGATATGGCCAAAAGCCAGGCAAGGTTTGTGGGGAGAGGTGAGTGCTCTCTGTATTCCCCTCTGCTCTGAATCATGCTTCACCTTTCCACGGCACGTCTGTGTCACTGATCAAACCTTTTGTTTTTTCAAAATGAACTTACAGATCAGGCACCTGGAACCATCTTCTTTATCCAACAGGTCAAATCCTCTATCCCTTGCAGCCTGCTTGGTCAGCTAATAACATGACTCTCCCCTTGCCAATGTGCTGTACAAGGAAACGTGGAGTGGAAACACACAGAGGAATAGGCAGCCTGTCATCCTGCTGACTCTGAACTACTTCTGCCTGACCAGATGGCTTTGATAGTACTCCACATCAGCCTGGTTTGTCACATTTGCTGGCTAAAAGCTGTAATTTGCTTTGCATCCATCTTAAAAAAATAAAAAGAAAGAGCCTGAATTGGTGGGACATCCGCAAGAAGTGCCCTGGTCCCACTCAGATTTATGCATGCCTTTTTGTGTTAAGGAAGAGCAGAGCCCTCGCATGGCCAGAGAAGAGTGGTGAGTGCGGATAAGATCAAAAAAGTTTGGTTTTGGATCAAAACAGTCTGATAGACAAGGGGGGCACTCTGCAAAATACCACTCAGTGCAAGCCAAGCAAAATAAGATGGCTTCCCCTCCCCTGCCCCGGATGCTGCAGGCAGGATAGGTGGAAACCTCTGGCAGCACCACCAAAATCTCTGTGTCTGAGCAGCCTGCAGCCATCTGAAACTCATACTAGTGGTCGTCACCGACTGCACACCTCACCTGAAATGATTAACTCTGCCTTTTAAACTGAGGCAAGCGTTCAGTAACCAATGTTTGTGGGGAGTAGAGGATTTAATGCTGTTACTTTCACCTGTGTCCACAGTAGTCCATTGGGTTGATTTCCATCTGTTTTTGACAGTTCAAGGACCTATGCAAAGGCCTCTATTCCCCAAAGATGCTGCTCTGATCCACCCCAAAACAGATGGCTGTTCAATGAAAGTAATGGTCACAAATGCAGAGGTGTCCTGGCCGCATCAGCTCCCTTCTCAGGTTTGTATTTCCTCTGTGGGTTATAGGTGTTGGTCCTTGTCTCAGTAGCTATCCATTCTCACTGGTGTACTGGTCTGGCAGTAGAGGATAGGTGCTATTTCCAACAAATACGCATGTATTGTAACAGAAGGCAGACTGTTCGAGGTCTTGAAATATCCTCTGTCTTTCACGCTGCAGGAAAAGTGCTGGTTTATATCTCGTTTTCTCCAGTCAGAAAGCTTGTTCTGCAAACTAGTCTCACAGCACTTATGTTATAACCAGTGCTGACCTCCAAATCCGAGGTTATTTGTTCAATGCATATTTGAAAGGCTTGACTGAATTGCACCTAGAAGGAATGCAGGTATGGAAATTTTATTCTAGGCTACAGAATACTACCTAGCATTGCCTCGTTGGCACCAACGCTTTGATTTTCATCACTGAAGATCTTTGATTGCTTTAGGAGAACAAATGTGCAAATTGAGTTTTGGCAAAAGGCACAAAAAGCCCATTCCAGAAGATGCACATCTTCTATCTTACCAGTGAAAGCGCAGGAGGAGGCAAGAGAGGAAAGCTTTTCGGAGAGGTTGCACCCTGTGCTCTGGTGCAATCCTTCAGTCATTGTCCCAGCACTTCACATTTCATATGCTGTAATAAACCATTCCTTACGATGGATAATCACCTTCTGGTGTTTCTAACAGCATTCTCAGAGTGGATAGGCGTAGTCGGTCTCTGATTTGAACGGAGGAACTTTTTTCCACATCTGTCCTGTGACACAGAGGAGGTGTTTGCACTGTTTAGCTGTGTTTTCTTGGAGATGTAATCCCCAAATTTTCCTTACTGTAGAGAAGAATTCCCTGCAAAAGTCTTAGAAAGTCTTCCCTTTCTAATGCTCTGGAGGCTGGACTGCTATAATTCACTTTTACTGTGGCTGTCATTAGTACAGTGCCACCACCTAGCCTGTTTCCCAGTCAGCTGGACTATTTTAAGACCTTTCCTCTCCTTCCCCCCCCCCGCCCCCCAACCGCCTTTTTTTTGCAAGAAGTGCATGTAGAAGGGAGCAGAGGAAATAAACTGGTAAGGTCAGAGCGAGAGATGAAAGGAAATGAAACTCTGCAGCTCCCTCAGGCTAACATTTCTTGACAAGAAGCCCGTCTGCTCTGGGGAACTGGTGGGAGCTGCTTCCCCACAGTCTGCCTGCCCTCGGCTGGGATGATGCGAAGCCGTGTTGCCTCCTGGAGGTACCTGCACATGGGCAGACAGCTGAGGAGCAGTGACCATGGGTGTATCCAGCCACCATGAGGCACCCAGGCCTGCTGAAAGCTCCTCTTCTCCAACCACCAGCCCCAGAGAGACCCAGGGAGGAGGGACAACCTTGAGGACAAAAGCAGAGCTCAAACTCGGAGTTCTTGTTGAACGGAGAAGCTTCTGAACCTGCAACCTGAGAGAAGCATCTCTGTCTGACAGCCTGCAACGAGCCCAGACAAGGAACCTGCAGAGGCACCTCTATTTGTCTGCATAGTAATATAAACTACTGGGGAAAAAATGACCCTTCACCACAGCACTTTCTTAGGCTGTTAGATCTGCCCTGCCACAGGTACCATACAGTTTTGTTACTCCAGTGCCAGCTACCATCACCCCATTTCAGCAATACCATATTATTCTTGATAGGAAAATTTTTCTCTTTCACTCCTCCTTAATGCCCACATCCAACCCTGCACTGGTGGTTTGGTTGCCTGTGCCCATACCACATCTTTTCTCATTGCATCCGGGACAAAACGCAATCAAAGGAAGTTCCTGGCTCGTGGAGGGTCTGAGCGTGCAGCTTTGTGCAAATAAGGACTTCATATCTTCCTTCCAGCTAGGCAAAGATCCTACCTTTCTGGAGGAGGAGTTACACAATGACTTCAATGAGGAGAGTGTTTTACCCTTTTCGTTCCAGAGGTGCTCTGCAGAAGCAGCCACAGGAGGAGGAGAAGAGCTCAGGTGAGAGGCAGTGCTGCTCGGCCACTGCTTCTTTTGTCTTAGGGACTGTAGTGGGCCGAGGGTTCAGCGAGACAGAGCTGCAGAACTGGGAGCTGCAAGCACACTGCTTCGGTTGCAGGTCTCTTCCCTTTGGGTCTTGCTCAGAGGAGTCTTTCTTTCCAGAGGAGATGCATCATATTTTCTTAGCACTGATTTTCATAAAGCTTTTCTCACTTTTTTTCAGCCCCACAGAATTTTCCTGAAAGGGTCAACAGCATGTCTTCTTCCCAACCCACACCTCAAATCTCTACTCCTAACCTATAGCTAGTTTATGTTTCCCTAACTATCTGGACCCACTTATTTTCTACAGAGTCAACATTTCTCTTCCCCACAAATTCAGATTAGGAAAAAAATCAACCACTTGTCTACTGAAAGTGATATAAGGATCTCCCAAACTTCCATCATAATTTTCAGCAATTTAGTCCACTGTGCAAGGAGTTCCTGTGGCACTAACCGTCATGCTATACTGGCAGCTCTACTCTGGAGACCTCTATCTTCATGTTTAAACCTGTTTCAGGACTAGCGAGGTTTGGGTACCTCTTTGTCACAGAGGCAGAGCAAAGCAAACTAGGCTGACGTGTGATCCAAACTGGGCTTGTAGAGGCTGATGTGAGTGCCTGTCTGAGGAATGCTATGAAGCTAACAGAGTGAATACCTGCCAGGCAGATGTCAGACCTTGAATGAGAGTTTTACATTAACATAGATGTAATGGTGAGAGATAATCTTTGTTGTATGACTTTTACTTTCGTTTTTCTAAGCAATAAAGTGACAAAGGTTATTTTCATTTTAATGTTTAAATGTAAGTGGAATATCCTGTATTTGAACTACAGTGGTACTGGCAGCTTATTAATGCTACATGAATGAGTAATCTGCTCCTCTTCTTTTGAGTCCTTTTCTGAGATTTTAGTTGAAAATGAAATAAAAAAAAATCTGAGCTACTCAGATCATCTGCTTCAGTAGAACTGGGATATATGATTCCCATTTCCTGCTTCTGACAACAGAATTTCTTTTGTAATCCCCATCTTGTTTCCACAGATAATTCTATGTAGCTCTTGGATATCAGCTATGGAAAGTATGCCAGCTCTCCCTAAGAGGCTTTTATGATAGCTTGTCACAGTTCAGTGGTGACATAAGACTCATTTTTCTCCCTGCATTTTGGAGCAAGTTAAAAGATCATTTGTTATTTAAGTTTTTTTTTTTTTCTTTTTTCTAACATACAAACATAGCTGTTTGCCCCTGTATTTTGACAATTCTTTTTGAAGACTCAAGCATAAGAGAGTTGATTCTGTGGAAAGGTCCATACTCCTGAGGTATGTTTCTACCATGCCACGATGGAACATGCTCTTGGGTACTGCCATGGCCAGGTGACCCTGGCACTTGCTGAAAGTCTTTGCTTTCTAGCCAGAAATTGCTGCAATCTTCCATTCAGTCCTTTTCATCCCTTTTCCCTGGCCCTTCTGGCACCTAGTCAGACTTGCCCCTGTATTGACTAAATCTAAGAGCTCGTTGGGTTGCATTTAGGCAGTTCAGATCTCAGAGCAGGCTCTATGGTCAATAAATAGAAAGGCTGTTGTGATGGGATACCCTGTCCCCTCTTGTTCTTGCAAGCAGTTCTTGCTCAAGCAGTGCTGCTCTCGCCTCTCTCTTGCCATCACCCATCCCCACTGCAGCCACATGCCACTGCTTCCAGGCTGCTCCCTGGCTTCTAGCTTCCAAAGGGATTAAATTAAAGCCCTCTCCCCACTGTGCAGTAAGTAAATTAGGTGTAAATTAAGTAAATAAATTCTGTGTGTTTCAGAGGCCATAAAATATTTGTCACTCAAAGACAAAACTTTCATGCCTAGATTGGGCCCCACTGCCATACCCCAGGTCTTTGTGACTGTGTCATCAGCCCCCGTGTTAACGGGGCCCTCTGAGGTACAGCCAGCTCGGCCTCTCACATGCTGAGGAGCTGCTCTCTACTACTGCTGAGCCCGCCACTGCTGCTGAGCATGGTGGTAGGGACGAGCAGCTGCTCCATCCCAATCCCATCCAATCCCATCTCATTTGTGTCTCCATAGCCATATCAGGAAAATTAAGGCAAACAAATCACCTTTGAGCACAGTTTCCTTTTGTTAAGAGGCAACTGTAGTCTTGCCTGTAATGTCTGCGCGAGAGACAATCACTACCACAAACTCTTGGGTGTTGCCTCTGGAATTTGGAAGAATGAAATCATCACACACACACACATCCCACCACCCTGCTCACTTTGAGGCTTTTCTGACTAGGATCATATGATGTGGTTGCCTCCAATTAGACTGGGATCAGTGATTCAGGAGGTCCCTTCCAGTCCTGCGGCCCTTAAATAGTATGGAAAGAGTTAGTCTGAGGTTGCCAGTGGAAGGCAATGATAATTGCTGAAATGGCTCAGGGCCTGGCAGCGACTAGGCCAGGAGATGGGGATTCCAGTCCCAGCCGCTGCTTAATTCAGTTCATGAATTTTGGCAAATCCTTGATCTCTGCCTTTTATTTTCACGATAAATTTGTCCCATGGGAGTGATGGCTCTTGCCAGCTTCCCTAAGGCCCTCTGATCTGTGCATATCACCGGGTCCTGGTGGCTGCTGGCAGTCAGTGAGGCTCAGCAGCAACATCCTGATTGGCAGAACTGGTGCCATTACAAGCGACCGCTATACGGTAGTTTAGTCTTATTTGTGTCTCGTTTAATACAGATATAGCTTTGTCACATATACCACGGCAAGCGTTTATGATACTTGCCGTTGCATTTCAAAGCTAGCAGCATAGTTCATTCGCATGTAACTGTGCTGCAGTGAATATGCAGCAGCGAGTCATTTTACAAGCTTGTCCGCTCTTTCTTCAACACATATTGTCTTTAATGCCCTTGTGATGGACCTGGTCAACGTTTACGCCCCTTTCTATTGCAAAAATGTCTTGTGTTTGACAGCAATGATGTTCCCTTTCTCTTACAAACAGGACCAACAACGGATTCTCACTTCCATAAGGAGGAAAGCCACTTTTGTGCTCCCTTAGGATGAAAAATCTATGCAACACTGTTCTTGAGAAGTACTTTGTGGGAATAATACAAAGCCAGTCTCTAGCTCTGATGCTGAAAATTGTTGTCTGTAACTTATTAGTTTTAGTTCCTCCTTAGTCTGCATATGAGGGCGCATGTATTAATAATAGTGGAATAATGCATGTGGTAAGATAGTCTGTAATATTCGGCTTTATCCATACATTCTTTTATTTTGTTTTTGTGCAGAGTTTCCCTTCGTCTTACAGTTAAGCCTGGACATATTTTTCTATTTTAAATTTTCCAATGATTTGTACAAGAGAGTATTAAATTGCTAAAGGGCATATTAAGTATTACAGCTCTGTTAAACGTGAATGAAGCTGTGTGAGTCTGGAACACATTTAATAAATCTGCAGCTTGATAAGCAAACTTTCTTTGCCGAATCTGGCATTCCACTGCACTAATCAGCTATGTGAAATAAAGGCCCCTAATTCTTTTATTCTTTTAACTTCCTCACCCAAGGACTCAAAACAGCTGCAGGCCTCCCCTTCTCTTGGCAACATACCCCTTACTTGCAACCATTTCCATGTCTTTCAGATGAAGGTGTGCAGAAATCAGGCGCTGCAGAATCTGAAGAGCTGTCCACACAGCCTCACTGGAGCACTGTTTAGTTACAGTTTTCCAACTTCTTTTTTTTTTTAATTGGAGAGTGAGAACATGCCATGTGCAGCTCTCGGGAGGACTCACAGTGAGCGTGTGGAAGCTGTATCAAGAAAATATCTGTGTCAGTGAATGCAGGGGGAGGAGATCAAACTAGGCCACCCAGAAACTAGGCCTGGGAAAGCTTGGAGACTTAAGACAGATTCCTTTTACTCTCCATTCCCTCCTTTTTTTTTTTTTTTTTCCCCCCTGATCACTTCACTTAAAAGACCACAGGTCATACCAGGGTGACTCACCTCTTGAATATTCCCCACAGAGCTAGAAGCAGTTGGATTAGGCTCTGCTAGGAGCAGCCTGTGAAATGCGAGCTAGTTACAGAGTCACTGTAAACTGGTAAATCAGTGTTGACAGATGACAGTTGTCCATAAAGGTTTTTCCCGATGTTTCAGTTGGTGCTGAGCACATAGAGCAGATATCGCCTCTGTCCTCCTCACTCTCTGTACTTCCTTGTCCCATAGAAATGGTCTGGCCTCTTCTTCCTGCTGTTTGCCATAATGAAAGGAATCCAGGAGGGAAGATTATGAACTAGCTTCAAAAGAGTTTTCACTCCCCATGAGGATCCTGTGTAAACTCTCAGACTTGTTGATAAAACAGTAAAAAACTCCAAGCCTTTATGGTTAGGGCTTCAGATTTCTTATCCTGTATGATATATACCTTTATTATAGGCAGCACTTGGTCCTAGACAGCAAGGGAAGTTAGGCAAGGGCAGAGTGATACCTGGCTATGCCGCTGCCGTGCCCCCTAAAGAGCTACTGCCATCTGCTCTGTTCTTGGGGCTGCACCTGCGGCCGGCCACTGAATTGCCTTCCTTGACAAGACTTAAGCCTCTGCTTAATCCCTCTTTGGATTGTCTCATAGTCACTTGATTTTATGTGATGTGAGGAGGGAGAAATAAAATGCTCATGCAGTATTTTTGTGGCCTCTCCAGTGAACAGCACTTTGCAAACCAGAAGCATGTAGTGCTTTCCTTCACACAAATCCAGCTGCCAGATGATGCTCACATAGCTGATAGTGGAGCTAGAGAACGGGGGAAGAGTTTCTCAGGTCACCTCTCAGCCCTCCCTGGGTGAGCAACTCTGAGGGCGGCAGCTTGGGGTCCCACGCTCTGCAGGCACTCGGGGCAGCACAGCAGTGTCCGCAGAGTCCCCCAGCGCTGCCTCACTCGCTCGCTGCCAGCAGAAGGGCCCATTTCTCACTGCTCTCACAGCTCATCCATTTGACAGCTTGCCCAGCTATGTGTCACTGTATCCAGATACTGTCTTGGCACTCAGCTTCATGCCTGGAAAGAGCCAGGGAAGGATAAATAGGCAAAGGAGACCATGGGGTACCTGCCAGACAGCAGGCAGGACAGGCCACAACTTGGTGTTGAGACCTTGAGCTTAATGAGAGGAAATTGGGTGTTCTTCTCCTTTAAAGTGTGTGTGTAGTAGATGGTCCCCATGCCGGGTGCCAGACTGGCAGGACAGAAAAGGAAAGCCCGTGTGCGTGAAGAGGGCAAGCACCGTATTGACAGCAGGAGCACAAGGCTCCTCATGCTTTTCTGATGACACGATTCAGCCCAGCTCGAGCTCTTTAGGAGCGAGATGCCTCATGTGTCAGAGCCCTCAAATCCTTGGCCTCTGCACTGAGACTACCAGCGAGAATGCCAGCTATGATGGTGGGTTTATTTTCACTAGACTGAATGGGCTTCCCTCTCATTCCACAGAGAGCACGAGACAGCTGTAAGTTAGCAACAGCTTTTCCTTGGAGAGGCGCCCAAGGCATAAGATTTAAACCAACTAATCTCCCTGTGCCCATGCCCCTGGTCCCTGTCCTGTGCTACCAAAATAGCTAACAAGGGACTGGGGTGGGCTCAGGGGTGGTGCCTGCCGGCGCCCCACACAGCAGAGCCGCGGCCTGCGGGAGAGGCGACCGCCATCCGCAACGGCCCGGAAGGGAGGGAGGCAGGAAGGGAGGGAGGGAGGGAGGCTGCGGCTGGAAGTGGAATCCCGGGAAGAGCCCTGGGTTTCCGCTCCTGATGTGTGACCCTGTGTAAGCTGCGTGCTTCCTAAAGTGCCCTGCAAAACTCAGGTTATGACAGGGAATGGTCTCTCAAGAGGGCGATGGGGCTTAGGCTGTTAATCTTCCCTGGGCTTTGAGGTCTCCTGAAGAAGGGAGTTTCATTTGTTCTTCCCCTTGCCAGAAGTCATCTTAAATACAGTTCTGCAGGTTTGCCACGCATTCACTGACGTCCATAACAGCCTTGGTGCCGAAGGGCCTTTCCACACCCCCATTCCTGGGGCTGGCTCTTGCCAGCCAGCGGCACGCCGTCCCCAGCACACGGCAGGGCGCTTCCCTTCTCTTCCTCCCGCTCAGAGAGCGAGGGCCTCACTGTGGTCCCCAGGGATGGGGCCACTCCCTGCTCTTCCTTCCGAGCAGCCCGTAACGCTCGGCACCGAGCTCGGCCTCCTCTCTCGGCGCAGGACGCTCCATTTCAGCACCGTCCTGCGCTGCCTGTGGCCGCTGGGCACCCAGCGGGGAAGCCGTGCGGGCCGCAGGCATCGAGGGCCGGCAGCAGTGAGCAAGGCCCGAGCGGGCGCGCGGCCGGGCGAGGTGCCGGCGCGGCTGCGGCTCCCTCTAGCGCACACGGGCTCCTCGGGCTCGCCGTGCCCTGTGCGGCCGCGGGCAGCGGGCGCGCTGCTTCTGCCATGGCTGCCGCCCCAAGCAGTGAGCACTGCTGCGCGCAGCAGAGCTTCCGAAGGGAAGAGCCCTTGGAACTATACGTGCCCCGCTCTGCCCTACATGGGCAGCCCTCGTGAGGGCTGAGGAGGCAGAGAGTCCCTGTGTGGAGAGGATGGAGGCAGACGGTCCCTGTGTGCAGAGCTGGGCAGTGAGGCTGGAGTGGCGAGCCCCACCACCTTCACGTGCTCCTCTGCATCCCGTGATTATCGAATGCTTTCTCCAGAAGTTATCCTGAAAAAAAGAACCACCTGCCCCTGAAGCAGAACAAGAGGTTACAGAGTAAAGCAAGACATTCACCTCTTCAGTGAGGGATCATTTGTTCCCTTTTCCCCTCCTTTCTCATTATGGAGGATATTTTTTCCCAAAACAGGATGTTGGACCATAAGGAGGTAGTATAAACAGACACATTCTTGGAAAGCCTGGAATGCATTTGTGCAGAGCACAAGCTCCTCATTCAAATGGTGACCTCCATGAGGTATGGGGACAAGGGAGGGCATCAGGAGGAGGGAATACACTTCCTCAGAGGAGAAGGAGGCACTCCGGAGGCTTCCTAGATTTTAGCACAGCTCGGGGGGAGACGCAGAGGGCGCAAAGATAAGACTGAAAAATGAAGAAAACCTTTAAACAAAGCTGATTCTTGGCGGATTTCAAGAAAAAAAGCTTCAAACACTTTAAGCAGCTTTGCTTCCTCTAATAAACACAAGCTATTACTTATTTTCACGGACAGTGGCCTTTGCTGAAGGGAACCAAACAGAAGACATTGTCCCATCCCTACTTGGCAGACTACTGACCTCAGGCTGGCTCCTCAGAGCTAGTGACCTCCAAAGTTACCGGCTGGTTTAAGGGGCCCGTGTCTGTTTTGGGGACCCAGGCAGCAGAAGGCTTTCCCTGCTGGTCTCTGGTCTGATCTCCAAAAGTCTTTCAAACTTGGTACTAGCTAAACCTCATCTGTCGTTAGTGTCTGAAAGCCCTATAGCATTCCAGAGGGTTGCAGTTAGTATTTCAGGGCTGGACACATACACTTGCACATGCTTCCTTACAGCACAGAGACCAAACAAATACTAACTGCCTAACCTGGCATACATCAGTGCTATAAGGGACATTGCTGCATGTGCCAGCCTGTTTTTTCTCCACTTGATGGTTTCCCACAGAAGTCCCCGGGCAAACAACAGCAGTCTCCAAGCCTGTAGCCCCAACAGTTGCTAGTGCAGGGCTTGCTGAGCGCGAGTGAGTGCGCTCCAGGGCAATCTTCAGCACTTTTTCTGCACCAGTTCCCAGCCCATTCTTTGGAGAAAGGTCAATAGGAATGCTGAGTGGGGCAGCAACACCTCTGACTCACTGCACTAAGGCATGCAGCAAAAGCTTTTTTTTTTCCTTTCTGTGAGTAACAGGCTAGAAAAAAACAGTGGACACTATGCTTCAGCTGGCTATTTCTTATAAAAGGGAGTTTCATGTGAACTGAACAGCTTGGCAGAGAGGGAATAATATAGGGAAGGGAAGAACGGAAAAGCTAGCTATGCTCCAGGCCTCCAGCACTGTAAAAAGCTCCCACAATTTAACTTGCAGTTTTCCACCTCTTGCACAAGGACTCTTTTGCTTACAGAGCACTTTTTTTTCGGGGTTGTTTCCAGTTGCAGCATCTGCTTTGCAATAGAACATTGACACTCTAAGGTAAACACAATATTCTCATTATTAGTCTCATTTCTTATAATCTTACTATCTTACAATGTGTGGATCCTAAGATGAATCTTCAAGACTAGGACATTACACTGCTGGCTATACAGTAACTTGGGGCTTGATAATACCTGAAGAGACACCTTGGAGAAGCAAAGGGAACTGGTCCTGCTTCAAATTACTTTTCCCAGCTCACTACCAGAAAAACCGTCAGGAAAACAAGGAATTTTTCCCCCTGGAAAACATCAGGGCCTCCTTTTTCTTTCTGGAGGAATATAAACTACACAAAGCTCCTGAGTGGTGTTGAGCCCTACATTATGCTGCCTTTCACTGGCACCCGGGCTCCTCAAAGGAGCCTGGGATTTGCACTGAGAGAGGGAGATGAAAGAGCAGGCGATTTGGGCTTGTGAGGCATTTGAGCTGGGTTTCGAGTGGTGCAGGACATTTGCTGCTGGAATTGGTGAGAAACAAGCAAGAATTTCTGCACTCCTTGAATGGCCTGCCTTGAGAGATTACATGTAAATAACATAACACACTTACACATTTTAGTTCGCAAAGCCTGGCTCTGCCACCGCTATTGTGATCTGAGAAACTGAGGAATTCTACAGAAATGTACCAACTCTCACAAAAGTTTTGCAGAGCAGATAAACAGCGTGCCCAGGCCGCCAGCTGCATGGGGCTCCCGAGGTGCAGACATAGAGCCGGTGTCTGCGCCAACCTCCTCTGCATGGGGCGTCGCGGGCCTTGCCCCGGCTGCCGAGTAGCACCGGAACCGGGCCAAGAGGCAGGAGCGCGGGAGCTTTCGCGAATGAAAGGGCCTGGGTATGGTCATGTTGGCAAGAAGCAGACCGCTTAAAGATGCCAATGTGCATCTAAATGCATCTGCCCCTTTTGCCCTCCCCCAAGATTTTCCGGGTAGCTCCACTGAGCTTTACTCTCTCTTTTGTGGGGAAATTATAAGCCCTTAACTCTGGTGAGAGCTGTTCTTGGCCAAGGTTTTGCTGATGCCTCCATTCCCTTTCCTGTGGTGAGAAGAGAAAGTGGTTGATTCTCATCTTACTCGCAGGAGCTGGCTACAATTCTGCCCTACCTACCATGTTTTCATGGAGCTGCTTTTGGTCCTTTCGGGGGTGACTAGACTATGCAAAGGAGCGATCGGTGGAAGTTTCAGAAAAGCTCCCTCCCCCAGGCAAAAAGAGGGCAGTCTCACTTCTTTCTGGGAAGAAAAAAGCTTTCCCTTTGACTGAAAGATAGTGTTTTGGAAAATCAAGAGCTGACTGCACAATAATTCCATCTCCTCCTTCCAGTTTCTGAGTGATAAGACATGCGCGATGCTGTTTGACACTGTGATATTTATAAGACAAAGTAGAGGTCAAACTAGCTGAACAGTTTCCAAATTCCAGGGAGGTTTATCACAAAGAACCCCATGCACTGACCAAAGCAGCGTGACTGACAAGGGTTGGATTGTGGAGTCACTAGAAAGCTCAGTTTCCAGCCAAAATTGATGGGCCAAATCAAGTTCTTTGGGGCAAAAGCTGCTGGAAAGCGGGAGCTATGTGGGGAATTCAGGGAGCTTTTGCGGCAGGGTTTCTGACAAGTGGCCCCATTGTGAGGAGCTCAGTTTTCAGGCTTCAAGGAGAAACGCTGGCTTCTGTCAGCACCTCCCTGCCAGGGCCTGGTGAGAAACTGCCCAGGGCTCGGCCCCCTGTGTGGTACGCGGGTGGGAGACGACTGCTCCCTTTCCCATGCACCCTCACATCTCCCCTGGATGCCTCCGGCCTCCTTGGAAAAGAGGCACTGCTGGGCTCTCCTCGCCAGCTTTCTGTCTGAAGAAGTGAAGGAAGAAAGGCTTTTCCCACAGCAAGTGCTGACAGGACCAGCATGAGCTCGTCCCAAGGAGATTTGGCAGAGATGCCCAGCAGCTAGCGAGAGCCGAGAAGCTGGTTGTGCTTCCGGCTCCCACCGCAGCACCGCGGCGCCCGCTGGGCGGGCTGCTCACCCCGAGGGGCTGCGCTCCCACCCGAGGCCTCGCGCTGCCCAGACCTCTTTGCATCCCGACGCGCTCACCTGCCGGCACACCTCAGCGTCTCGGCTTGAAGCCCAAGGAGACGGATTTGGTGTTGCTCGGCCTGAGTTATTTCGACAGAGACAGGCCAAGACTAGTCCTAAGTAGAAACTAGATCGGGAGCAGAAACTAGATCGGGAAGAGGAATGGAGCTGACACCTCCAAGGTGGGTTTAACCTCAAGAGCCTTGCCTCAGTTTCAAAGTTTAGACTACAGCTTGGAAGCTCTCCCTCCTCACAAAGCATTGGCTCTTTGACAGAAGAGTATGGATCACAGTCATGCTTGTTCACTCCTCCTTAAGATGTTCCCCAGCACACAGGAAAAAGCCTGGTTGTTATTTTCAAGGCAGAGAAGGACCAGGAGATGAGGGAAAAGCAAAGATGTCTCAGCTGAGAGGAACATACCCCTTTCTGAGAGCTTTATGAATACATCAAACAAGCAACTAAATGGTGAGGTGCGTGACTTTCTGCTGGGTGCTGGCGCTGGACAGTAAGCTACTGCTTCATACACCTGGTTTCTAAGCACTGCTGAAACACAGAGGAGAAAACAACCTAGAATATATATACAAACAGAGACCTGATGAGCATCCAAGTAGAGCTCACGCACCATGCAGTTAGAGAGAAAAATGTGGCTATATTCTCAGGAACAGCTGATTTTTCATCCATCACATGATGGATGTGACTCCATCCATCCATCCATCCATCCATCCATCCATCCATCCATCCATCCATCCATCCATCCATTTGCTCTAAGTGTTACATCTTTCCCAATTTTAACGCTAACTTATAGCCATGCCATTTCTGCAGGTGCTTGTTATGCTAAGTTTATGAATTAAGCGTTGTCACAAAAGGACATAAATGGTCTGCTGAACCACTAAAAGTCATCGACATTGAGGCTGGCATCTGAGAAGTCAGCATAGTTTTAAGTGAAAGATAAGGGGAGACAACACCATGCAAATGAAAATGTTCATGATACCTGTTCTGCATTCTAAAATCCAGAACCTCTCTTGAAAAAGGAGAGATAATTCAAGGCTAAAGATATTTAGCTAAATTGCAATTTGTTTTGTCACAACCTTCCCACGTGGGAATGTTACTTACCCACTCACTGTGTCCATTTCCAATGTATGAAACAGCATTTCCTTACTTCCACTGTAGACAGCAAGGATAGAGATATTATTTTCAAAGACAATCAGACAACACGGTGACTGAAAAAATATTCTCCATAGACTGACCTTGGGAAATACACCAAAAACAGTCTACGGTTGACTTTGTTTAAATACAAAACGAAGTGGAGAAAGTGGAAACAAAAAGGGCCCCCTGGCCTTCATTCCCAGGTGCCTCACTACTACTGCTCCTCAAGCAAATCACTCCAGCATAATCTTGGGAATCTTGTCTGCTTTAGGGGACGAAAGGAGAGACTAACAGCTATGGCCAGCTTCTTCCCTGTCCTTCTCTCACTGAGTTCACCACTGCCAAAAGCAGAGAGGAGACTCCTGAAGGAGCAGTGCCTCCGTGCCATGGGAAGCCATACTCTGGACTTCAGCCAAGATCCAGAGGCCTCTGTTTCTGAACTGGGGGCGGTCAGGAGTTCAGACTCAAAGATGCAACCGGTCTTCGCAGCCTGATACAGTCCAGCCCTGAGACTGTGTGGAGTCTCCTGTGTTGTCCTGGCTCAGCAAATCTGACAGTTTCAGTTACACTTTTCCTTTGGGACACAGTAACTAAATATTACTCAGCCCATTAGCAGCACCACTGCATTGAGAAGGGCTGATTTGGTAGTCACTCAGCCTGAATAGCTTGCTAAGGGATCCATCCCTCTCTCGCATCAGTTCCCAGGCATCCGTTATAGCATGTGCTTCTACTCTGCCAAGTTTCTTAGGCTAGCACTGTGGAAGTGCATGGAAAAAAAGCTGAAGGAATGCTGACTTAATACAAACCATCCTCACAGCAGAATTTGATTTCGAATCATGGTCTCAGGTCTTCCAGGTGAGTCCAAGACACAGAGCAGGTGGCCTGTGGAGCACTTCTGCTGGGTGCTCTACATCACCCAAAGTTTTAGGCTTCTAGAATTCGCTCTAAGCAGCATTGCCTCTATGCACTCTTGCTAATCTCTGCTTCTTACAGCACAGGTTTACCCATGGTATAGCAAAATTCTTTGCCATTCACCTTTTTGTCTGTTGGATACAATGAAGGGAACAGAAGGACAGGGGAAGTTTGCATAAAACACACTCCAACCACGCCTGGCTGACACCAGTGTTATTACTTACCCTTTCATGACAGCCACAACCAGTTAAACACAAAAGCAGACTTGCATTCTTCCTTTATGCACTCAGAAAAGGAAACCCACATGTTTATATTCAAAATCCGCATTCAGATATACCACTGGTCAAATCTTACCATTTAACCAATGCCAAAGTATGTTCTTCAGGAAACAACATATAGCCAGATGCAGGGATACATCTGCACTGAAAGGCAAAGGGAGTGTGAAAGGCCAAATATATCTGCAGAAGAGCTCCTCTCTACCCCATCTCCTGCTGCCCAGCAGTCCTTCACTGCAGCTCGGAGGCTTTCACAACAGGAGTGTAACACGCTGGTGCACTGACAAACGCTATGGAAATTCACTCCATTCACATCACTGCTGCAGCTTGGCATGCAGGGCCTGTCCGGACAAACCAAACAAAATATACAAGAATTTTCCAATTGTAGGTGAGACTACAGCAGACCTATGGTTCTACCCTGGTTTACACTGGCTGAGGAGCTAAAATTTAACTTTTATTTTTTTTCTAAATAAGCTCCCTCCCACTCACAATACTTTACTTCCCATTTCCAAAGGCTGCTGCTCACTGAACTCGCTTTGAGGCTGCTGCTCACTGTATCTCTGTGTTCTTAAATCAAGCCTGATTTTACAAAC
Source organism: Eudromia elegans (assembly GCA_003342815.1). Classification (NCBI taxonomy): domain Eukaryota; kingdom Metazoa; phylum Chordata; class Aves; order Tinamiformes; family Tinamidae; genus Eudromia; species Eudromia elegans. Next base: position 938,604 of record PTEX01000046.1, on the reverse strand, counting down.
CTTCCCCTGGGACACTACAGAGGAACAGAGGAGCAGTCCTGTCGATTCCCATTCCAGCACCAGGCTGACACTGTCGGGGCCTGGTAAGATCTTTCCTGTTTCTCCCATGGAGTCTAGCCATGGAGCTTTAACTCTAACAACGCTCAGTTCTTTTCTTTTGTCTTGACTCATGAAAATGATTGATCAACAATGTTTTATATATTTGCAAGGGTTTTTGCATTAAAAGCTAATTCCTTTTAAAAGGAATCAGCTTAAAAAATAAAACACAAAGAATGTTGTGGGATTGTTTTAGAGTATTCTAACTCACAAAAATGCTACTGCTGCTGTCTCAGGCTATGGTCTAGCATCACAGATGTCCCTTTCTTAGAATGGAGGAAAAGATCAGAGCACCATTATCCCTAGCTGGAAATAACAGAGCTTTATTTCATAAATAGGATGCATTTTAAAATAGGTGGGCTGCATTTTTTCATTTGGTAAGAGGATCCAAATTGGTGCATAGTATGTTTCTTCTCATCAAAATTCTCATCAAAAATGCACCCTTACTTCAAATATTTTAATTACATCAAATACCAAAAGGAGAAAGGATTCAACCACTGGAACTCATAAAGCTGTTCTCCGGTGACCTGTAATTTTGTTCTGTGTTTTTATGATACCATACTATACTATAACAGTCAAACAACTCATCAGAAAAGATCCAATGATAAAGAACTGTAAACAAATAGAAATGCTTCACACTTACCATTAATTTCACGTACCTTGAGCTCTCCTGAACTACTCCTCTACTTACAAGTGCATTTTAGAAACTCAGACTCAAGTCTTGTATCCTCTGAACAATTTGTGTGGAAAGAAATAAATTAAACAGGAACCAAAAATGCACCATTTGTCACTGATATTTGAAACTTAAAACTGAAATTTATTTTCTTCCAGAATGCTGCATTATAACAATGACTGATTTTCTTTTGAGTGTGAAAGCACTGATGTTTCTCTTACATTGTAAAGTAACTTGGGACTATTGGAGCTTTTCAGGCTGGCTATCAAATAGCACGTCTAGTAAAAGGCAGCGTACCGGGACCAGGCTGTTTCTCTTCCACAGAAAACTTCTTTCTGCTTAGCAGCAAGAAAGCAGAGGACTCAAAGTATTTCTGGCCACTTACTGCATTTCTCAGGTGAGTGGAGGGCAGAGAACAACCCGGGAACACCCTGTCTGGATCCCACTGCTCAGGTATGATGCCTAGACAATAAACTATGCTGTATAAAACACTGTATAAAACACTGCGCTGCTCGATGCGAATCCAGACCAAGTGTTACCCAGTACACCCAGACAAGAAAACTAGTGCAACAAGCAGACTATGGTGCTATGAAGAAATGTACAAGTTTTATTTTTAACATTGCTGGACTGAAAAATAGTCATATGGCTTGTTTATATTTCAGGAGATGGTACTGAATAAGTTAAAGAATATTTCCTCCCAAAACATAGGCTGCTTTCATTTATACCTAAGCTAATTTACACATACGCTTTCTTATTTTCATAAATGCCAAGCACCCACCTTTTTCTCCCACAAAGATTTACAAGTACATGCATGGCACTTCCTACAACGCTGTCGTGGGCTCAAGGCTTACACACAATGATTTTTTTTTTGAATAAGAAATATTCATCAAACCAAAATAAAATCATTTAAATCAACTTCTTCCTGAGCAACTCAGAATTTGGAATGTGCTGAAAAGTTTCAATAAATAAGTCAAAGATTAACCAGCTTAAAACGTACCTTTTAACAATTAAGTAAAATATAATATATTTAACGACAGACAAATGGGCTTTAGGACCAGGAACCTTAGAAGCTATGTGCCAAATAAATTCATGAAGTACCATCCAGGGAGGAGAGGCCAGGTTGATTGGTAGGAAAAGTATAGCAACATTAAACCTAGCAAGTAAATCATTAAACTATTTTTTTTTTCATATTCAGGCTATAAAGTAGTGATGGCTGAAGATACCTTTAAATAAACACAGACTTTACTGTAAGCAGCAGTGAACTTGCAGGAAGGGTGAATGCGTTAAGTGTCTGATTATTCTGTTATAACATTGGCAAAAAGGATTCAAACAGAATTTGCTGAAAGGTGAGAATATTAATTTTCTTTTCGAAATATAACAGCTCCACAGTGTGTAAACTAATCATTACTCTTTCAATGTAATTTCATAGAAACCACTTAAAATATACAATGCAGCAGATTATTCATATTTTAGCTAACATGTTAGTTGTTACCTGTGCCATTTCCAGCCTTCTTTAATGTCTTCCCTCATGGTAGTGCATTGGTACCATGAAACTTTTAATGAGAGCAGAATCTTCTTTGTAACATTTATCTGTAAATTAGCATCTTGCCTGAACACGATGACACTTCTGTATTTTAGTCCTCTGCATGTAAGTACAGTAAAGACTCCCTGGTGATAAGGATGGTCCATAACATCTATGTTACCAGCAGGGTCATGGAGGAGGAAACCCTTGAAAAGCACATCCGAGCTTAGCCCAGCTTTATAGGCCTCATCCATCACAAAATAACTTTTGCGTTTTAGTTCAGACCAAAGGTGTGATTATCTTGCAGGTGGCAGACACACTGCCGAGACAGCCACGTAACAGAGCAGAAATTGCCTAGGTGAGGTTTGAAAAATGACTCACGTTAGATACAGCTGTGCTACCCCAGGAGTGTTATTGGGATTCATCCTGACAAGGTGCTGCCATCCTTCTTGCCTGTTCTCCAGGACAGAATCTACTGCTGCTGCCCCTCTACTTGTGCAGCTTCCTCTGGACAACGACGGTGCCCAAGAAGCCGCACCTTCACTGAGACCCCGTCATCTCCCCCGTGGTAACGTGGAGGAAATGGCCAGGGAGCGCTGCCTGTCCCGCCGGGGACGCTCACCTTGAACACACCAGCACGTCTCGTACCGGAGCGATGCCCATTTCACCTCCTCGCTCCGCCGGTCCACTTCCTAGTGCTCACTGCTCAGACTGTAGTGATTAGACAACCGTTCACAGGGAACCTTGTAACAATAAGTTATTGATTTGACTTTCGTTTTACACAGCATTGCTTTTATCTTTTTTTCCTTCTTTTATCATTTTGAAATATTTCAACTAGAAGAGTTGTCTATCTTCATATTGCTAATTTTCTTACAGCCATATTAAACGTTAGTATCTGGTGCTTGCATTGGTGGGGCAGCTGCATTCTGCTTCAGACAGGAAGAATTAAATTCTAAGATCACAGAATTATTGCTCACAGTAATGGATGTTCCAAATCATGTAAGTTTCTTAGGTGACATTTTGCACTCCCAGGTTTGTAAACCACAGTAACAGTAATGATCTACAAACAAATTTCCTGAAGATAAAAAACAGAAACTGCACCTTTTCCATTACAGCCTAATAGAAATGCTCTGAGCTGCAAAAGCAAAACTCTGCACATCACAAAACCCTGCCTTGCAAGCTTTCCATCCATCCTCGCCATTCACTGACCCAGTAACTTTTTCCACTCATGGGTTCCCCAGAAACACCTAGTTCCTGTAACTTGCATTCTTTCCAATAATTAATACTAATTTGCCAAAACAGTATATTTGCTCCTCCTCCAGACAGTGACTCGGAAACCACAGTCTAATACACTTTTGAGTCTGGTGTCCTTTGAAATGCAGACAGCAGCAATGGCTCTGACCATACCCCTAGAGCATCAGGGTCATCTAATTAGACATAGGCACTCTGGGCTCCCTGACTTCTCATTTCTGGTTGTGAATGCTGCAGCATTATGCAACGATGACGTGTTTCTGGAGAGAGATGAGAAGTCTGTAAAATTCTCAATGCTGCCTAATGTGTTTTGCTGGTGCCCAGAGCACTAGAGCACACTCCAAAAGTTATTTTGTGATGAGACTGTATATAGTTCGTCTTAAACTATGTTCCAGACAGGATTCTATGGAGCCAAGACAGTATAATACAATCAAACCCGCAAAAACAGGTATCTCCCAATTTCCCCAACACGTGGGAATGTTCTATTTCGTTTCATTTTAAACACTGCTGCTCATGAACTCAGTTCCTTAAGGAATTACTTTTAATAATAATTAAAAAAATCTTAAGAAAGCTGAAGGGGTCACCAGAAGAGAAGGATGGCTCTTGCTTTCATCACCTTTTATAGATATCCTCTAGCCATTTTTCATCATCTTCCTCATCATCTATTGGTTCTTCTGTTTCCAGGGGAGAAGGAATGAAGAACTCGGGCCTGGGACGTGGTTTCCTGATATGAGACTTGAGACCAAACTTGCGCTTTAGTAGGTGAAACTGTTCTTTGACATAGTAATAGAACTCATATTCATATCTCATGCGCTGGTAGAGGACCTGTATGGCTTCTGGAGAAGGGACGGTCTTTTTCACTGTCACAGTCAAATTGCCAAGTTTCCTATGTTCTATAAAAAAAAAAAGGAATAATACCATGATAGATGTTGAATAGAGACCATACCTAAAACTTTTTTTTTTTTTAAAAAAATAAAGGCAATAGCTACTATATTAGTGATAAAAATGAGCTTCATTTGCCTCCTTAATAATTTATTTACTTTTAGTGAGAGATGAAAAATTAGAGTTTGGAGTTAGACTTGCATGTTTGAATATGACTAGTTCATAGCATTTGACATTGCATATAGTCAACTCAGGTGCTTAACTGGCAAGGGTTATCTAATACAAATTAAGTAACGTCAATTATAAGCATAAATCATATAGACAGAAACACATAATCTTGCCTAGCTTGGCAAATTTTGCCTAATCAATCATATACATATTTATCTGACTCAATCTTGGGCTAGCCTCAAAACATTGTTGACACCACTAGATGACACCTCTAGGGCTGAATGTACCCACTGACTTTGTCATCTGGTTATACCTATTAATTAAACCAGACCATCATCCTGTTGTGTCCTGAGACTGGAAGATTGGAGTCTGTTTCTCTCCCCCTGACAACTTTTACCTTTGTAAATTGAAATAAAACATCCCTACAGTTGATAAGAGTAATAAAGTGACTAACAAAAAGATTGCATTGACTCCTCTCCCTGCCTCTTCTCTCTCCCTAGATTATTCCAGCATTGAAGGGTAAATATAAATGAATAAACATGGCACAGAACAAACACTCTAAGCAATCATTTTTCTGTTTTCATCCAGATGGCAACAGGCTGATGGAACATCCCAAAAAATTTCTTCTTCTCCAAGATAGAGAAGAAAACATATTAAGGTTGTTTTCCATGATTTTAAAAATCATCAGAATCTTTTTGATCCTTATCTACTTCGTTGCTTTCTGCTACAACAGCAAGGTTTGCAAGACAACTGCTTTTTCTTTATTTTTTTTTCGTTCCAGGAAGTTACTTGGCTTCTGCTACCAATTCCTTCCCCGATATTTATATCCTCTGTGCTGCTCCAAATGCCAGTCATAAATCCTCATATTCTACATGGCCACATAGATTAACTGTTGCAGTGAAGAAAAAGCTGGATTTTGACACGCAAGCCTGCTTGTTATTGTAATCACAGTTCTCACTCTAAGATCGGAGGAACACAAAAGGGTCTGGACCCAAAAACACAGCAAAGCCAGAACACACAAGAGACAGAGAACATTCCACACTTCAACATGGATTCTGCTGTTATCAGTGTTGAAAAGCTGGATGAAAACACCTTGGGAGGTGCCTCCCTCTGACAGCGCGTTGCTGACTGACGAGCAGCACACCTGTAGGCACGAGGAGCCTACCATGGACAGCTCAACCCCGGGTGATGCCACTTCTAGGGCACCACTGTGCTGGTAACAGCAACCACTGCCACTTCTAGCGGAAGCCCCTGAATTGAGAAAGTCTTTTGACACGAGCAGCATTTCGCTCACGTGCCCAGTCTGCACTGAGGTCTTCGGAGCACTTGCATGCAGAGCTAGATGTGTGCTCAGCAGCTCTACCGAGCGGCAACTTTCCGCTGTTGCTTACAAACAAGTTTAAAGGACACATCCAGAGCTCCCATTAGGAAAAGTGAGCTGTTTTGGAGATTCCACAAGCTGTGTGTTTATCCAAAAGAAATAATCAAGAAGAAATTTTAAGGGAAGAGAAGATTTTTTAACCAAAGGCAAACTCACTTATTTCAAGACCTAATAAAAGGTGTGTAAGAATACAGCAATGTTCTTCAGACAAAGATGCGTATTTTCACAAAACTTTAAAGTGCAGCTGAAAGGCAGAGCACAGCTATGTGACTCTGAAAATCATTCTTTATATTTTATAAAATGTATGTTCATACAGTTCAGTATGCACATACATATATTTAAATATATACTAATTTTAACATAGCAGACACGCTATTTCCTACTTCAGAGGAGAGACATTAAATGAAAGCAACTGTGAGCTGTTCATTTTAATAATGTTGCATGAAACAGCTACTGGGCTGGATGTTCTCACATTATTTAACTTGACATATCTGCTGCAGAAGAAAAATTACATCTAAATTCAGGTATTCTCCTTCCCATTTCTGGGTACACATATACAGTAATCTGATATGTGGGAAGGTGATAATATTAAGACAGAACACGTTAATGAGCTTACCAAGCTTAATGCTAATCTAGATCACAAAGAGTGACTTAAGGCATTGAATTTACCTTGAATTTGTATTCCTATTTCCTTCTCTAATGCAAAAATGGTTTTCACTAGTTGTTAACAGTTAAAACACGCTGTTTGGTAATTAAATGGGGCCTTTAAACAAAATTCATAATTCCTTGCACTGCTCAAGAAATCTTTACTCACATACCTAAGTAATTAAACAGTATACAGAGTTCTTGCCGCTTTTGCATTTTAATTTCCTTACAAATGGTTAAATATGTTTGTATTTAATGATTGTCTACAGCTTATCAATTTGTATGGCTTTATTTAGATAGAAGTGGAACTTGATTGATATATACAAAAGTCTAATTTAAAACAATTTAAAAGGGATCTGCAGCATGCAGTTTAGCTAAGAACAAAGGTAAAGAGATGATCACGAAATGTTTGCATTTAAAATGGATGTTAGCACAGAAAGCACTCCCTGTAGCTAGTTAGTGAAGTGAAATGTTTTTGGCAGTGCAGCCCCCCAAGAAATAAGAGCTTGTTATTTTCTGTATCATGTCTACCAATAGATTGGATTAGGCAAACAAACAGCCTGGTCTTTCTCAGTTCCCTTAGTTCCCTTACTTCTTAGCTGTTCAAGTTCAATAGCTACTAGATCAATAAACTCAAGGAAGAATAATATAATCGCTCTGCCCTTAGCTGTGGAGGCAAGAACTGTCTTCTGAGGGTTTAGCACTTCGAGAAATTCCTCCTTCTGGTGCTTAGCTGGTAGCTCCCACCAGCTTTGCGGTCTGCTTTTCTTTACAAACTCAGCAGCAAATATACGCTACTAAATATTTTGTTTATTAAGCTTAAGTCTTTGTACTGCTTGCCAGCTCGGTCTCTGTTTTACATGGGTTATTTCTGTTACAGAAAACTGCATTTACGTAGCTGGAGAAAGCTCTTTACTTGTACGGTCCCACCAGGATCCTAGCTGGGAACAACCGGGGGCTGCGCTTGGCAGAGCGGGAAGGCAGCACGAGCTGCTCACACTCACACTGTGCCAGGGCGCTTGGCGACTCCAGAGATCCTGACAATTACGGTGCAATTACGCTCTGCTTTACGCACACGTGCAAACCTCCGTGCATCTATCTGTATGTACACACGGACACACGCACTCATGGGCTCTTGATTTGAAAGGCTGCAAACTCTTCCTGGCAGCCCATCCATCAGAGGAAGCTCCACGGAGTGATATTTTTTGTTTTGATCAGTGGAGACTCTTTTTCCTCCCATCCTAAGTCATCCCACAGAAAGGGTAACTTCTAGTCCCTTATGGCTACTTCTGAAAATTAAAGAGTGCTGTCGGTTTTATGGCTTCTATTGGTTTGTGCCTCAGTATAATTATTACTAACTGCAGAGAACACACAGCTATGAGATGCTGTTTGTCAAATGGTGCAAGTGAAGGCAGTGCCTGGCTTCAAGCTTGGGTTTTGATAAAACGAGTGAACTTCACTTTTTTTCTTTTACACTTGAATTTTATTTAGACTGGTCCCTAATCTTAAATACTCTTAAAAAGGCCTTTTAATACAAACATGAATGAAATCACAGAACAGCCCCTTGAAGTCACCCTAACCACCTCTCCTCAACATATAAGCAAAATGGAAAAATTATGTACGTCTGGCTTTAAGCCAACATAACAATCTGCATATGCTACATAAACCCAGCTGTCCCACCAGAGGACTTCATTTTATGACCTTTGAGACAGCTAGCCATTCGGAGGGCAACAAACTGCACCATTTACCCTTCTAGGCTTGTTTTCTTAAACTGTGTTTGCTTTGGCATTCTTTTAAATTATTAAAAAGAATGTACTGTACAGTAAGCAACCCTCCCAGCACAGCCAGCTCATGCCTTGGATGAACATGGCGAAGATGAAGATATGGATGAAGAAAGCAAAATTCTTTTGGGGTTACCAGGTGATGAGTAGTTACCATTACTTTCCCCAATCTGTCTGTCTCTCTATTTTATTTTTTTTTTTCCTTACCACAGTTAAGCAGCAGCAATCTAAACCATAGGGAACAGTGGGGGTTTTTTTATATATTTTGTGGCTTGAAAAAAACGTGGATTGCCATATTTAGACAAAATGATCCTAACGGCATTCTCTACCTCCAAGGAGAATTTATGAGTTATGCTTTCCCCGGCGATCTAACGTTTCAGGCGGGGAGAGGCGAGGGCCAACTCCCTCTGGAGCCATCCTCCATCCCGGGCGACGCCGCACGGAGCCAAGAGCCCCCGAGGGCAGGCAGGGAGACATGCCCGAGGTGAGGCGGAGTGAGCGCAGGAGTGCCGCAAGCGAGCGCGGCTGCGGGCTGGCCTGGCTCTCGCGCGCACTGCAAAATCCTGCTCGGCTGCTCTGAGGCTCTCTGAACACGACGGTCGTCAAAGACAGAGCTAACCCATTTCCTGGAACTACGCGGGGAGGCCCCGCATCTCAATCACATGCAGCTGAGCGCCACGCATACCTACTTCTCCACAGATTTCAATGGAAATAAATGTGTGTCACTGCGGTTAGATGTGACGTATGAATCAAAGAAGGCCTCTGCTTAATGTGCCGATCAACTGAGCAGAGCAGTGTTAAAACAGGACTCGGATAGTTACACCAAATCCCTCCCAACACACCAAATATTTAACTGCGGTACAGCAGAAAGCGTCCCAAACCTCTCTAGAATTTTTTAGCAGAGCTCTTGCAGGAAAAGGGCCGTTTTGGGAGAACGGATGGCAGGCCATTGCGCTTGGCCCACCTCCTGCCCTCCTGGCGCTGTGGCGCCGGCACTGCTCTGGAGAGCCCTAGGGACAAGAGCAGGCCCCGGTGCGCCAGCGGGAGCGGGACGGCAGTGCCCTAGGAACACGAATATCTGCCAAGGTACAGCAGGAACGGCAGAGGAGCCCTAGTGCAGCCACCAACCGGGAAGAGTATCAAAAAACAGCGTTGATGAACGGTTAAGGGTGCTCTGTCCCTTCGCAGGTGGTAAACCTGCCTGAAACACTATGAATCCCGCCTTTTAACCTTCCTACTGCGAGAAGACAATGGGTAACAGAGGTTATTCACAGTAATAAAGTAAGGTGCAAGATTAACAAGATGGAGACCAAGATTAGCCATTTCTGTACATAACAGAACTGCTGCACTAGTCTCACTAGAAGTGCTTGCTGTGTTTCACAAGGGATATAAATAACTGTGTTTTATGACACAGAACAACTACTGCCTGCAGAAATTATCAAGAAAACTCTAGCATATTGGCACACAATAATGTCTAGTCTCTTAACTGTGAGATACTGTTCTCTGTTACAGGACAACTATCCACAGGTAATGGCAATACCAGAACTGAAGGGACCTTATCAAACATTCCGAATTACAACTAGTACCCATACCACCTGGTATCTATACGCCAAAAAGGGTGGCTGCCAGAATCCTGAACTAGATGTGCTCTTTACAACAATTCTGTTTCTTGTTACTATTACGAGGAATAAAGAAACCAAAAGAAATAATAATGTCGCTGTTAACTTACTGCACTTTCAATACTAGTATTAACATGAACAAACTGCAGGGAGCTCAGAGAATGATAACCTAGCAGAGAAAAACGGAAGGACTGCCAAAAAAGAGGGATTATCCAGAAACAGCTGAGAAATTCTAAAAGACACATAATAAACAGTTTCTAATACTGAAGGATGTAAAGACCAAGAAGGCAAGATACAAAATCAGAGCAATGAAGAGAAATAGAAAAAAAAAGAAAAAAAAAGAAAAAAAAAGAAAAGAAAAAAAAAGAATGTTAGTGAGAAATTGGAGTCTGACCTGCAGGAGAGCAGCTCTAGTGAGAAGGAACTAGGGGTCCTGGTGGACAACAAGTGAACCGTGGGCGAGCAGTGTGCCCCAATGTGCCAAGGGCATCTTGGGCTGCATTAGGAAGTGCATTGCCAGAAGGTTGAGGGAAGTGATCGGCCTCCTCCTCCTCTACTCGGCCCTGGTGAGGCCACAGCTGGAGCACTGGGCCCAGTGCTGGGCTCCCCAGCAGAAGAGAGACAGTGAGTAACTGGAGAGAGTCCAGCAAACAGCTACTAAGATGATGAAGGGCCTGGAACACTTCTTTTATGAGGAAAGGCTGCAAGAGCTGGGACTGCTCAGCCTGGAGAAGAGAAGCCTGAGGGGTGGATCTTACCAATGTAGGGGGATTTCTCATCTGTAGGGGGTTTTCAAGAGGATGGAGCCAGGCTCTTTTCAGTCGTGCCCAGCAATAGGATGAGTGCTATGAGCACAAAACCAGGAAATTCTGCCTAAACACAAGGCAAAAACTTCTTGACTGTGAAGGTAACAAAGGACTTGAACAGGTTTTCTAGAGAGGTTGTGTAGTCTCCATCCTTCGAGATCTTCAAAACCTGTTGGAATATGACCCTGTGCAATATGCTTCTGCTTGAAAAGGGAGTTGGACTACATGATGTCCAGAGGTTCCTTGCAACCTCAACCATCCTGTGACATCCTGTGAAATGTACGAAGTTTCTTGGATTTATAAGGGTGACAATAATAAAAACATCATTTTCCTATAGCATACTAATCACGTATATTGCAAATATGCTGTAGAGGGAAAATGGAGAGCGTTAACAGTGATATGAGTCCATCAGTATGTTGAAGTGATACTTAAAACTATTAAAAGCATCGTATTGCTATTATGAAACACCTGCCTTACAAAATGGAATATTTAGCAACAGAAATATACACCCTTTCCTATAACTTTGTTAACAACTTATCTCTGTCTGAGGTATCTTCTCCATCCAAAAAGCAGATATCATGAAATCTCCAAATTTCCTCTGGGAAATTCTTTACAGTGTTAGTATTTTTATCTCTATCAATTCCAAGCTGTGCAATCTAACAAATAATGCAGATTTCCAGCTGCACAGGACACCTTAGTCTATCCTATTGTATAACATGCTGCCTGGCTCTGTCCAGTATGACTGAGAATGTGCTTTATCTCAAACACACCAGACACCAAATCTCACACAATCTTCTAGGAGACTCCATTCCCAGCTAAAGGAAGTTAACACATAATGAAAAGAAACAGCTGAAAATTAACCCAGTTGGTGGAATGAAAAGGCAGATTCTTATGAGAATGTGGTCAGGTACTTTTACTGCTGTTAAAAAAATTCTAAGTTGAACTAGACACAGTTGAAGGAGCCAAAACCAAAATCATCTGCAGAGGAAATGCCGGGATTCTCTGGTTCAAATTGCTGAGAGAACTGCTATGCTTGCAGTTCATATGAAATTTCTAATGTACCTTTTATAGCTGCATAAGTACTATTGAATGAATCCAGTCAACTTGACAATCTGACAAAACCACAATTTAAAAATAGGTTCTTGCAGATCAGTTGTGAACAGTTTTACATAGTAGGTTAGGCTGATACTAACAGTATTACATTTGCAGAGAGAAGAGGAATTTGCAGTGACTGAGACAAGTTTCAGCTGCACTGACGAGCAAAAAAAAAAAAAACAAAAACCAAACCCCAACCCCAAAACTCCAAAAAGCCACACTGCAGATATGTTATATAGAAAATCTGCATAGATATAAACATAGATATGGCCTGGGCCTTGAGAATTTAGAGCAAGCATCTTACAGTTGTCTTAAGGGAACGATGGAGCGGTGTCAAAGGCAAAGGTTTTGTTCACCAAAAGGAAGTAATGAAAGAGGCACACTGCGCAAACTTAAGATGTCTAAGTGGGATGAAGTGAAGTGGAGGTGCTTTTATTTCCATATATAGCATTGACGAGTGCAACACTGGCATATAGCAGTTTTAGTAACCACATCCTAAATCAGAGAGGGTACAAAAAAGAGCCTCAAAATGAATTCCAGGGTTGGAAAGAACACTTTAGAGAGGGATGATAAATTCACTCCATTTGGCCTACCAAAAAAAGAAGATTGAGAGGTGACTTGACTACAGCATCTACATACTTGCAGGGTGAGAAAACTATGGGTACTGAAGAGCTGAAAGCTGAAGCCAGAACAAACGTGAATCAGAAACAAGGCACAATATTTTTTTTTAGTGGTGAGGTTGATTAATCATTGGAGAAAAATAGGAAAAGGAGTTGGTAGAGCTTTGCTGTCCCTTGGTGTTTTCATATCAGAAGTGGAAGCCTTAACCTACTCAAGTTATTGATCGCTGCAAGTCACTGTAGCAGTTACAGTAACTTAGTACTGTGAAGCAAGTTACTTATTACTGCACAGAAACAGTGAAATTGTGTGGCCTATAGCACTGAAGTCAAACTGAATGATCCAATTTTCTATTTAATGACCTAGTGATCCACTTTTCATTCACAGCTTTAAATGTCTCCGCTTCCACATCTGAAGTATCACTTTTGAAAGCCTTTTTATAAATGTCTTTGAGGTGCCTAAATGAATGTCATTTTTGGAAAAATTCTGAACACCCAATTTGCTATTGTTGCAGTGGTTGAATCTCCAAAGCCTTGTGGTCACCACCTTGCAATACTGAGCCTTGCAGGAAGGCACACTTAAAAAAGTAGCTGGTTGAGTTAAAAGGCTGGTGTACATGATCTTGAAATTGTTAATTCGAAGTGCTGGCTCTTGATGTCTTCCCAGAGCATTTAGATGACTGCTTACTGGTTTTATGCAAGATTAAATAAGAGCAAAGTAATGATCAGTAGTAAAATCTATGCACTGCGAAGACAAAATCATGACTCGTATGGCACAATGGGATATACATGAAAGATATACATTTTTATACAAGCACTGCTATTAAAATGGAGAACAGAAAATATCAGCTCTTTTCTCCCAAGTGAGAAATCCACTTGGTTCTAAAGAGATTTCCTACTAACTGTGTTGATATACAGACAACTCAAAGGCCTAAAATTGCTGTACTTATTATTGTAAGTTAAATCACAGAATAAAGGACAAGAAAAAAAATCCCTTTTCCCGCTAGCTAGGTTCTTTTGTGTATAACTTGCTGCTGGAGACGGCCAGGGGCTGAGGCTCTAGTGAAGAAGGAAGAATGCAACCAGAGCAGAAACAACACACTGTTCCTTTCATGTTCACCCCCTTCTGGCGCGCGGCCCGCCGCTCCTGGCTAGCAGCCAGGCTATTGGGACAAAGGCTTCCTCCTCTGGCCAAAACTGAGGAAAAGGCTCTGTTGTTTAACACAGGCAGTCTTGTTTCAGCCAGAGAAAAACTAAAAAAGAAGGGGAATTATATTAACCGAAAGTCCTGGGAGAGAAGAGCAATCTCCTAGTGCAGCTAAGGCAATTCTCACCCCGTGCTTTCCCCCATGAGGGACTGCCTTGATTCTCCTACCTCCTTCAGGCTAGGAGGCAAAGCAGTGTCTCAACAGGGCTGAAACCATAAGGCTTCCAGGGGCTTCGGGGTCCTCAGCGTTATTAGGAAGCCGAAACAAGATGGCACCTTGCTTCCCTTTGGAAAGTCCCACCTAGGTCTGCCCAAAGGAGCCCACGGGAACGTGGAGGCCCTCGCTCTTCTCCACAGAAACAGCACAGCAACGTCTGGGCAACCAGAGGTCAACAGGGAGCAAGCCAAACGTTTATCTCTCTCAGCGCTTCACGGAGACCCAGGCTCCTGCAGGATTTCACAAATCATTGAGCCCAAGTCCCAGTGAGTTTGTACATGGGCTGTCTGCAGGCTTCTGTAACAGCCCCTGGGCCCGTCAAGCCAAGAATTCACCTCTCTCCTGCAGACATCTCCCAGAGAGATGTTGCTGTGGGGGCTACATAGGGAAGCACTAGGCACCTCCATGTCAACCTCCTTAGAAGCACAAGCACAGGTGAGGCCAGGGAACTTGAAAACAAGATCTGCAGGGTTTAAGTTGATTGCTTGGTTCTGAGCATTTGAGGGAGAGATGAGCTACCTCAGAGGCTGTGTTACAGGATGCACTGTCTCGCTGAGCTGCTGCAGGAAACTGCCTGGGAACTATTCCTACGTCTCAGAGCTTTCAAGAAGCAGGCCATGACTTAAGTGGAAGCATGCATTTGGTCTGCTCAGGTTAATACAAATGAATATAGGACTTTTCTAGATGCTCTTCAGCCATCATCAAGATATTTACACATGTGTGTGCTTGTTCTTTTTTCCATACAGCAGACTTTCCTCCGGAAGCTGAGAAATGACAGTTCTGACACGTCTTTACAAGACTGCGATCGCTGCATGAGAAGGACTCCCTCTGAGCCCCGTGCATGCGCACCGGCCAGTAGCAAAGGCAGCCTCCTCTGCAGCATCGCTCCCTCGTCTCCACAGCCTGGCTCCATGTCTTCCCCCAAACCCCAACCACACCGGCTCGGGGGTCAGCACAAGCGCAATCCATTGAGCAAGCAGCTTGCCCCATGATCCTTGGAGAGCGCAAGTCACATTTAGCATTGCAGTGCTGACAGGGGGAGAGATCCATGGGCAAATATTTCTGCCATCTATCACCTTGTTTACAGGAAGTGCATTTTCAGTCACCCTAACTCCACTGCAGGTTAAAGAAATTAGCTGAGTTTTATGAAAACATCCATGAATCAGCAGAGCAGATTTACATGGTAAGCAAAGCTGCTTCTGCACTCAGTCTTGCAGATTTTCTCAGGTCTGCAAAGTCTCAATTAATAGTTCTATTCCACTGTTAGAGAGAGTGGCTAGCATCAAACTTTCCAGGATGACTGCACTTTTTTGAATTAATGACAATACTAACCCTGACATAACAACTACCACACTTTCTAGTTCATGCTGCACAAAATTTTCCTTCCTGCTTAAGAAAACAGGAGATAAAATGATCTACTCTCTTCCTTGTGCCATGTAAGTAGAAAAGGGCACATGTAAATGTTAACATTGCTGGATGAGTAAAAATGGGAAACCAGGAAAGATATGACAGCAATTAATAAGAATTTTTAACAAAAATAATTTTGGAAAGTAATAAACCCTAAAACCACAGCAAACCAAACCAACCATTATTCCAAATTAGTGGAATAATGCTTACCCTACATTACAACTATGGTAAGTTGCAAAATCAAGCTCCCCAATATTATTCCCGGGACACACAATGTTACATGTTGCACCACGATAAAGAGACAAAGTCTACTGATATCAGTACTGTTTAGGGAACAGTCATTGAGGGTCACGTCCTGCTATGGCTAGATCACAGACCAAAAGTTAGATACAGCATGCAGAACAAGCAGGAAAACATTGTCATCTTCTTCCACAAAGTCAAAAAAAGACAAATATAAAGGTAGCACTGGGATTGAAAAGTCACGAGGACGGGGCGTATGCAAAAAAATATTCATTCCATACAGCAATTCCCTAAAGAATATGTAAAGCTTGAAAAACAGGGCCAGAAGATGTTTGTGAACTGTGCCCTGAGCTGACAGGCTGAGTGCTGCAGGGCAGTCCGCCCATGCAAAGCAGTCCCTGAAGACACTTGGGTCCCTCCCACATTGCCATCAACCTAAAAATCCTGGTCTTCTGCCCAGTGTTTCCCTTTAACATGAACACGGAGCTCTACAGTTACCAGTCATCCATGCTTGTGTTAAGGACATTTCATGCCACGCTAATACTGCCATTTTCCATGGTGGTGCAAAGCCTTTGCAAGATTCATCTTACTCTGTCCCTTACTCTCAGCCATACTCCTCTGCGGTACCAAGGCACAAATTTCAGTTGGTGCACTCTCTGCCAACATATAGCCACTTTAGCACTCATTTCACTCACAAATTTCTGCTGAGCTGGCCACCGTGACACAAATCATAAGATCTACCCTTCACCATTGGCACTGTAGTTACAGATTCACTCTACTTTCCTCAGAAACAAAATATTTCAAGCAAGATGTACCTAAGACTGGAGGACACTGGTCAAGAGTTAGTTAGATGAAAGTATTAAGCTTCCCTATGAGCGGGGTATTTTTTTTTTTGTTTAGTTGCCAACATGTATCTTCCATTATTATTCACCTCATATTTACATTTCTAGAGCAAAAATGGCTGTATAAAGTATAGGGAAAATATAACATCATCAACACAACAATCAGAGAGAGTAGTACATTCAGGGTTTTCATGGTAACAAAAACAACTACAAAAAAATAAAAATCAAGGGAGTCTTGTAATGCCGTGGCATGTTTGAAAACTCAAACTTCACCTCTGAGAGGTTGGAGGGAGTGTAAGTTGAAGGATGTGTGTGCACCTAATGCACTGGCTGTGTGTGTGCACTTACACATGCTGACAGCGCCATAAGGCCTATGTTTTGACATACACTTCAGCACTCATTTGGACACCAATCAAAGTAATCAGATTTTTTTGTTAGTGTTGAATACCTTAGAACTCTCTAGTTTAGAAGCTACACAGAGGCCAAGATTTTCTGCAAGTCAGATCCCAAAAGTGGGTGCAGGGAATATGAAACTGTGACTCTGAGATCTTTTGAAAACATATTCTTAGCTGGTTATTCTTGTGTGGTCAATAACTATGCTCATCAGTTCCTAAAGAAATACAGTAAACCAGACACTTCCCGTTCAGCTGACACTTCATCCATCTGTTTGCCACAGTAGTTGAGGGCACTTCTGGCATCTTCCTACTCTATTTAATCTTATTAAGTGTATTTATCAAAAAAAAAAAAAAAAAAAACTTAAACAGAGCAAACAGAGAGCCCTCATAAATTTATCTACTTTTTTCCTATTTTTGTTTTGTTTCTTATGAATGTGTTTCAGATAACAGCAGGACATGAAAAAAAAGAAGGAGGCTGAAGGAAGTGAAGGGAATATTTATGTAGCATGGGAAAATTTAAATGTGATTCAATGCTGTAGAGTGTCCAACATCTGTTTATCAAAATATTTCCCTTGTATTCCCTTGTCTTTGATTATCCCAGTCTGCGTGCTAAGACTCACAAACAGGAATGCTGTGTTAAAGATTCTTCCTTCAATTTTAAATAGCAATCTCTGTAAGTTCTGCCACTTTGAAATCTTTGATCACTTAGAAATCAAAATGTTGGTCTGACATTGCCAACCCATAATAAAATACACCAACATTGCATATACTACTTCTTCATAAAATTATTCACACATATGTATACAATACAAAAAAAAAGATGTTTGGGGCTTGGTGATTTTCCTTTTCTGCACATGAAATAGAAAATGTTTATATCCTTTTTTTTTATTTCTAATTAAAAAAAAATGTTGAAACAAGTGGGATGTGCACCAAGATGTGGTCTGGAAGGATAACAGAAGCAGTCTATGAATTAAATAGCTGAATTAAGCAAGAACTCAAACCATTGACTTCCAAAGGCAGTTTGCAAAAATATGCACCAAGGAAAATAAATTTCAGCGATTCACAGAAGAATCTTTGGCTAAGTGGTGAATCTACACTTAAAATAGGCTAAATAGTCCATTCTGCAACTGCAAAATGTACTGGAGCTTACCAGGGGACCACATAGCATGTTCCACCAGCAGCAGAAGACAGTGCCAAGTAAATACTGAAATTCAATATACAGACAAATATACTTTGCAACATTATTGCTGCTCTATTATTAAAAGTACTAGAGGAACTGGGCTGACATTTTGGTAAGCTGTTTGCTAACATGCAAGACGACAGAGACTGTGAGGTTTTTGGCTATCAGACACCTGCATTGGCACAGCTGCACCAGACAGGCAAGGCTGCAATTTGTCCCGGTTAGTTTCTCCTAAAAAAAGGCTTGGCTTGCAAGGAAAAGGGCCTCCAGGCCCAGAGGAGCAGTTCTTGCTTATCAGGATATACTTCAGCCTGCTACGGGTAATGTCTCTTTGTCAAGAATTTGGACAGCATCCACTTCACCCTTTGCCATCATGCTGACTGGCAAGAAAAACTCGTCATTTGCAGATAAAACAAAATAATATTAACACAAGGAATCTGTTTTATTGTTAAAAAATACTACTTTCACTATGCTGAGCATCCCACCTTGTCAGTAAAGAAAATCAATTGGCTTAACCACACAAAATTACAGACTAAACTATATCCCCGAGCCCATAAAAGAGAGTAACTGTAAGTAAGTAAGCTGATCTTTGGGATTCCCAGATTATGCTCTGTCTCTGCTGGTATTTAACTGGAGCCACAGGCACTCAAAACTTACCACAAAAATATTAACAGGCTAAATTAAGAATGGGAATGCTTAGGATAAGAATCCAGAAAAGAACTAATTGACTGAAAAACCTACAGAACTTCAACTAATAACCCTAAGGAAGACATAGGAAGCACTATTATCTTCTACCTTTATGGTGAAACTGTGCAAACACTGGTATCCACATACAGTGCAGTGCAGAAAAAGAGATTAAGGTTTTCACAGGGAGTGGAACATAAGCTGCGGACAGGGCAAGGCAGGGATGCATCCCACATGTTGTAACATCCAAAAAACCTCCAAAAGAACATGGAGGAAACAACTGGCAAAATCAGCTCACTGTCAAATAGCTGAACAGGTTTCTGTAACTATCATCCCCTGCTCCAGTTGGTCCTACCATGGTCCCCTCTCTTCAAGATCCCTTTGCAGTTTCTGTATCCAAACGACTTCTCCAGGTTTCCTGTTTTCTGCAGTTATTCCCTCTAAGCTCTCCTTGTGCAGTGACTTTTGCCACCATGCAGGAGTTTCTCTGGATTCCACTGGAATAGACCTTGCTCTTCCTCCATCTCCTTTGCTCTTGGCAAAGGAGGCCTGGGCTTCTGCTGCTATTTCTTTGCCATACACCAGCTCATAAACTTTGCTCCTGGAAAACTGCAGCAAAAGAGAGCACTGAAAGTGTTGAAAAACAAACAAACAAAAAAGTCTCAGCCTTTTTTGGCCCTGCCAAGTCTTAGCTTGAACACCAACCAGCCATGGCACAGGTCTATCCACTGGATGGGCAAGAGGAACATTAGAAAGGCACGACATAAGCACTGTTTTTATATGCACACTTTGTCCTTGGCTCCTACAAACACTGCAAGCTCCTTGATAACATTCGTCAGTACCCAACTTTACATGACCATACAGCACTAGGAAGAGATATTCATACTACTGAATTGCAGACGCCTATGCTGGGCATCAACCAGGCTCCTGAAGAATTTCACCAGTTGCCTCAATCCACAGAGCAGGCAGAGAGTTCAGGTTTCCACGGCAAAAAAAATTAAGTACCTAAAGTTAAGTAATGGTAACACCCCAATAAGTAAAGTAGGTTTGTCAGCTCTTTGAAGAGCCTGCAAATATCAATCATGGCTACTGTGAAACTGGTAGAACACTTACAGAGACAGTGAAAAGTGGAGGAAACTTAAAAAGTAAAATGAAAATAAGAACTCAATGCCCATCAAAATATTTGCACTAAAATAGTAATATTTCATGAAACGGTATTTAGAATAAAGCAGAGTTTTCTGTGAATATTTTCATCCAACGTTTTAAATCAATTTGCCTTGGCTATGTTCTCATGCCTGTCATGTCCAATTTCCACCAACCTTTAGGAGAATTATATTATGTATCAGCCACACATTCATGCCACGCTCTCCTTCCATGCAACAGAAAAGGCAGACGGTCCCGCTCCCGCAGTCAGCTCTGCAGCGCGCGCGGGCCACCACCACCAAAGCACTCAGCAGTCAGCCCTGCTGCAGGAAGGTCTGCACGTCTTTGAGGGCTGCGTCCTCACCTCCCACCACTGTGCAAGGAAAGCTGGACAACACCAGAGCTCTGCACAGTGTTGCCACCGGCCTGTCGAGCTGGGGCAGGTCGTTGCCGGTGAGGCCAGGGGCAGGGTTATCTCCTACTTGAGTAGCAGGAGTCCAGGGACTCCAAACACAGAGCTCAGCAGAGACATCCTACGTCCTGGACAGGCTTACATCAAATCCTGCAAGAACTGACCCTTTAGCCTCTGAAGGGTCATGTCTGGAGAGTGGAGGACATGAGCAAGGAAGGAAGACAACTTTGATGATATTGGAGGGGCGAATTAGCTCATTACAGAAGCTCACTCAAGTAGCATGGATGATACCTCCATGTGTGCCAGAGGCGCCCATGCACTTCTGGGAACAGCCACATCAGTGGAGAGGCGGAGAGCTGGGAATCATCTCCAAAGTTATTCACAAGGCTCCACAGTGTGTTTCAGCTGAGACACTTAATCTCCCTTACAATACATGAAAGTCTGCAAAAATTCAGCTGGATGTATGAGGACAAATCAATTTTTATTCTACAGACAAATATCATTCCTGTACTGACACTGTGAACTAAATGTCTAAGTACTAACTTGGCAATATGATTACCATGAAAGTAATTGCCATATTGACAATGACAAAGGATTTTTACTGAAACTGATCATATTTATAAGGCACATGCCATCAGCTGATACCACTGTTTCATACTCAAAGACCATCTGATCCATGAAAAGGACAGAGAGTCTGGGTGCAGTCAGAGAAAAGAAAAAAGGGATCAGAAAGAAGAAAAACAAAGAGATGGAAGATGCAAAATTAAATGGGGTAATAAAGAAACGAGCAGAAAGCAGAAGGCAAGATATAAACAAATGAATCAAGTTTTGAAGTTTACCATTGTTCATATGAAAATCCAACTCTAGCTTCTAATACCTATGGAGAAGCTGACTGAAACTTCTACTGAGGCCCTGCTTCGAGTTTATCCATCTTTCTTCTCTCCTTCTTCAAATTGTCCTCAGTGCCACTGGAATTTTAACAATATCAATTCTTAACATCTTACCACTACTTTCTAGCAACCTCCCTCAAACGAAAAAACAAAAAAACTCAAAGAAACTCTGTTTTTCCTGTTAGGTCCAGTGGTGCTTTATTACTCTCCTCTTCCCTCTTCCATTCTAGAAAAGGCAAGGAACCAAATCATGTAGTCCACTGCCTGGAAACGAATCAAATCCGTCTAAGGCCTAAGCCTTGCATTCATATGTTTTTTAATACCAAACATGCAATATTCATCGTGCTTTATGGGTATAATCTTAGTGCATAAGTACCCAAAGAAGTACAATATGTCACACAGTAACATAGCTTCATATAGCCACTAAACAAAATTTAAAGAAAAGCTATGGAAGAAGACAGCCCACTGAAATTACCTCCTTTAAGAGTTTTACTACACAAAAAGTGTTAGATGGAATCATACCACAAAAGACATGGGAATAGGGCAGACCGTTTTATTGCTGATCTCACAGAACAGAAGAAATAACGTTTCCTCTTGGAGACACAGAGCTGATCAATCCATCAGCTACAGGGAAGCCAGAAGAAGGCAATCAAAGAAGAACATGGAGAAAGCAAACTGACAGCAAAGAGACAATACTTCAAGTCCAAGAACAGACTGCAGCACTAACATGGGGTAGACTTTGACTAAGCAGCAAATCAGGAAGAGGTTATGAATTCTGGGGTTTTGCTGTTGTTTTGATTTGTGCAGTTGGAGGAAGATGACAATTTAAGCCACTGCCCCCTGGATAGCTTTTCTGTTTCTCCTGAGCTTGCAATTATTTACCATTTTTTTTCTCTCTCTTCTATCCTAATCCCTCATTTCCCCTGAGTATGCACCCACCATCAGCTCCTTGCATTCCTCAGAAATCCTCCCACTAGCTGTCTGGAAAGACATTCATGCCAGAGGGCATAACACTCTTCTAATGTGAAGATGCCTTTAAAACCGCAAGTCATCTTCTGAAACCAAACTGCATGGAGGTGCATGCAGATTTTCTCCAAGTCCTATTTTGGAGGCAAGTCAATTGAGCTAACTCACAAACATCAGCAGCAATTTCTTTCTTGCAAGCATGTTTACTATCCTCAAAACCTTTCCCCAAACCATTCGCCTCTTTGCACGTGCACTTTTAAAAATGTTTCCTTCTCAGTCTGTTTTTATGCTCACGTTTTGCTCTCAGCCTCTATGATAAAAGTGTTTTCTGGGTGAGCCCTAGAGAACCAAGCAGACCAAACACCAATGCTCATATGGAATTTATTTAGAGGGGGGAAAAAAACCTTAACTTGAGCGGGTATGTTATTTTGAACTGGTTTTATATTTTATGTGTACATAGCCGAGCTGGAATTTCAAGGCTGGCTTTTGTTTGCATTCATCATGAAACATTTGTTATATGAGCTGCTGCTACTGCTACCAAAACAGCTGCTGCTCACTGCTACAAAACCAGAGACCAGCCCCACAGCTTCTTGCTTCCTCCGGTAGGTCTAGGTGGCAAATGAAATCTAGTGTTTTAAGGAAAATGCCTTTGTTTGGCTTCACTGTCATCCTTGCTATCTTTGGTCAGATCTGAACCTCGATTTGAAGGCAAACTGATAGAGTAACGATAGGTATGTACTGATGCTCTTGAAACACCTAAAGTTGAAAGGGGACCACAACTGCAGTAGCATGAATACCCTTCCTTGCAGCTAGGGCAGCAGCTTGAACATGAACCTTTTCCCTTCAGCTGCCACTGTGATTTGCTCCGCACTCTGAAAATACCCTTTCTGTCTCCACACAATCATTGTCTGTTATCTGGAAAGACTGAGTGCCTTATCTTGATCTAGCCTCGTATAAGAATTTGTTTGCCACAGAAATGCTGCTGCCCTTAGCTGGGGCAAGCTGTGGGAGGTGACTTCCTTGGGCAAAAACATTAACCCCCGGACTGACAATCTGCACACTTCCTACTGAGTTGGGCCCAAACCAGGGCTGAGCGCACGAGCAGACTGCGGCCTGCAGACACCCTGACCTGCACATGGGCCCCACGCCGAGCCCGGGCACAAATTAAAACTGAACTCTAATGCACTGCTTCCTGTTTGGGCCACTAAAATCTTCGGTGTTCCTGTTTCCTGGTGATTTTATATGGCTTCTCTCATCTCAGTCTATCTTGTTAACAGATCATTTATCCTAGGCTTGAGTCCAGTACCTGGAGTGGGACTCCATTGCTTACTTTAAAGGGAATGGAGCCTACCAAGCTATTAGATGCCTACCACTTCTACCAATTCCATCGTGCAGAGGAACGTTGTCTCTCCTATTCCAACCACGTATTTTTAAGAGCTTTTAGACAAAGGTCTTGCTGAAATTCACACTGTACTGTTTCACATGCACATGCTTGCTGACTCCTTCAGGGAGCTAGTTGATTTGTGAAGCTCTACAAAAGACATGCTGACTTTCCCAATCGTCTATTAATTCTATTCTTTATTTTAGTTCCTACCAGCAAATAAATCAGATTCTTTCATCTGTAGCTGGCCAGATCGCCATTGCAGCTCTTTAAAAATTGGAGTCATGTTAACTACCTTCCTGTCTCCCAAAATAGCTGCTGACTGAACGATAGGAAAGATGGCAGCATGGGCAATATCAGTTCCACAGAGATCCTTGGTGGATGCTAACCTTGACAGCAGCACTGCTGACATTGCCAAGGAGGAAAGAGAACAGCTCCTAACACCAAATCTGTTATCTATATTATAGATGGCATCTGCAAATAACTGAAAAGTTATTCACATGGAGTCCAAAGAGAGATACACAACTCATACAATGAGATTTATAAAGTGCAGTAACAATTGTACAAATGTTGGAGATAGAAAAAGCAGCCAGACTGGAATGAACATATTAATTAAAGAACACAACGGGAATGCAAGTCAGAAGAAAGGGAGGAGACAGGAAAGATGAGCCCTGAGTGCAGCAGAGGGGAGGAACCATCTTCCTTACTACACTTTCAAGTTTGTGATTCAACTCCAAGGGCAGAAGAAAGGGAAAAAAGAGACTCTTCATAGCCATATTTAGTAAAAATCTCTTCTCTTGCTAAAGCTTTTTAGAAAACAAGTTTCAAGAGGGACAGGTCAAAAAGACTGGGAAACTGCAGCTGAGAAAGTAGGGAGCAGAAGCACCAAGAATCGCTCTTGCAAAAATGGCTTGCCAGGATCTTCAACGACCATCTGCACCAGGGCAGGTAAAGCTGATCCCTGTCGCTAGCAAAGGCTCTCTGAGGAAGGAGCACATGTATGATGTGAGGCTGTGCTCAAGTGAGCAAGTTATCCCGTCGGGAATGACGGCTCCGAGGCGTAGCAGAAGGACTGGCGCAGCAGCTGAGGAAAGCGCTATACTGCTGATACAGTTCCTCAATTGTAATTGTTTTAACTTAGTTACTCATTTTGTTGTCAAGTGCCAGCCGCTGCCCTTTGCTAAAACTAGTGATTGTCCAATATGCTTTACTTACCATTAAAAGATATTTCTCCTCAAACAATGGCCCTGAAATTGTGTGCCCGTTGTGCCACACAATTGATAATAAAGCTACACTCTGAGCTATTATAGACCTGTTACTAATAAAAATACTTCAGATTCCAGCCTTGGCCACCTTGCGCAACTCTCGTTTCCACGCTGGTGAAATGGAAACCTGTGCACGGTTCCTGGGGATGCAGCCAAGAATAGGAGCGGGATGACGAGCTGGAATGTGACCGCCCTCCGCCTCGCTGTCCGTCTGCTGCTGCCCCAACAGAGGTGGAAGCTGTCAGGAAGTCATCTGCATAATCCGGTCCTGCTACAATTCCCACCCAAAGGCTATTCTGGAAGTGTAAACAGGAACAGCGACTTAGCTGTAATGTTATTAATTAGTATAACATTGTGATTTTATTTGGTGGATTGCCACTGCAGGCTTTAATTGTCTGTTATTATAATGTGGGTGGGGTTTTCTCATCGGGGACCTCGCATTATTTATACGATTTAACTAATGCTCTAGCTGAACGCAGCTTTCACTGTGTGTCAAACTGCTGTTAACTTACATAACATACATAAACACATTGGATCAATATAAGTTGTAGTGGATTAATACAATTAATCCATTGTATTAATACAAATACATTGTATTAAAAAGAGAAAACATTCAAGAAATATTATCAAAAAACCCCACAAGAAATCAACTTAAGACGAACGAGGACAGCACTGGTATTAGTCTGTAACTAATTTCCAGTGACTGACATGCTCATTAAATAAGCATTTCAGCTGCTTGAAAAACACCACCGCTAGCCCCTCAAATGCTCTCCTAACACAAAAGAATATGCATGAGCTCTTGACTGATATGTGGGATGCAAGGGTTTGGCTAACTGGTCTCTTGGGATCTAGACCACAAAATATGTTTTATTTTTACTGCAACAAAGTATGAAATTACATCTGTGTGGACTTAGTCCAAAACCAGACAGCCTATCAATAGATCTGATGCAAGGAAATTGAAAACAAAGCAAGCATCTTGAAGACGTAGAATGAAATGCAAAATCTAGAGCCTGAATGTTTTTGAAATAGCACTAAAATATGAAGATGATGCTGTAAATGGTCTTAGTCTTCATAACTCTACAGCTTTGCATGTATTACATCAGAGGCTTAGAGAGGAGAAACTCTGTTCAGGATAGAGAGGCTTAGGTAAGAGAGGGCGCACAAAAAAAAAAAGAAAAAGAAAAAAGAAATCATGAAGGGGGGATTTTGGCTTCAAGTAAAGACTGACAACTGATGGAAAGAGGAACAGTAAAAAGGTGGAGGAGAGAAAAAAGAAAAAGCGAGGGGACCACAGAGGACAAGCAGGTTTTCTGGACCCCAGTCAGAGGTCTAAGGGCAGCAACTCTAGAAGGGCTCATAGAGAACTGCATCTTCAAACAGCTGACACCGGCGCCCATGGGGACTGGGCATCAAGGGAACGCTGTGCCAGAGAAGCAAATGGTTTCCAGAGAGAGCAAATGGCCATGACAAGCATGTGAAGAAAGGGGATGTAAACTCTGAAAGAAATACTTTTCTACTAAAAAAAGACCTTAGTGCCCAAGTCAGAACTATCAGTGCAAACCACATTATAGCAAAAAGAAAGAATTTCAGCTAGTTCTACTATACATGGTCGTTTTTTTTCGCTAGTCTATGAGCTCACATGTCTAGAAAAATAGTAGAAAAGAAAAAGTAGCAGCAGTCAGGTAGGAAAGAAACACTTAATCTATTTTGTGTCCAAGGATGATTTCAACAAGCAAGGACTTGACCTTCTACTACAACTCAGCCTCAGCAGAGCCTTTACAAACTTAAGAAAACGCAAGCCTAGAGTAAGGATGTAAAATTCCGTGTAGTTACCGAGGCCCCCCTTCTTCTCCAAGCTCGATGAAGAGACCTGGAAGGTGGCTGTACCTCGAGCATGCCAAGCAGCTGCGTCGTGGCTCTGCACTAGCCCCGCTCATTCCTAGCTTATGAACTATGCCCGTTGTGGCCATATGGCCACTATGTCCTCCTGCATATATAAAGTATTTTGATTTCTGACCTGACCTAGTCAATTATTTTTGGTGGTGTTGTACTTATGAAGTCAACACACCTGCTGACTGTAGGAGAAAGCAGAACCACATTCAGACATTTGGCAGAGGGAACATGAGTTGTATCTCCCTGCACCTTGACCTCAGGGAGGCAAGAGCCATGGTCATGTTAGGTCTTCAGCTACCTAAACTTCCATTTTGAAAGGCACCATCATTCTGGATCAGAAGGTACATCTGTTCACAAAAGCTCTGCTCCATACGTACATGCATGTACAAGGCAACTTCAATCTATCAAGCACACATTAGCAGGGAACGTAAGTAGAGCAGACTTGAGCCTGGATGCAAACAGGTTCCTGGTGGCCTTGAAAAGCCCTGCCAAACCTGTAGTGGTGATGGAATTTTAGTTCCGAGATGCAAACTATTCTGGATATATCTTTTGGATATATCTCCTGTTCCACTGCAGTATCTCCCTCAGCAAAAGTAAAACTGAAGCTGTTAAGAAAGCTTCCAACGTTTTCTGCAGAACTTGCCACAGAGAGGGTTAGACTGAGATGAATCTGGAGGATCTTTTTAAAAACACAGTGTCATGAGAAAGCCCCAAAGTACTCAAATCCTTCCAAGAGTTCACATTTTAAAAACTGCTTAGTTTATCCACAATGGGATTTGAATCCTCTGAAAGAAAACAACATATTTTCCTTTTATGGAGCTGGAAAAAAAAATAATTCCACAGATTGTGGTGACCACTGATTGGTGCATCCACTAACTTCAGGGTATCCCAGATCAAGCAGTCTGATTTTGTTCCTGCTTTCTAAACCTTATTTTCACAGCTGAAGAGCTAAGGCAGCAACTTTTGATGAGCATCTTTATAGAGCAAACTACACTATCTTGTAGGGGCTAATGGAAACTGCTTCACAACACAAAACAAAACAGTCCCTCTCTCAAAAGCCTAAACACTTTACCTAGATCTAACTTCTTGTTTTACCACACATACTGCTTTAAAGCAGTCTTTTGGGTAATTTTGAAAGTTCGGACTTCAGAGGGAGAGGGCGAATGGTTTGGTCTCATTTCCTACTTTTATCGTTAGAACAGGATGTTGGGTGATAGAGAAGAAAACGCCACCCAGGCAGAATGTACATTCACACGTGCTATTACCACTAGCACAGCGGTTAAGTTCCTTGCAGATCCTAAAAGAGCAGGGAAATTACCCCACCTTCTGGACAAACCCCATCAAGACACGCACACAATCTGCTTCTCGTAACGGGACAGGAACAGGCCATGGAAGCTGTTAGCTACTTCCAAAGTCCAGCTTCCTATTTTGCCTCCACATATTCTGGAATTTTCCTTTTCTATAGATGACTTTCAAAAAGAGTGACTTCATTGCAGAGGGTTATGCAGGAAGAAATAAGAAAGCTGTGAGAGTGCAAAGCAAAAGAAAGGCAAGAATGGGAGGAAAAGGAAAGAAAGCCTTTTTGGAAAGCTTTTTTAGCATTTGAGCACACTCAAAATTTTCCAAGTTATGTTTTAAGAAAGTATTAGATACAAAGACACAAAAAAAATCTAGATTTAAATTTGATTTCGAAAAAGCTCTTTTCCCACCTCAAGAGTGGAGATGCTTCTAGGAAAGACTTTGTATGAGCGCACAGCAGATGTGTCTACAGGTTCCCTTTTTGCCTATCCAGTCAACTCTGCCTTCTCCAGAAAGCACCAAGAGAAGCTGCAGATCACTTGCCTTAATTTTTATTTCTTTCCGATTTATTCTCAGCAAAGGCAGAATATGAAGTGATGACGGTCCAGAGACACTGCCCCCAAAGCACGCCCACCTTCAGCACGGTGCACCGGCTGCTGTAGCTCCTCTGACCCTTCTCCCAGCCTCACCACAGAAGGCTTCAGCAGCACCTGCCGCTCTCAGCCTCTCAGCAATGACCTCAGCAATGACCTATGCCAGCACCTCCCTCCTTGCTCGTTTGTTTTTTAAAGATAAATAGATAAAAACAGATAAATAAATACGCTTCTATTATCCGGGATAACATTACCACCCTAAGTAAAAATATTCCCTGTAAATGTCATTTTTAAAAGAGGTGCAGTCACCTTCATGCCGCTTCTTGTAAAAAGCGCGGCATTTTACATTTTACTCCAATAGTAAATTTTGTGCCAGATGACAGTGAGAATAATTTCACTATACTCAAAAAAATTACCATTTGAAAAACCTTAGCCAGTTTTCTCGCTTGATAGCAATATCTACACGTTCTCTAGTGTAGAAGTTAACTTTCAAGAAATTTTTTCTTCCTGTTTTTTCTGGAGAAGTGTTTTTAGGGCTTCTGGTGTCAAAGACATTTTAAAAGTTCCTAGAGAAAGATGAGGGAATAAGGGCTATTTCTGAGGGGATTTCAAGGAGAAAGTGAAAAAAGGAAAAGAGAGCAGGAAATCTGTAGCTTTCATGTAATCTACAAGATTAAGAAATTGGTTCCAAAGAAAATTTTACCACCAAATACAGCTTAAACATTCAACTGTACATTGTTATAAAAATATGCAAGTCATAAAATATTTGGCCTATAGATTAGCTGAAAGCAACATTTTTATTAATACAATCAAGAAAAATATTATCCTTATGTTCTGTGCCACAAGAATGTCCTATCCTGCAGACTAATTTTTTTAAACCCACAAAATTTTTTTAAAAAAAAAAAAGTGCATTCCAAACCATGAGGTTAACACAACCAAAAAGAAAAGTCAGCACAGAATAAATACCCAGCAGCTGGCAAGCCGTGGGTATTAAAAATCTCAGTAAGCCATTGTTAGTGGTAATGACTTAATCGGCCAATTACATTTCATTCTTTTCTTTAAAATATTCCCTTCCTTCATATTATCTCTTGTCAGAGAGATTCACAAAATAAAATGAAATAAATCATTAGCATTGCTGACAAAAGGGCTCCGATCCTATTGCAGCGAACTATTATCTCTGTCATTATACATGAACAGATGTTCACACTCACATTTGTGCTCTCTGATGTAAATGTGTCACTATCTAATCAGTCCTGCCAAGGACTGATCAATCAGTCCTGCCAATCACTGACCGAATGTTTCAGAGCCACAGTACCAAAGCACCCTTAAAAAAAAAACCAAACATGAAATTCTCTCGGCTTTGCTTTCTGGCTAGGAGGTTGATAGCGAGCAAGAGTTAGCCTAATGTTCTTGAATTATGTCTCCAATGACAAATTCTACAACAGATAAAGAAGGAACAAAAGACAAGTTTGAGTAGCACTTGCATAGGTTAAAAAAAAGAACTATGAGAAAAATAAAGCTCACATCTTTCTTGATTGCCCTTAACATCAACCTGGACTGAAGTTTGCTTGGTGGCAGTTGCAGTCACCTGATGCCACTCAGTGCATTAACACAGAGGAGGCCCCAGCTTTGGGAAGGAGAAGCAGCTTAGCCCAGAACACAGACATATCTTAAATACTTTTCAAGGGGCCTCCAAGCAGCCTTCAGGCCTGAACAACACAGCAAGCAGAGCAGTTGCAGGCACGTCCCAAGGCCACTCTCTGGAGTCCATGGCATTTTATGGCCTTTCAGATTAAGTTGTTTTTAATTTGGTTTAGATTATGACATTGGGGGAATGACAATCACCAATTTCTTAGTTTACTTTCATGTTTCTGTATGACATAAAAGCTATACTGGATGCAAATTTCCTTCCTGTAGCTACCTTGTGCTGCAAAGTAGCCCTACATATCCAATGTCTGAAATATGTCTAATCCAGCCTCACTTATTGCAGTGGGTTCTGGCGCATGGATTTAGTAGTCTGACAACGTCCTGTATTTCTGTACAGGGTCTTTCATTGTATTTTTCTCATCTCAATATATTGAGTTTTAAAAATAAGTTCACAAAAAGCTTTTTCTGCTTCATACAAAGAGCGGGAAGACTGCCATAATAAACTCAGGTGGAGCGGCAGGTTAGCACACAGGAATGGAAATTTTATAGATTTAATTTGTACGTATTAGTCACAATAAAGCAACCTTTTGAACGTAGGGTATGGCGATACCCTAAACATCAGCTGCTTTGTGGGTCTCCACTCAGGGAGAGTAATGTCTCACCTTCCCATCACTTCATGGTGAGACAGCAGAGGGTGTTGCAGGTCAGGTTTAAGGTGCACTGGGGACTGCTACACAGCAACTCTTACACAGCACTCATGGGGTTTTTTTGTTTTGAATTTTATTTTCCATTCTGGCTGATTTTGCTAATCTTCTATAAGCACTACTGCCTATCACAAACAATATCACACACACAGAAAAGACTGAAAGAAAAAATGTGTGACTGAACAAGAAAGTATAGAGGAGAGAATTAACACATGGAAACTGCTTTCTCTCTATTCTTCCTTGACAATAAGTGACTGGGGAAAAAATATGTTTAATCCACATAGGGAATATGGAAGAAAAGAAATGAATCTTTAGACAAGACTAGTCTTACCCAAGAAATTTTAGTGCAGAATAAATCACTGGGGGATCAAAAATATGGGATCAAATCTCCCACAGGGATTAGAATATACATAGAGAAGACAGAAAAATTATTTGGCACTTAAGGGTATTGGAGCATTACTTATTTCACATCTGATAATTTCAAGGTAACCTTGATTAAAATCAAGACCCTACTGTGTTATTTGCTAGCTGTGCACACTGTGAGAGAAAGGAAAATCTATGAAGTAGAGAACAGAAAAAATCACCCGGATTCCCACAGAGAAATCTGCTCATTGCAAAGACAGCATCTTTCTATTGATTCCCTGCCTCCTCCTGGGATGACATTCACATGGAAAAATCCTCGAGACTGAACCTTTAAGAAGACTTCCACATGCTATGGGAACAGGCCTTTTTATGCTTTTAAGTTATGAAGAAAAGAAAAGTAACCGATCCAAAAGCTGGGCACTGCTCTCGTATCAGTTCTGCATCCCACTCTTCTTCTGTCTGCTACTGAGCACAAATAGCTCTAAAACTGGATACACCATTACAACAAAGTAATAAGCACAGTTTTAAAATAGCTGCCTTCTCTGCCTGCTTGCAAGCAGATAATTTAAACACTTCTAATGCCTCACTGAAAACACATTTTTTTTAGCCCAGCGATATCACTCTTCCTGTACGGTATCTGTTTCATTGCTAAATACAAATATTCCAAGGTGGGTTCATGTTGTAGGGACCGCGGGAGAGTTACCCCCTGAACCCCCTGATTTCTCCAAAGCGGCTGATCACTGCTGGAGCTGCTCTCAATCAAGAGCCAGCCATGAGCTGCACACTGATGAGCATACAAACACAAACAGAGTTTGATTCGCGTGTCTTTAATGTACACTTGTGATAAAGTATACTTTTCAGTGACTGTGGTCACTTGACACTGACAAGAATGCAACCTAGTCCTGGGCAAGAAGGGAAATTTTACCCCTCTTTGGTTGACAGGATGTTGATGGCCCAGTGAAATGCAAGAAGGAAATCAGTTCTGTCAAAATGCCACGTGTAGCTCCACATAAGTCCATGGTTTAGGCATAGGACACAAGGCTGTTTTCTAAACAAATTAGCAATAAAAAGAGCATTGGGAGAGACAGGAAGGACAGAATCCTTACAGACTCAACTTTGCGTGCAAATCAACTAAGGTACAGATTAGGTGCTCTCTACTTTCATTTTCTCTACTTGAGTCTTTTTACCGGCCAAGCTTTTTACTTAGGGTATTATACATAAGAATTCTTATTTCCACTTTACTCAAAAACTGAAACTAAATTCAAGTGAAGGATCATTTTAATATGACTGGTTAATATCATGGCACTTGCTAGTCAACAAATGAATACTCTGGTACACACATGTCCAGCTTAGCACCCCATTTCTACAAAGTTTCTTTATGTATGTATCCCCTGACACCATTTTGAGAGCAGCTATAACAGAATTAAAAGAAGAAAAGCCACTTTTATGATAAACTTTCCAGTTTGATGTCAGGTCATAGGAGCCAATGCACACTAAAATGCACACTAAGAATAAAAAGCAGAACAAGCCCCCTTCTTCTGCCAATCAAATCTGCTCCCTGAAAGGGAGGTAAATCTCTTCACAGACTGAATAAGACATAGACTCACCTTTGAGCAGTCAGGTAGATTTTGCGTAACCTTCTGCAAGAAGAAATTTTTAATGGAAAAAGTTACCTGGGTTTTTGTAGATGCTAAGCACATCCTTGAAATAATGAGGTAAGAATCTTTCCAATAAAAGCAGCACATCCTCCAGCTCCTCCAGAATTCCCACAAGCAGAAAATTTTCATTAACATTCAGCTTTGCTCTTTCAAGGGCCCACTCACCAGGCTCCCTATATGAAATTAAAAGAGGGATAGGAAGGGAGGAGAGAAAAAGGACAGGTCTTTAAACATGCATTTCCCTTGGAGCAATTTGTCTGAGAGCCTGGAGAGATCCCAGTAGGAAAAGAGCTGATAGAAGTTGATGTGCAGTGCAATATTCACTCAGGACGGCAGGATGAGGAGTTGATCCAACATGCCCAGTCTGCTCACTCTGTCTGTGGCTTCTCTTTAGTGATTATTTTCCTTGGGATCTGGCAGGCGACAAGCCAGCTGCAGGCCAGATGAATTGTGTTGGAAGCTATCCCCTGCTATTGCACTTCCTGATGACGTGGTAAGTATGGTCTCCATAAGCCCTGACTGTAGGTATATCCAGTGCCTGCCCAAGACGCAGTCAGGCTCTGAAATATGACGGCATATAACTGATTATGTAACAGGAAATGTGCAAACGTGCTGCTAAACGTGACTAGATGTGTACCTACCACATGGCCAAAACCAGCTGGCACTCATCTCTAGTCCAGGCTCTGAACAGACAACCATCACGTCCTTCAGTTGAGCAATGGACATCTGGTAGCATAATGGAAGCTGTGTGGTCTGTCCCAGCAAATCCCCATGGGGATTTAGGATTTCCCTTTGAAATTATACTCTTAAAATCACGTCCTACTCTTTTGGTGGGCAGAACATCAACTATTCCTAGTGAGGCCATGATTTCTTTGAAAACACAGGTCTTGCTGTCTGACTCCTCACGCTCAGCTGAAGAAGCAACAGTGCTGAATATGACTGAAAAGTTTTATTTTAAAGATATGCTACTTTTCAGATTTGTTGCAATAGCAACAAACGGACCTATAATATGCTGGTTTTTTTTTTTTTTATTTCAATATACTGTTCAAAACTCCCTAGCAACTCCTTGTGAAACCACTCGCATGTGTCACTGTTGTTTACGGGAGGGACTGCTCCTGTATACAAGTCAAATACACACATACACGTGCAAAATGCAGTAAGAAAAAAATGCAATGAAAATAAAGTCATGAACGCATTTTGTTTCTTAATTAGAGCCTAATTTATGCAAAGATACATTTTGGCTTGGTTCTTTTTGGAAGATACACATAAATATTCTACTATGGAGAAGTAATACAGGCCTAATAAATATATCTAGATTGGGTTCACTATCTGAGTGTGAAATTGACAAAAATTGTCATTACTACTTGCATCACCTTGCACACTCTCAGATACATGCAGGTGATTACCCCATTCAGCTGCATTGGTACTTCAAAGAGCCTGTGCCTGTGACAAAAAGCACTTTGTGACAAAAAGCTGGCAATGGCTATCTCTTAACAAACACCTTGTATACATTTACCTGCATCTTGGATGCTGTCCACAGAAATACGGTATGATGTAAAATAACCGGGGATTGGAACATTCAGGGTAGTTTTCAAGGATACATACGTTGATGTCCTGTGGGGGACAAAAAGAAAATGAGACTGAAGACTGTGTTTTCCCTACTCTATTAACACTTGTTTTCTTTCTCTCATATTTCACATAGTCATCTTAGGATGAAAGAATTGTGCTTAGGTCACATCAAGTACCTTACAAATAACTCGGTCATTTTAATACTTCTGAATTTTATTAGAAAGATGAAGGAGAGAGAAAAAGGAAAGTACTTTCATGCTATAATGTCTTGCTGCAAATCATACCATTTTTATACTAGGAAGAATGTATGATTTAAAAGATGACACATGAATGACCTTCAGACTAAATATAATATTTAAAATATTCAGGACATTATTTTCTAATTCTTCTTCTTTCTAAATACACTCTGGGGAGAATGTGAAGTAGCCAGAATAAATCAAACTGAGACAACAATTTTTATTTGTTATTATTCTGCTTCATACAATGACTGCACTGAACAAACATAAACTCCAATTGGCACAGCTTGCTCTTTATATAACAGCATACATCACCTTTGATTACAACTCAGTAAGATCCTCAGATGTTCAGAATTGATCCTCTTGGGTAAACCCTTACTGAGAATGGAGCTGATTAGAAACTCTTTATCACTCTTCCGATTTATCATTCATCTGAGGAGGAACTGCTTATCATTTTTCAAAGCCTTGGCATGCTACTGAAAGCTAAGGACTGCATTCCACTACCAGTTTTATTTGAGAATGCCATAAAGACACCTTCAACACTATGGAACGTTTAAGGATTCTACTATCCCTAAATATCCTAAGTATCCTTATTCTCCAAGCAGATCCACTGATTTCAAAGAGACATTTTTTTGAGAAAAAAGGGCATAATAAAACATAAGCAAAGAGGAAAGACTCTCATCTCTGCAAGGTAAGCTTCCTTTTCCTTCCTCTTTAAGCACACCTGCTTTTACGAAACAGTGGGCTGGACACGTATTAAGAACAAGCCAATGGCTAATCAAATACATACTTCACCAAATGAACAAAACACAATGGAGAACATCTGAGTAGGTAACACGTCATGAGAGAGCCAGAATTCCTCACCAGCCTGGGAGACATTCAGAGTATTCCAGTGTCCGTGAGAAACAACGACTCCCAGGGCAGCGCAGGAAGCAGGTTGCCTAGGGCAGCATTGCATCCTGAGACTTCAATGCTGAAAAGCTCCTTTGCTCTTCCCAGAACTTCAGTCCTCATGCCAACCTTCATTATTTTCACATTTGGGACTCTAAGTCTTTTTAAAAGAACACGCCCATTTCCATTCTCAGTCTCACATTTATAAATTCTCATTTACAAAAACATGCCAGAAGATCCTGGGCTGTGAAGTAAATTCTGTGAATGTAAAGATTTCCAACTGGGATACAAATATCTCATCCTTCCTGCTACCCACACTGTCTTCAAGCATACTTAACCAGATGCGTGCCTCAGATTCATACCAATAGATTGACGGTCACAACATGAACTTCCGAACTCACGTTTCTTATTTTAAAGCTATCTTTCGACTCCTTTCTTCTCATGGCTATAAACATTACTAATAAATAAACTGGGCGCACAGATAAGATGTTCTTCCTATGATTCCAAAAGCCTTATTTTTAACACAGAGCAATTAAAAAAAAATGCAATTCCATAAAATGTTATTGTACTTTTTATTGTAGACACTATTAGCGATGTTTTCAGGAATACATATTTTGCAGTTTTCATAAGAATCCAGAGAACTCTGCAAAAAACTTATCAATAGCTAAACACGGTCCTGAAAATACTTCATGTCATAAAGCCACCTTCCGCTTGATTAATGAATTATTTAAGAGGCAGAAATACTTATATTAGATTAAAAAGAAATTAGTGACAACCAACATAAAACAGTTCCTCTTTCCTTACCCCTGTGCAAAGGTGAAGGGGTATTAATTCACATCTCTTTGAAAGAAACAGTGAGTGAGAAAACAGTATTCCCGGAAATCAGGGAATTGCTATTCAATACAAAAGAACAACCGAGACCTACATGTCCCTCTGAAGGCAGGATTTGATTAATGTGGGCAGAGAAAACTTGCATACAAGAAAAGTACCAGGCACTCTCATAGAATATCCTGCATTTTTAACAACTAAGCAATTTTTATTTAGCCAAAAATAGATCTTTAGTATACTTTTTTTTTTTCTGGTGTAAATTACTGTAGGATCAGGGAATTAAGTGGTATTTCCCTTGAAGTCGACTTGTGAAAGGAGCAAAAGGATCAGAGGAGGAAACGTTTCTCTCTGCACTGATTCAACAAAGGTTTAAGATAGAAGACAAGCGCATTTTTAGACAAACCTACGATTTTCCACTCGAGGCACAAACATGCACGCTTCATGTTCCAGACAGCAGAAGCATCAGGTTTATTCTGTGGTTAAAGGACTGCCCTGCCTCAATCTCCCTTTTCTACTGCTGCAGTAAAAAGCAGCCTTACCTACTGACATCTGATCTTCATTACAGCTGCTGGATGGTTCCAATATAATTTGAGCAGCTGCTATCCTTTCATATTTTAATATATTGATAATTTGCGAAATAAATCATCAGCAACCACCCATCCGCTCCGAGGGGATTTCACTTGAGGATAATAATGCAGCTTCATGATCCATGAAATCACAATTTTTATCAAGAGGTGGAACAAAAGAAAGTGTGCCTGGAGGGATACTCCAGTGTGGAGCTATTATCACTGCATTAATTATCACAAAACATACCAACATAAAGCTCTTCTTTTGCTGCTGACATGACTTAAAAGTTTTTTTTTTCTGAGCACAAAAATTTAAGGTGAAATTACATTATTCTAGGCAATATTTTTCTGTTATCCTAGGCACTGCTAATGCCACATTCTTCATTAACATCTTTTTTCCCTACAAGGACACGAATCTTCCAGGGCAGATAGTTCTGCTGCAGACACAAAAAACATCCAGTGTGACAGATGACAGTTTAGCCTCCCCAAGCCCCTCTGAAGGGCAGCATGGCCCCCTAGGGGCTCAGCCACTCCTCACAGTTTTGCACGATATCAACTATATTTTTCCATTAATTTTCCATTCATCTACAGGAAGACAAATAAACAGTCTTTCCTTTCCTCGCAAACAAAATGAATAATACGGCAGTCTTTCCATGCCCTGCCTGGCTGGGATACGGCAACTTGTGTGATGCAACCAGGAGAGACTCCGCTCACAAGCCAGTCCCAGCATATGGTCCTTATTTAAGTCTGAAGGTAACAGCTGTGAAGTTAAGGTGTGTCACGACGGCTACAGAGGAAGCAGTGAACTAAATAAACACCTTTCAAGTAGGAACAACCCATAAAAGGAAATGAAATAAAACTATGTGGAAAACCAGTGAGCGAGCCCAGTCGACGGTGCCCTCTCCTGCCTACAAGGCTGTTCTCAATACACTGCTGCAGTCAATAGCACTGTTTAGTGCACACCACGGGCAGCCAAGGAGAGGATTTCTGCTCTGCTGAGAGTCCTCAGAATCCCCTAACTGGTTTTTACGTGTTGTCTCACGTACTTGCTCGGTATTCGTAAAGAGGTCTAGCTGACCATTACATCCTTATGGCAGCAGTGCATCACGTGAGCTAAATGCAACTACCCCGAAACACTGACTACTCTGACCCTT
The DNA here is from genome assembly GCA_003342815.1 of Eudromia elegans. NCBI lineage: Eukaryota > Metazoa > Chordata > Aves > Tinamiformes > Tinamidae > Eudromia > Eudromia elegans. Next base: position 900,438 of record PTEX01000046.1, on the reverse strand, counting down.
GGCTAGGGCCATGGAGCAGTGAGCAGGAAAATGGAACCAAGACGGCTCAGAAAACAGCCTGCAAATGTAAATAGGAGAGGAAAAAAGGAAAGGCCTGATTTGCTACTTTTTCAAGCTGAAGAAATACCTTGCTCCAAAGACACTGGAAAGGCAAGGTGCAGCTAGAATTAGTTTTCAAATACAACCCTAACACGACTTCATGTTTGTTATTTAGTCATACAAATAATTTGGGTTTTTTTTTTTGTTTTGTTTTTTTTTTGGTGAAAAAATAAAACACAATACATAATTCTAACCCAAAGAAAAGACATTTATACTGTGGTGATATTTTACGTTCTTGTTCAATCTCAATCAAATATTTAGATAATCAGTGCTGCACAGGGTCACGAAGACCTGTTTGCTTCAAAGTTTGGAGGAATTTGGTATTTGCTTGTGAACTGAGACAGGCGGCCTTGGCAGCAGATCACCCTGAGGTCCTCAGGCACTGGGTGTCACTTCCTAGCTGCCAACAGAGCTGAAGCCAAGCGGCTCCTCGTCCTCGCTGTTCTGGTAAGGAGGCCCTCCGAGAAGCACTGCCAGTTGTAGCGGGTGGTGCCAAAACGTGTAGGAGTTTTCCGAGATATCCGAATGTCCTCTGGAGACTGCAGGCAAGTGACCAAAGGCGGACTCCCAGGCAGGAAGTGGGTACTCGCACCGGCTGGAGCTCCATGAGACGGCAGAGCCGATCTATCTGAGGGTTTCTGTCCCCAGACATCCCCTCACACTAGTTCTGATGGCGTATGTCCCACTGGAGCGAGGGACACCCGAACGAGGACCGCAGTGCTGCCCCGCGCCGTCCACAAACGCCGCGTCTCCGGCTCAGATAACGTGTCCATTCGCCAGCTACTTTTCAGTCGCAGATAATACTGCTTTCAACTCGTTCTCACTTTGTATGGTTATTTCTTATGAGATACAATCCTGGATGCTTTTGTATAGCTTTTCAGAATGCTGCACAGATGTTTCATACTTTTGTAGGTATTCAAACCCTTTTGTGCCACACACTCGTCAGCAGTTGTAACATGCGTTTTGAAAAACCTTTCATCTCTTAAATTCCCAGAAAAGCACCATTACTGTTCCTTCTACAAACTGTTCTCCACCTTAACTTAATCATGCATTGTATAAAAATATCAGCAAAAGCAACTAGGGAATAAAGAGAAAAAACTAAAAAGCAGTCTTCTCATTGCCAATACTTCTGTAATGCACAGAGTATTCCTAGTGAATGGTACAATATAATGATCAGAAACATCAGAAGAGGATCCTCTAAAAGGCTTCAGACATTCTTAGCAGCAGTATGTAGGAAAAGCAAAAGAACCCCATAGACACAATTTGTTTGATGCAAAAGGTTGTCCTTCAGCCACCTTATTGAGAGATTGCTTAAAAGCCGAAGTCCTCTTGTAAAAAAAAAAGGTAATGTGCTCTTAAAAATGGTTTGCTGAATACTTCTTTTCCCCAAAAATCGCCGCGCCTATTTCCTGAAAATTCATCTTCCCTTTCTTCCCAATTCTTGAAATGCTTTCTATAACCACATCTCTGCCAGTAAATAATTTGTTAATTATTCCCTTTGTCGTGGCACTGTTCATCTAAGACTTACTGTCTGAGTGACCAGCTTTCACATAGGAGAGCCGGAACTGGGGACACGGAGAGATGGCGGCACAACAAGGACTACCAAGGCTAACCCTGCACCTTGCACAAAGTCCCCAGGGAGCCACGAGGAGATGAGAATGACTTGTAAACAGACCTCGCTACGATCTGTAAGTATTCACCGCTTTACTTGCGAAACTAATCTTTTGAGAAGTTCTGACCCACAAAATTATATTGAGGAAACAAGACAACTGCAAACAGAAGCAACGCTGAAATGCTCACGTGTCTGTTCTTATCAGCCTTTCAGTCTAGATAGCCACAGCCAGGCAAGAGGCTGCAAACTGAGTGGCACCTATTTCACGTGTCCAGCGGCTCATACAATAACCCAATGTGCAGAACTGATGCAAGTTAACCAGGCATGTGAGAAAAATACATTAAAAAGGGGAAGGAGGAAACTTAATTCTCTCTGTTTTGCAAGAACCTTTCTTTAAAGAAACACTTTAAAACTTCCCCAAAATATTAATTCTTCAATGCTTACTGTAAGTAAAATTAAAAGGAGTATTTTTGTTCATTCCTTAGCATGAAATTCTCTTCATGGGTGGGATTGCTACACTTGTCTTTGAAATAATGAGAGATTTGATGCCACTTGATCTTTGTTAGAAATGCACATTTTATATATCCTCATTGCATTGATAATTGTGTGGTCAACTTTGTCTTCCAGTTTTAAAAGGGATTTAAGTGCTGCAAGAATGTCCCTAGTCAACATGGAGACAGTTGCAATGGGGGCTATTTAGTAGCTATTCAAGAATTTCCACAAAGTTTAATATGACAGTGATTCTGTATATTTATATTCCCATGTCATAATAAACCACATTTTTATAATTTGCCTTCCACCTTTCCTTTTTCTAAGCTCTTCCTGTTTTTTTCTCTTGAGTCTTTTCAGAAAATGCAATCATTTGAATGAAAGAAACAAAGGTGAATGGTACCAACTCAGAGATCTGATATATGGAGAACTCAAGGGAGAAAGCTCTCAGTCGTTGCAGTGAGGCGGAAGCCCATCAGCCATCCTGGAGGAAGCTGGTTGCAAATAATTGTAGGGGATTCAAGAAAATGAAATTTTAAAAGATTCCCCACTTTGGAACCACTTCTTTGGAGCAGACAGAAGGTGCCACCACACAGAGCCACTGAACAGTAGCAATTAATTCTGCTGAGCATTTCTTACATATGCTTGCAAGGACAGGTTTTACAGATTTATTACTAGCTATTTATATTTTACACAGTCCAGAGTAGCCTGGACACATATTAACGTTGAATTGGAGAGCGAGGACAGGGAGGAGAAGCTTTCAAACACCTTAGCATTTGAAGAGGATTTCAAGGTCAACCCTAACTATCCATACAAATAGTATCAGAAGGAAAATATATATGTCTTATTCGGACCCACAATACCTGTGGCAGTTTTTGTGAGTAACAGCCTTGGTAGGACATTCACACTTGCAAGGTAATCAATCCACTGCTTCTCTTCATAGTGGGAGACAATTTCTCCTGGCCACGCTGTTTCATCAACTTACCCAAAACTGCCTTTTGCTTTTTAAATGTGGCTAAAAGACACCTGAAAAATGCTTAAGGAATCAGGTCATGTATAATTTGCTGAACAGCTCTCAGTGACCATCAGTATCCCCTCCAGACACCTGCTCTTTTCTTCTCTCTCCTCTCCTACGTTGCACTTCCATTTCATTAAGGTGCCTCAGAGCACATGATTTGAATCAATCCTTTTCTCAGGGTACCAAGGGCCTTATTCTTCCCAAAGCTATTTGGATAAAGAACAAAACTTGCCAGTTGCTCTTTGGATGGTAATTGCTTCTCCCTCAGCAGCAGCAAAGCCGATCCATCGCCTCACTGTCTGAAGTCCCTAATCCTTTCATATCCCATTGGGCAAAAAAAGAGAAGGCTGGACACTTAATACCAGTCTGAAACTGATAACCTCATTATACAAGTTTCACTCTTCAAACAAACAAACAAAAAAATAAACTCCTAAAAAAAAATCCAAGCCACCTGCAGTAATATCCTTTATGCCAAGTTGGAAGATCTGATTTCTGGAATATCGGACACCTGAAGAAGACTCCTGTGGGAAAGCACACCCATCATCTGGCAGGCAAGGCCAAGCTACCAGAGAGAACATCCAAATCCAGCTGCCAGCCAAAACCCGTGGTGCTCAGTATCTATTTAAAAGTTGCTTTTTAGAAACACAAATGCATATTTCTACCTTACAGGAGCATATTAAACCAAACAAAGCAAGACTAGACAGACAACATCTGTTTGTTGGGAAAATTATTCCCCACTTCAGATCTGTCCATTCTGTAATGAGATAGAAACAAAAAACTAAATTTGCATTTCTGTGCCTCTTTTTCACCATCATCCAAAGTGTGATCTTTCCTTTATTTGCATTTGTTTAGTCAGTCAAGAATTATAGTCAATCTTATTTTTAAATGAAAAGAGCTATACTGTTCTCTTAGCATATACTGCTTTGCATTCACAATACTGTGAATGCAAGACCCTTAAAATTTAAGCCTTTCATTACATTTATTCACATCATTTATTCACATCTAACACTGCATAGATTTAATCTACCAAAGGAGAATGTAGATACCTTGACATTGCACAAGCAGAGAAACCAGTGCAGATCCTTCTCTACTAGTCACAAAACAGAGGGAGAGTGCTCTGGTTAGAGGTGCACATGCAGGCTGCCCCATATAGGGCAACACTTACCTACCACACAGACAACTTGGTTTTTTTATGCAGAGGATAAAGAGCAAATGCCCTAAAACAGGAAGAAGTTAGCTCTGAGGGGATGAGCGAGTCAGATCAAAGGCTCTCAGTGCCCACTGAATCTCAATTGATAATGATCTTTATGAAAAAGATGCTCCTACTGTAACTGCAGACCATAAATAAAAGTAGTCTTTATTTTCTTGCCTTCCTCTGTTTAGTTAGACCTGAACAAATAATACTGCCATCCTAGAAAAAAATGTAATCCATGCTCTAGGAACTTGAATTTGAGACTTCAAGTACCCCTCAAGACTCCTCCTCCTTTTCTTCCAGTCCTCTAGCTCCATCTAACCTTTCTTGATCCAAAGTTCAGTAAGATCCTAACTTGAATGGTGGCATTCTGCAACTAAGCAGAGCAGGCATCTTCTCTCAGGTGCACCAAGGTTTAGTAACAACCAGAATCTTAAAGACATGGTCAGACACCAGGCAAGCAGATGGTGCTGGCATAGAGCTTGCCACAATTGAAGACCTATTGGTCACAGGAAACAGCAGTTTTGAATAGCCTGAGTAGGGAACAACACATTGCCTTTAGTGTTTCAAAAAATCTCTGTAGTGACTTTTCAGCACACTTAGCTGCTGGAAAGGTTGTGTGCGTTTGCAGAGGCACTGCCACCAAGGCAGCAAAGCAAAAAGCTTGGGAGGCTTCGCAGGAGCTGACCTGTTGGACTGGAAAGTAGTTCCCAGGTCCCAGTGGACCCCTAAATCCTTCACATCCCCTTCTCCATCGCATGCCCAGACCCCAGAGAGCAGGGGCCTGGCTGCCAACCACAGGCAGCACAGCACCCTCCAGCAGGCCCCTGCATCCAAGAGGTCCTGGCACCAGGACTCAGCAGAGCAGGTCACTCCACAGCCTTGAAAAAGCCTCGAGAGACTTCAGAAAAGATGAAAATCTAGAAACAGGATAATTTAAGTATGCTTGGGCACCAAATATCTCTTTTCATCCCAACAAGTGTGATCTCTGCTTGTGTTTTCAACATAAACTATGTTACAGTTTTAAAAATAATTTCCAAGGATGATCCAGAACTTCGGAGTCCACAGAACAGTCCACACAACCACCAAAACGGATATTTCAGGAAAGTATCTGGTTAATGACCCAGTTTAAGCTGATGATGAGACAGAGAATACATTCGGGGCATCAGTCTGGCAGTACTGGTAACACTCCGAAATAGCTTGAACCTGTCAGCAGTGAATGTGGCAGACAGCTAAAGCACAAGACAGGCACAAACGCTGCATGAAAACACTGCTATATCTTACCACGCTACCTGCATCCCGCTGGGCAGGTGATTCTGCTGACAGAGCATATTGGAATTCATCCTACAAAATTTACCTGCCAAAAGCTTTAGCTTAGTTTCACCAAATAAATTTTAGAGATCAGGATTTCTGTTTATTTGATTTTGCTGGCAGTGCTGACAGCCAGAAAACTAATGTATATACCACAAAAATGAAAGATGAAGAATGACAGACAAGAAATAAAATGGGCTAATAAATACATTTTTTAAAAAAGCTGACAGTTCCTACAGGCTTTGACACCTACAGCATGAAATGAGCATCTGACTGCTCAAAATTACATTATCGCACCACAACCCGAACACATCCAATATTGGCAGTAAGGGAGGGATATCTCTCCCTGCCTATTCTCTATAAAGAAGACTAAAAGGTTCTGCAATTTCTTTCCTTACCACACTTTCAATGTAACAGCTCTGACAATGTGGCTAGAGCATAAAACGATCAGGAAACCAGGTCTGCTCCTAGCAAGCAGACCTAGTAGACTCCTAGCAAGTAGCATATAAGACGGCAATGCCCATGGTTTTCTCGGGAAAGACTACTGCGAGCTCATTAAACAAAATTTCAAGTCATATTTAAATTAAACAAGAACACAATGCAAAATATCTCAGAGAAGTAAGACTTCTATTTCTAAACATATGTACGATTATATAATATTTTTAAAATTGATAGTGTGCTGGTTACAGCTATGTGGTTTAGCTCAGAAATAATAAAATTCAAGAAGCAGTTCTAATCATGTCAATTGGAACAGATATAACAGGATGTTAAACAATAATTTTTAAAACATACGAATAAAAAAGCAAACCAGTGAAATTCTGGATGATGACTGTTCTCAAAACCACACTATTCCAACTCTAGAGACATAGAAAGTCTACCAGTAATTAGTTCTACTTGGTGACTATGGAGCAGAGAACACTCTGGCTTCTTAATATAACAGATGTTAAGACCCTGCCTTTAACCCCATACAAAGGGACTGGGTACCTTTTGTTTCCAGTCACCTGCATTCTAGCTGCTGGTGCTTATTTATGAGTTAGTTAAAATGAGCCATCAATTTACTGGCAACTATTTAACCTCAACAGTTAAAATAAGCCATCAATTTATTGGCAACTATTTAACCTCACCATCATTTTTTTCAAGAGATGCCCTCCTGCTGATTTCACATTAACAATGCCTTAAGTCAAGAACATGCAAAATAGATGAGGAGCACTAAAGATATGAATACTCATTCAGCAGTTAAAAAATCATTAAAACGTCTGAAATTCATCCTTTCTGAAAATACTGTATATAAAAATACATACATATATATATATATTCTGATAGATTTGGACATAGTGAATATGACACTAACAATTAAGAACCTTGATGCCAGGCTGAAAATTAAAAAAAAAGTAATAATTTGATCAGGAGAGCTGACATACAGCAATAGCTTAACCACTGTATAGTATACAATCGAGAACACTCAGTTACTTTAATGTCAAAATAGAATACACCAAGTTGAAAGCACTGATCTATTATTTTATATAATAACCATAAAATAAAGTATTTTATATAAATCACCCATCAGTAAATTGCCTCTGCACATAATTATAAAGCTTGACTTTGAGTTACTCAGATCAGTCACTAATTTTAAAACTCCATACCTATGGGGTTAACCTGCCCGAGAGGAACTCTGCAGCGAAGGACCTGGGAGTCCTGCCGGACAGGAACTTGAACATTTCTTCCAGACCCTTTTGGAGAGCAGGATGTGACTGACGTTCAAAGAAGTCAAATGTAGCCACACTACAGGTTTATACACAATGACATTATCTATCTTGTTCTCTGTTGCTTTTGATCTGCTTTTTGGCTGACTGAGAATGGAGCTGATGCTATCATAGAACCATCTACTAATCACAATCCTACTTGCAATAGTCAATTATTCCATCATTTTCCATGTGAAAAGAGGATTATATCTCTCTGTCACTTCCCTGCCTTTGCTGAAGGTAAGGATACTTCTGTCCTCTGGCTACACAAGAATGCTCCTCTGTTCTTGCTTCCATCTCCAAAACACTCTCTCAAGATATAAAACGGATAGACTCTCTTCCCTTACCCAATTTCTTTGGCTTTAAAAGGACAGCATCAACATATTAGAGTTCTGTATTTGGGATTTTCCACCCTACAAACATCAGTTTCCTACAAAAAGTTGGAGAAATGTAGTTCCCTAGATTATCACCATACATATAAGACCTTCGCTGCCACCACCAAAGAACAAAAAAGTTTTTGTATTCTTTGCATTATTAATAAACCATTAATACCATTAATAAACTTGTCAAAATCACCATAAAAATGAGGAAATGTATTTCTCATCTTGGATGAAGATGGACAGGTTCTTAAATAAAAGTATATTAATTACTTCCATTGCCATGAATGCAAATGTCTTAATGATCATGTCCTGCTTATTGGTAGTGTTAAGAATCTGTTATAATGTCAGTTTACGTGAGCTGTGGTAACATTTGCAACAGTCAAAAGCCTTCAGGCACACAGGACACTAGAAAACTGCCTGAAAAAATATGTCAAGGTTTTACATTCTGAAACAAAATATGGTGGTTATCCTGTATCCTGCCTCCTTGAGAAGGAACGCAACACAGAATGGTATAATTAAAACAAAAATATGGTATTAATAAAATCCAGATCTTTTTATTTTTGCTGTTATTACAATAATTTATTATGACTTATATAAGAGATTTTAATGTTGCAATTTTTTTCACCAATGGTATATTATTTACTATGTGTAGCTGACTCAGATTAATAAATGAAAATAGATTAAAAGGATAGATTTCCCTGCCCTCATATAATTGCATAATGCTGCAATGTTTGGAGAGCAAACGCCGCAGGGGAACAGTAAAACATATTGGTCTGGAAATTAAAATCATTGAAATTTAAATGTCAGCCATGAAAACATTTCCTTTAATATTACATTTTATAAGTTGCTTAATAAGCCCCTTCTCCAGCTGAGTTCTGAATTATCTTTAACTTTGCGCTCCTGTAAATTATTAACACCGAATGGGAAAAATCTAACTGAAAGATAGCTTGCCTGGTGCTTTAGAGCAATGCACTTCTGATGAGCAGATACAAAAATAGAAGAGAAATTTTGCTGGGAAGAGTTAATGTAGGAAAAGGGAACAGCTGGAGACTATTAAAAGAACTCATTAGAGGGAAGAAAAAGAAAACTGTTCTAATTGGGTCAGCTGACAGGTGGCTTCGCTCGCGAAGTGCCCTCCCGGCAGCCTGAATGGTAGCGCTGGATATTGATGCTACTGTGCGAGCCCCAAACGGGATTTACAGCTGCAAACCTGCACTCCAGCTCCGGGCATGCTGCACGGTGGCAAAGGAACTCAGCAAACCACCTCAGCACGAATGCACAACACAGGCAGCAAAATGACTGCTCTGTGCACGGCGGAGTAAACTTGCAGTGAGGGTGCTTGAACTACCCAGTCTCTTAACTAAAGCTCAAAATCCATTAATAGATTTTTTTTTTTTTAAAATGACTGTATTGTATGTATTTTATGTATACAGGCAGGTCATTTTAATGCATTCTGTCTCAGTTTTCCAAACTAAGCATTTTCAACCACGCTTCCAGACCCCTCAAAAAATCCTAGCGTTCAATCAACTGACATATGTAGCCTCTTCTGAGATCCTCAGTAAAAATATAATATACAGAAAAACAACAAAAAAATCTAGAGTAGACAACTCTTGCCCTTCACATACAGAAACACACACAGGAGGGTAGAAGTAGCGTTGGAGTCTCTACTTTCAAGTTCTGATCTCTCCTGAGGGCCATGTTCCCACAAATGGAAAACCTCAAGAAACCTGCCTAAAACACAGAAATTAATACAGCCACAATTACTGAATTTAAGAGGCTGTGTTACCTAAATAGTCTTACTATCTTCCACTTCCAATTTCAAAGCCATCAGAAGACTCTATTCTAAGAATATAAAAACAAATAAAATAAAATCTAAGACGATACCTGTGCACTTAATTCAAAAACCAAACCAGAAAGAATCTGAAGGAGAAAGTTTGATGTGACAACATAGCTGAAAATGCAAAATACAGCTAGCCATCGGTAAATATTTTTATTATCCAAATAAGAATAAGAACTAAGATGCTGCCATGACAGCACCAAAGCAATTGGTAAAGTACTATTTTTTCATTGTGGACAGAAATTTTAGGAAATAAATAATAGAGTCATTGAGACATACTTAGTGAATGTCTTGAGCTTAATGAAAACCTGTGCAGTTATCAAAGCAAATTCTCAATATCCAAGAACATAAAACATAGACTGTTGGGTTTAACTATTCAGTTTTCTAAAAAAAAAAAGTTTTCATTCTATGAAAAAAATCACCATAAAGATGGCTCAAATATTTAGTATGAAAAGCCAATCTGTGTCACAGAGGAGATCTATATTATTTCAAAAAAAATATGACTAGAAATTTTCCTGACATCTTTTGAATTTTACTTTGCTCCTTTGTTGTGATCGTACTGAACTTTTTAATATTTTTAAAGTATTTATATCTAATATATAATTAAGTACATCTAATTTAAAAGACAAATTGACAGAAGCTCCTTTATGGGATTATGTGCTTTAGTATAGCAAGCTTTAGCATAATACACAGAGCATTATCTTTTTTTTTATAGAAAAAGCCTATTTATTGTAAGAGAGAAATCTGAAAGACTGTGCTGAACTTGAAAGAGATAGGGTAAAGACTTAACCACTAATTACAATGAAAGTCTGAAATGTTCTGCAGATGGGTGACAATTTCTTCATTTACTTAGCTATTTTTCACATCAAACCTCTCTCTCCTGATAAATTAAGCTAAGGGTGATGAACTTGTGCATTACTTGCATTAAAGCAGGTGTTAAAGACGAAAAATGCTATATGTATCTTTTATTTCATGTCTCACACTGCAGTTGTAACAAATGAACTAATTAAAATTGTCCTTTCCAAACAGCCTGCTAGTAATACAAGGCTTTCAAATATTTATGGCAGTCCCTCACGCTTTATCAGGAGTGCTTCTCATCTTCACAACTTCCAAGCCTTAAACAAAATCATCTGGTGCATATTTTTCTATTGCTCAACATGAATAGCGGTTACAGCTGTCCTGATAATGTATTTGCTTTCCTGAAGTGCATTTACCCCAAGAACTGCAGTTTGACCTGCAGAATACTCACTCGGATGCATCTAAATTCATTCTCATGTATTTTCCTCATCTTGTGGGAACACAAGCAAGGGCAGCCCTTGCATGAGAGTGACCCTCGTACTTCCAGACCATTCCTTTCCATACGATTAGCCCAGCTAGCACTGCCACTATTTAATTGGGAGAAGTTTGGATGTAATCTGCCTCGGAGACTGACAGTAAGTCACTTCAGCAGAGTGAGTGCCCTTTCCAGGTCAAGGCAAGGAACTGGCTGATCTGGGTGGAAAGTCTCACATTGCAGCAGCTGCCGCCACCATATCTGACTTCTGAATAAAGGACTTGTTTTCTGCCTTGGCTTTGAATAAATTTTGGTAAACACAGACATTTACCGAAACATTTAAAACAACTTATCTGAGTCTTGAATGAATGGTTGTTTTCTCTGGAACACAGTCAAAGCCTGAAGCTCTATTCAGAGAAAATTTCAGATGATCAGCGCACAGTGGAAATTTCCGTCTCTGCTTCTCATATTTGCAGTGTCAGCAGTTTGGATTTTCTAAGTTAAAAAATAGCACCCAGAGACCTGCAGGACTTCAAGGGTATGTTTTGTTCACCCGCTTGCTTTTTATGACCATAACTGAGGACAGGAAATGCCTCCATTTAAAGATACTTTCACCAAATGGCCACACAGGAGTTTGTTGCTCTATAACTTTAGAAAACCTCACTTCAAAATGCCTTTCTTCTCTAAGAGCCCACTTTGTACAGATGTTGAGCTCCCACGGATTCACTTTGCAGTCAAAAGCACTACCAACTCCCACATATCTCAGCCGCATAACAAGTGTACCTTTCCTCCAAGCAAGCCTTGCTCTTGGAGAGCCAGAAACAGAGGAATTACTGCATCTTGGTACATGTTTACAACTTCCTCATCTATTTTAGAAGTTTGTATCTGCTGCCAACACTAGACTTCTCAGGCGCTTAAGCAGTCAGCTCAATGTTGTTGAGCAATTAGTTCTGTATTTTCCTAGTTTTTGATTTGAGACATAATGGAAGAAAAGTAAAAGCTTCTTGCGTTCTCCCACTTCCATGTGCCTGCACATGCTCAGGCACATCTCATCCCAAACACTTGGGTTTAATACTGTGATCAGTAAAGAAACTATTTAACAAGAAAAATAGCTCATAAGGCATTTGAAATGCAGAGATCACCTCAGTCTAAGCTTATCCTTTAAATTTCTTTCCATTAAGGAAAATATGCTATATAGTTAGTTTTCAACAAAAACAACAAAATCTCTAGGAAAAAAATGGCATAGCAGGAGCAGAGCAGTCAGGCCAGGCCTCCTTGTGTGCTAAAGGGCTGGGCTGGCCCATGGGCAGAGGTAGGGCTGGCGGCACATTTTCTTCATAGCTGCATCAGGCAAATGATTCAGCAGACTTCTGAAATGCCCTAAAATCTATCACCTGAGTTTTAAAACATATGCCAGTGGAATTCCCAGCACCGGCATGGAAGACAAAAATGCAGTCATGTACTATATTATTTGGTTGGAAAGCACAGGTCTTAAAAATGCTTAGCATTCCGGCCAAGTGGCTTTTGTTGCAATGGACTGCACTGGCCCGTGGCCCGTGCTCTGCCCTGACACGAACAACCGCTCGCTCTGAGCAGCGCAACTGACGTGAGATTTTGCCAAGGAGGGACGGAGGACAGATCCAAAACCATTTCCAGGTTTCTAACACAAAACTATAAACAGAGAGGATCAAAACGAAAAAGCAGAAATGATTTTCATGAAGGCTGCCAATAGGGTCTCTCAGAAAGACAAACTGCCTTTTGAGGAGAACCACCAGGCTAACGATCCCAACAGAAAGGCAATTGTTATTTCCTTTTGATTACAGCCTCTAAACTGATGTGTGCATCTGTGTGTCATTTCATATACATATGTATGTTCTTATACATATTACACACATATATATGTATGTGTGTGCACATGTAAATTAAGTATATAATCTAAAGAGTATCTCAACACACATATGAAAGTACTAGGCCATTTCCCTTCTATTAGTGTTTAAAACCACACAAATAGCAACTTGAGTTCCATTTCTGCTTGAAGTAAAATTCTACCCACTGTATACATCATGTCTTCAGAATGAAATAAAGATTAGTAACAACTTTCACAAAGTAAAGCAACCTTGAGAGGTGGTAGCTACCACAATTTCCACATCAAATGCAAAGTAGGGTGAAGCACTGCTAATCTTTAGCTTTATTTTCTAAAAGGGAACTATGCAAGCTCTGGCAAAGTAATAACGCAGGAGCTGACCACACCATACCCACTCCTGCAGCCTGCCCGTCCCGTTGACACACTGGCACAGAAGCTCATGCACGTGGCACGCTGGGCACAAAACTGCTGGGAGTGTCTTCCCAGCGCGAACACCACGGCGTCGGAACCTCAGCTGCCTCAGGGACCTCCTGAGCAAGCCCAGCCACACAACAAATGAGAAACACCCCGTAACATCTTTGAAATGAGTTTATAAATGGCCGGTGTGCTCAAAGTTTGTGATTTATAAACTTGTTTGTCAATGAAAAAACCCTGTGAGCAGGTAAGAGTATTAAAAGTCCAAAAGAAAAGATCATAGCCCTTTCATACGGGAAAAAAAAGCAGCCTTCCTTGGATTCATCTGCCCTCAACTAGGGCTGGAACACGTGTCTGGACCCTTATTGCTCCTTCAATACATTTTTTTTTCTCTTTCTTTATTCTCCTGAAGTCACAAACCTCCCTGCCTTTATTCTAACATTAGATATGGGCCTACAACACCTCATAGCAGATCATCAAACTATGTCCAGTCAGCTGTGCTGCTGAACCTCTGCAGGGCCAGCTACGGTTGAAGGCTGAATCCCACCACACTGGACCTCTGTTAGAGCGAGGCACGCTTTAGCTTCATCGTTTGGTCTTCTTTCGGGTGGAGCATCTGCTACAAGTGGTGGTGGGCATGCAAACTGCAGAGGTGTCAGATGTGACCCAACGAGACAGACCTTCTCGTTTTCATGTTTCTTATTCGTTATTTGTGCATGAGATCCTGCCCATCCTGGCTTTGGGCATTAGGGCAGTTCAGCTGTGCACAAAATTAGAACTGCTGTAAGAATAGCAGCTCAACCATCATTGTTATTATCTTTTTAATCCAGAAATGGCAACAAAATGAAAACAAGAACTGAGAGAGAGGAGGCTTGGTATGAAGAACACTTTGTACAATTTACCAGCAAAAACATTAAAGGTTTGTGCTCCCTTAATTGCTCAATTTCCCCATTTCCTCTAGCAAAGCTGCCTAGTTATTGCCTCCATTTCAATCCAAAAATCTGTCTGAATACTCACAGTGATAAATAGTGGCAGAATTATTATGTGAGCTACTACGTAGTCCAGATCCAAAGCCCAGTGAACTCGAAGACAGGCTTCTAATTCAACAGCATTTGGACCTTGCTGATAGCTTATATGAGATAAAACTGGATAATTAAATTCATACACAATAGTCCTCATATTAAAACTGACTAAACTCAGGAGCAGATAGTGTGAAGACAAGCAAAAAAGGTTGAACTGAAGATGTCTCACTCTCACGCCTTCCAAGAAACCAGTAGTGAATATCACCATCACCTAAATAAACTGGGAAATCTGAAATGTTCCAGTGAAAGCTGTTTGTTTAAACATACCAGATATCTTTCCTCTTGCCTCATGCTGGGGGTACGGATCATATGATTCTGTTCTCCTCTCCAGTCTCCAAAACGTCGAAAAAAATAATTGGATAAAAATCGATTGACGGGATCTCTAATAATATTGATATACACTGGCTGGTCGCCTCCAAACCTGGTGGGAAGAAAAACGGGGGAATCTCATGAGAAGCTTGCAGACAGGCACACACATCTTCCACCTGCATGTTTTCAAGCTGTTCTCCACCCCAGTTCAGAAGTAGCCTTCTCAAAGGCTAGAGGTAAAACTGAGAAGCTTATGACTAGTTACCAACCCCCGTAAAAACATGCACGGTCTCTCCAGAACGAAAGGAAAACATGATACTACATTAAGCTACATGTACAATACAAACATTTTAGTTTAAGTTTTCCATCTTGTCGATGGTCATGGGTTTCAGGTTCTCTCCTTGCAGTTGTCAGAGGAAGAAGCTTCGATAGCCAAATTCAAGGGTAAACATTTCTTTACTTTTTTATTTGTTCATAAATTCTCATTTCCTTTCTGGAAAATCACGTCAGAGCAGGAATTACCTAAAACTAATTGCCATAAGGCAGCCTTAGAATCATCTTCACCTGTACAGTAACAGTAGTAACACATAATGGATTTTGCAACATTCCAGCTTATTTCAGAAGGTTACATTTGGATGAATTGGCAGATATACATGGAATTTCTATGTTTGTACGCGCTGTAACATGCAGATCCTCCTCCACTCATCCCCCAACTTGCACTACCTGCTGGGTTTGAGGTTATTTAGTGGTTATTCAGCAACCTATCCTCATACAGCACATTAAAGATTTAAAAAGTGAAAACTCCTGTTTCCAAGAAGAAATTACTTATATCAATTTCAAGTACATGCAAGTCCAAGAAAAGGAAGAGGTAAAACAGCTGTGACCAGGGTCTGCACAAAAGCAAAAATCCAGTACAGGTGCCTGCAATTTAGAGATGAGAAGATAGATAAACCAGAGCAACCTCTTCAACTCTCAGACTTAACACTGCACTTGCTTCCTCTCAGGAATTATGACCAACATCTTCAGTTTAATGACTGCAACACCAAAGAGGGAAGGGAGGAGAATGGGCTTTGAGAAGATGAGGCGTGTGGTTATACCTTATTTTCAGTGTTGAAATACCGACTGCAAATCTAACTTCAATAAATATCCTAGTGGGAGCAGGCCTAATTGCTAACTCAGTGGAAATAAATGTGAAGCTTCTATGTTCTTCCTTGGTCAAACCTAAAGAAAATACAGTGCAGCAGACTTGCACACTACAAATGCTGTTAGACAAAAATAAAGAGAAAATAAAACCTATTTCCCTGAGATGTTCCTAGGAGAAACTCAACTTGGAATTTGCCTCAACTGAAAAAAACCCCTTTTTTCCTCCCCTATGCTTCCCTTATTTGGGAGGAGAACCCTTACCAAAGCACTAGCTCAAGATTTATTGTGGTGGGTAAAGCTTGAGAATATATTCATATTTAAGTATACAAATGTTCTTCAAATTATTCTCTTAGTCACAGTTTGTATTTTTTTTTCTTTTAAAAAACAATATATTAAAATAGAAGAGAGAAAAATGATGAAATTATTTAGATTATAAAAGCCTTTTGGTTTCTCTAAATCTTCTGAGTCAGATGAATAATTGAAGATGTATAAAAAAAGAGAGCTCTTTATAAATATTAAAGAGACAGTAAAATTATTAAAAAATATTAATGGAAAAGATGAGAGAAAAATCTCATATAGTTTCTATTTGATTTTTATGCCACATAATTTTCCAAAATAGTAAGTACAATCAGCAAAGGTCTGTGTATAAGGACAACTTTATGTATGCAAGTAATCTCATTGACCTCAGTGCTATGGGAGCACTGCCATAATTTGAAAATGCACAGACAGCACAAACTTCAAATCAACCCAATTAATAAGGCAGATGCTGCTTGCTTCCTGATTAGCACATGGCCAATTCTGGAATATATCTGCATGCAAGGCATAGCAGGGATTCCTCTCCGAGCTAGTCTTTGCCACTCTTTTCTTTTGCTCTTTCCTCAACAGTAATTTTGAGTCCTAAAAAAAGTGGGGAAGAGTAAAGAAAAGCAGAAGCAATAAAAACAGCAGGAGGAAGAGGAGCAGCAGAAGGTGCTTTAGACTACGTGAGTCTGACAGGTTCCCAGGCTCTCTAGAGAGAGACTCCAAGTCTCATAGAAGCAGGAGGCAAGACAGCAGAGCTAACCTGGGATTTTTAGAAGACCCCAAGTCTGAATATTCCTCAGCAAGGGAAAAAAAAATAAAAAAGTGCAATTATTATTTGTCTAGATATTTATCATCTTTTCTGAGGTAAGAGGAGGGTTTGGGTTTCAAATATCAAGGCCCGTCCTTTTGCTGGTAAGGTCATGTTCCTGAATGGGTGAACAGTAAATTCAGTACCAAGAGCTCTGAGAGAAGAGGCGTAGGCAAGGCTGCCGTGAGAGCACAGCTGAGACGGGAGGTCATCCTTTCACAGAGGACTACAGAGCAGTTTCTGACTTCCTTAGGGCTGACTGTAACCTCTCAAAGCACAGGACAGCCAGAACTGCCGTTTTCCTGCACGCTCTAACCATTCTACTAAATGCAGTTTATTAGCAGAGATAGTTGCTCTAACAGGCAACAAGCAGAAGGTTTACTTTTTTAATTTAGTCTGTTTTGGATTTTATTCAAATCTATGTATATTTTCTAGCATAGCTTATAATACTTCAAATTCCAACCGTTTGTTTCTATGGACTGTACTGAGCTTCTATTATAGAGGCTAACTAGTAGTTGCATGGCATAAAAACTCCTAAGGGTTAAAAACTGATGACATTATCCNGGGGGCGCGGACAGAGGGAAATGTATGTGGTATTTGTTTAAGTATGGTCAGTGCATTTTTAGATCTCTATCAATCACATCAAACTAACTATGATTTAGATGTCCAGAGTGAAACTTTTCCAATCAATACCACCCAAATGAAAATGTTAATAATAATATATGGTGCTCTCATTGTGCAGCATGTCTTCTTATTTGTACCCAAATATCTACTGTGAAGGATGCAAAAAGAAAGTCAGTCATGTTCTTCTAGATATGAGCAAGAGCCTTAGCTTTTCTGAGTAGAGGATTAAGATCGAGGATCCTACATGACTGAAACCCCTGGTCATTCTCATGTCCAATAAGTAGGACAGCTGCAATTTGATGAAATAAGGTAGGACAGAACCTCTGTGGATTCCAATAGAGCCATGAAAACCTTTCAGTGGACATGCTGATACCCTGCAGCTCTACCACGATTTTTAATTTCTCCTGATTTACTTAGTATATGCTATTACATCACATTAGTTTTAACAGATATCACAGAATCACAGAATGGTTGAGGTTGGAAGGGACCTCTAGAGATCATCTAGTCCAAATCCCCTGCACACGTAGGGTCACCTAGAGCATGTGGCACAGGGTGGCATCCGGGCGGGATTTGAAGATCTCCAGAGAAGGAGACTCCACAGCCTCCCTGGGCAGCCTGTTCCAAAATATATTCTTTGGGAATCCTCATCAAAATAGCTAACATCTGCAGGAATCAATGAAAGACACTTAGATACATATATAAAATTTCAACTCATCTGTTCTTTTAAGAAAAAAAAAACCACACACCAGCTGTCACAAGTCTGCTTTACTCTCTGATAAACTCTTATTTTCTTATTTACATGAGCAAAAAATTTTCTTCAGAAGTTTGCAAACTCATAAGATAAATTAAGTATAAAAAATCAAAAATAAAAAAAAAGGCTGAAAAATGAAGGAAGTCTCACCTCCTGTTACTTTTTACATTTTTTTTTAAGGAAAAGTTTCCTATAAAAGTAGTCTTGTCACTTCAGCTCAGGAAGCTGCTGAGTTTCTGCTCAGCACAAGCAACAGCTGGCTTCTCCACCCCTACAGGCAAACCACATCCCTAGGGGAAAACCAGTGTATTCCCTACAAGAACTTGGGCTGCCTCTTAACTCTTTTAATATAAAACGTCTTTCTCTTAAACAAATGAGCTGATTGCCCAAAGTTAAATATAAGGGAAGCAAATCAGACCTGTCAGTGCCCTTGTGCAAGCGTGGACAGGCACACTGCATCCTTCCTGGGAAGGAAGCACCATTTCCTCTCGCAGCTTCATACATGGGCAGAGCTGCCCGTGGATCACAACACATGGACTGTTACGGCTCCGAGGCCCCGAGCTGCTGCAGTTTCACAGCAGACCAAGGAAAAGACCAAAAAAAATATGACTTCCCGCTTTCAAGGACTTAAATAGATGCAGGTCTACCACAATCAATGCTCCGAGAAAAGGTATTTTATTTGCAGAACTAGAAATGAAAGGATACCGTACCTTCTTGCATCAACACGCACTTCTGGCAAAGCAAACGGGTTCTGTGCGTAAGGCAGCAGAGCAAAGCAGCTCTGGGCTTATTCCCATAACCTTCCTTAAGGAGAAGCAGCTACGTTTCCTGTAAAGGTTCCCAAGGGAATAGGCTGAGGTATCACTGATGTGGTACTACATGTTACTGCCAGCCTCCCAAATCAAGGAGTTTGTCCTCTTGCTTTTGTGAGTAATACCTCTCTTCTAGCTCTTGTGCTTTTAACTAAGGCTGTGGTCATGTTTGTGAGCTTTTCTTAGCTTAAAATTAGGAGAGAGAAAGTGAACCAAGATAAAATCCTTAGGTTCAGAACTGCATTCTTTGTTGGGCTGGCCTTTCGCAAGAGAAGGCAAAACCCTCACGGAGTGAGGCTGACAAGCAAATAGTGAAAATGGGCAATGCTTTACTTACACTTCCTGGAACTGTGATTTCACTACTAGAAATTCCAGCTTCCAAAGTGACTACTTGGAAATGTCACTGTTAAAAATACCGAGTCCTCTGGGAACTGCTTAGTAAACTGCTTCAGCCCAGTGACCTGTTAGCAGATCACACCCTGTAATCCAAAATTCTGTAAATCTCCTGATTATTTATGTTGTGTTTTTGTCAGCTGGTTGAATTTTTGCATGCTAAACACACAGAGAGTTTCTCTTCCCAAAGCTTTTGACCATGCTAAGGATATAAAAGTGGTTAATAGTACATATACACACACACATATATGTGTGCATATATACACACATGCATACATCTATTTATATATACCACTACAAGCACTGATAAAACTTCTACTTGTGACTGCATAGCCTTCTCAAGGGGAGCAAACACTCAAGAAAGAAATATTTACTGTGTTTTAATTGGTGTCATGCAACGCTAGTAGCTGGAAACAAGGAAGGGAGCAAGCATCAACTCTCTTCAAAATGCCAGCTGCTTCTAAAGCCAAGTGACTTAACCCCCCTTATTTCCACATCCCTTGCATTCAAGAGTTTTGGAAAGAGTCACTCAGATTCTCGCTGAGCCACTGATTGATATTTCATCAACATTTACATATGTTCCATTAAAAGTAAGCATTGCACATTACATACAGGAAGAGAAAGCATAATCACAGTCCTAACAAACACTCCAGCAGCAAATCCCACCAAATAAGAGAACAATCAACACAAAACTATTGCAAAAATCTTAAATCAATCAAAATTATGTGGAAAAAACATCAGAGAATCATAGAATACTTAAGGTTGGAAGGCACCTCTGGAGGTCATCTAGTCCAACTCGCCTACACACACAGGGTCACCTACAGCACATGGCACAGGGTGGTGTCCAGGTGGGTTTTGAAGATCTCCAGAGAAGGAGACTCCACCACCTCTCTGGGCAGCCTGTGCCAGGGCTCTGTCACCCTCACTGTTAAGAAATTCTTCCTCAAGTTCCTGTGGAACTTTTGGAACTTCAGTTTTTGGCCATTTCCTCTACTGTTATCGCTGGCTACCACCAAGAAGAGGCTGGCCCCATCCTCCTCACTCCCTCCTATACACACTGATGAGGTCCCCTCTCAGCCTTCTCTTCTCCAGGCTGAACAGGCCCAGCTCTCTCAGTCTTTGCTCATAGGGCAGATGTTCCAGGCCCTTAATCATCTTTGTAGCACTAAAGATATACTTTCCAAATGGTTTAATTCACATAAAATCTTTGGGCTTGGCTTCTGAGGACAGTCATCCTGCAGAGGATGCAGTCAAAGGTCCGAAGTTACAGTGCATTAGGTACTTCATCCTGAACTTCTCGCACGAACACATTTACTAAGAGTGTTAAGGGGGATTCCAGTGTTTTTTGACAATGGCTGAATCACTCGAAACAGTGCTAGGAATATCCATATGGAAATGATACACTGTACACCGGGCACAGCAAAAAGAAGAAAAAAAAAATCACCTTCCAGCACACTGCCTATACAATGCACAGAACATAAAAATCGAGGTAACCTAAGCTTAGAATATGGCTGCCACAACCAAGAAACGTAATTTCCCATGAGGAATCACCATCAAATAGAGGTTTCCCTTTGCCTATTATCATGTCTGAGTATCTGTTTTTATACTAATATATCATTCCGTAATTCAGAAGAAAAATGGAAAATTAATATTTTCAGATAGCGAAGTCTTGAAAGTGGGGAAAAATGAAAGCAGAGGTTTGCTGATACAGGGCCACTGGAGTCACTCGGCAAGCAAGACACAAGGAAGAAAACATACATTTTAGTATAGCCAAAAAAAAACCCCAAAAGCATCTAGTTGTCGGCTATGTGTGGGGTAAGCAAGCGATACTGATAGGAAAGGAGCAATTCTGCTACAGATCTGTGGGCCTGAAGGGACTACCAGCAGCACGTGAGACCTTACAAGAAGATTCCTCCATTCCCTTCTTTGGAGATGCACAAGTGGAGGGAGGTGCAAAGACCTCGCACAGCCCTGATGTGAGCAGTAAGGGAGTCAGAGACCATTTAAAGAAGCATGAGAATGAACAGAGCAAAGTTCAGAGCAGAGCCATATGAATAATGAAAACATGAGGAAAAATGCCAAGAAAAGGGGGGGTGGGGTGGGGAGGGAAAGACAGAGAAGGTCGAGAGGTGGCTTGACCACAGCATGTAAGAGCTTATGCAATAAAGAGAAATAGCATAAAAGGATTATAGTAGGTAAATGCATACTGACATCAAAAACAAAAAGAGTAAATTGTATTTTGAAGAAAAATTAATACAAAAAACTCACAACTTACAATCAGAGCGCATAATTCAATGTAGGAACAATTTACCACGGACAGCAGATTCGCCATTAGTGGTACTTTTGAATCAAGACATTTTCCCCCTTGCAAAAGATACAGTATACTTCAGGCAGAAGTTTGGACACCTTGCAATACGCAAGCAGGAGAAAGCTAGAAAGGCACCCGAAGTGCCAAGAGCCTATTTTTTTTCTTTTGCCTCAGGGCAGGATCAAATTCGTAGCTGTGGCTGCCCACCCCCTCAGGCAACATAACCTGTTTGGGTGCTCAGCTATCCACACTGCTAACAGCTTTCCTTGATGTCTCATCTAGAACCTGCCTGACCCACCTTAAGACCAGCACTCCTGATGCCATTAACTTACTGTGGACAGTCTATTACCTTTATCTTTGCAGAACGCGTTTTATATGAGATTTAAAGTCATTCTCACACAGTCCTGTCTCTCCCAGTTCTCTCTCTTATTTCTGCCTTTGTCCTTTCATTTTTCCCTCATGATTTTTTCCCAATTAATTACTATTATTATTATTATTATTTACATCTCTGACAATTCTCATTACTCTTCTGGATTCTCTCTAAGCAGTTTATATCTTTCCTAAATTCAATTACTCTCAAACTGGCCATGTGCAGTGTAAGCGCAAAAAACCAGAAACATAACGAATGAAAAAAGGATAATTCAGGCCTTGTGCTGGATCCCACCTTCCACTCTCTATAACTAGATTTCATGCAGTAATTTCCAATTTAAGAATATCTTATTACCAGCTAAATCAAGGTTAAAAAATCCTAAAGAATAGAGTCAGTAAAGCCAGGGGAAAGGATTTAAAAATCACATAATCTTAAAGACTGTGGCAAAACTCATTACGCAGAAATGTTTCCAAAAATAATAAAAAAAAAAGAATAAGCACACCCTCATACCATGCAAAGGTCAAACTGCTCTTGTGCTTAGCCTTCCCTCAAGTCACAGTTACTATCATTAAAAAAAATTAGGCATAAAAAAGGAATAAAAGATGTAAGAGGGATTACAGCACCATGTGGCCATTCATGAAATGTGTATTTTACAAGGCAGACCTCCCATGATGGCAGAAAGTGTTTCACGATGTGTTAGAGAAAAGCATAGATTGTAATGAACACACATAAAGACACAGTGTTAACACTGTGTGCACTAGTTTAGCTGACATTTGGCAGCTTTTAGGGGCTTACCCAAAGGGCAATATTTTCTTTATATTAATGTAATTTTTAGTGACATTTCCTAGGTGTGTGTGTTTATTTTTTCAAGGAGGAAAAATTCACAACAGGTAACTGGTTTGGTAGGTAACATTAAGATGCAATCAGGGTCTCAAGACAGTGATGCAAGAAAACACTCAAAGAGCTAAGCTCGTCCTACACCGGAGCTGTACAGAACCAGTGCAAATGGACTGAATTATTGCAATTCATATAAAGCATATTTCAGCTTGCATTCAAAGGGGCATGGACATCCAGTATCTTGGCATGCCAGCTCTACTCATTTGCCCAGCTCATTTTACTTCCAAAAGCTAGTGGAGCACAGTCAAAAAAAGCACAACAGGAATATTCAACTAACCATTCATATTCTATGCAGTATTACTTATTGCAGAGAAAGGAAGAAACAAGAATACTCAGCTTATTAGTAACTTCAGTTATGTGCCAAATATTCCATGACTTTGTTTAAGTGAAAGAAAAGAGCATCACAAAATGTTGGCGAAGTTTCACAGACTTCTTACATGTCTATAGTCTTAAATGTGAAATTTTAATTCCAAATGGAAAGGCCAGAGATGCGTGCACAAGTTTTTGAAGCATTAACACTCACTTAACACTCATGACAAATCAAGATAATTTAGCCTTTAAAAATGGCAAAACATACAATAAAACCCTTAAAAAAAAAAAAAGTACCCCACCAGTTGTAAGTTTCTAACATGCCACACTTTGACACATCAAACTCTCAGTGCAGAGTGCTCCTGCTTTCAAACATCCAGTTCATTCACATGAAATATGGCCAAGTTAACGCTTCAAGATTTACCTCCTCTTGCTTCGCTGGCTATGGGCACATTTTACAGAGAGCAGAACAGAAAATTCTGTGGTGCCAAACTGCTGTGTCAAACTGTAATTTTTAGAGCTGCTTCTGCACTGGAAAAAGCACAAAACTGATGAAAAACAGAAAAAAATGGAACAACACTCAGAAATTGTGTAGTTTGGGGCAGTGCATATTTATTGTGTAGTTTGGGGCAGTGCATATTTCCCAGTCTAACTGAATCCCTATCACTGCTTTCATGCAGTGATTTATGAATGTAATTTACTGCTATCAGTACTTGAAGCACTTAGTTCAAACAAACGGGCACTACTGCGTGCAATGGTGTCCACCTATAATGGAATTATTTTTAGCTAATGTTGGCTCCTATGCCCATCCTGAAAGAGTAACGTAAAAAAATTAGTTGTACAGTTAAATACAGACTGCTTATCAGAAAAGATTTTTTTTTCAAAAAATCCAAGAACTTTGCACATTAACTCTACTAATGAACAACACAAAACTACAGAATATTTCTGTTGATGCTAGAAACCACTTTTACAGGCAAGTATCTTCAGGAACAACCTATCAAAGCCTCACTCGCTTCTGGAACACCTTGCTCTGCTCCCTGAAACCTGTCCATGTGTCTCCTGTGCCCAGCAGCCCCACGGGGCAGCGTCCAAATGGGGTGGGCGGTTGGGCATTGGCCAGGGCCCCGCAGTGGGTCCAGCCGCTGTTTTCCTTGGTTTTCCTTCTGCAGAGGCACCTGCAGCAGCAAAGCTGCCTCCAAGTCTTCCACTTCCCTTCCAACTTTGGCTCATAATTAGCCAAAGGGTGCACAAGTTCTTTAGGAATTAGGGGTAGGAGGTAAACTGGGAAGGCGTATCGCACCCTAATGCCGAGCATGAATTCAGCATGAATTCATGTTTGCTTAGAAACAAGTGACCTGAAACACAAGGGCTAAGAAAAACGCAAGACTAAAAATAAGTTCACTCTTTCCCTCTTTGCATCTTGTTGCCACATCACAGAAGATCTTTAGAAAGATCACTCCCCGGTGGCCTATGACTACTGCAGAAAGTGAAGAATTCATAACTGCAGTCAAGCCAGAGAAAGTGTGTTTCTCTAGCTGGGTGGTCCTTCTACTGCTTCTCACTCCTATGCCTTTTCCCTGACCTCCTCAGCCAGCCCTTACACGCAGCAGGCTCTTCCCAACCACTGACAGGGGCACGTCTGCAGATTTTGACACATTCTCCCACAACGCACATTCACCCCGGGCCAGGATGGAGCAACCAAGCTGCCAAGACACCTAAGTGCTCTGCAAGAGCCTGCACCAAAGAGACAACCCCGCTGTTGCAAGGAGGTGCTGCAGGGGGGAAAGCTGCTCTGCGCACCCAGAACAGCAGTTCCTGCTGATCCTGACCCTGACCATCCTGAGGCGAAGCCAAGCTTGCCTTCCTCACCTGCCGGCATTCCCGACCGTCCTCTGAAATCCGGGCCATTTGGAGCACACCCCAAGGATCTCAAGGAGCTACCCAAACACTGTTACACTTGGTTACCTCATCAGCAGATTAAGAGTCAAGGAGGGGCCTTTCAGCAAACGTGCAGCTTCTTCCCGCTTTTTCATGAGGTTAAATACATTGATGATAACTAGCGTTTATGGCAAAGCACAGAGAAAAACATTCAGCTATCCTGAATTATCTTTTTGTGTTTCTGCAAGTTGTTCCAGCTCTTCAAAGCTTATCCAGTTTAGCAATGTATTTCTTTGACCTACTGATAACATCTGTAATTTCACCAAAAGTCTTAAGTGTGCACATTCTTTATGGTCTGCTCCTCGTTAACATCTCAGATGTTTTTCCCCAGAAATCTTAGCATATAAATCTAAACTCAAAAATAGCTACCAATATCTTATGAAAAAATGCAAGAAAAATCTTCAAAAATTCATTGCAGTAAAATAATTTTGCTTCTGTAGCTCTGCAGTTTGATATTTAGCTTCTCTTTTTCATTCCTTAATACATTTAACACCAAGGAATGAAAGCCATTCCCAAGGAGTGAAAAATGGCTGCCTGCTTAAAAGTGACTAGAAAAATATGACTAGAAAAATATCTAAAAAGGATGGTGAAAAACAACTCACCTTAAAGACCAGATTGCCCTGGAAAAACTACCCAACTCTAACTTTAGAAGCTATGAGCAGGTCTGCTGCAAGGAGGTCATTTTTCTACTACATGTAGCTGGGGAAGTTAAAAAGAGGGCCCACAGAAATACTTAGTGGATAGGAAAATATCCAACAGCAGATTTGCACAGAAGCTGCAAAACACTGGGGAATGAAAGCTTTTCTTAGGTGACAAGCACGAGGCAGAAGTCCACTCACACCAAAAAAAAAAAAAAAAAAAAAGGCAAGAAGTATTTATATATTTGTCTTCTATTTGAAGATACAGTTGATTCAATCTATGCCAGGGTAAATTTACATAAGATTTGCTTTAATGCGTACTTCCAAGACTAGTCTTTTTGTTTGCCTTTTTACAGTATTTTGGATTGAGAAAAAAGTGAGAAGAAATTAAACAAAGAAAAAAATAGGAGAATAAACGAAGATTCATTACAGCAACAGAACCATCAGACATTCTTAAGGCGTTGTTTGTAAAGAGGAGGAAAAGTCCCCAGCAAGCACTCAACTTGGGTGAGATTCAGGCTGCAGAAATAGGCAGAGAGGAGCATCATGAAGCTCTGCAAAGGCGCCTAGGGAGGAACAACCCCCAGCACTGGTACAGGCTGGGGACTGACCTGCTGGGGAGCAGCTCTGCAGAGCAGGACCTGGGAGTCCTGGTGGCTTACACACTGCCCATAGGCCATCAGTATGCCCTCGTGGCCAAGAAGGCCAATGGTAGCCATGGAGCATTAGGCAAGTGTGGCCAGGAGGGGGAGGGAAGGGATCCTGCCCCTCTACTCAGCCCTGGTGAGGCCACATCTGGAGTGTGTGCCCAGCTCTGGGCTCCCCAGTACAAGGGGGACATGGAGCTCCTGGAGAGAGTCCAGCACAAGGCTACAAGGATGATTTGGGGATGGGAGCCTCTCCTGTGAGGAGAGGCTGAGAGAGCTGGCTTTGTTTAGCCTAGAGAAGGCTGAGAGGGGGTCTTATCAGTGTGTAAAAACACCTACTGGCTAGCAACAGGACAAGAAGCAACAACCGCAAACTGAGGCACAGCAAGGTCTCTCCTTGAACATTAGAAAGATCTCTATGACTTTGACAGAGCACCAAAACAGGTGCTTATATACACTGAGGAGTCTCTTTTCTTGATATGCAAAACCCATCTGAACGTGATCTTGTACAATGTGCTCTAGGTGACCCCGCCTGTTCATAGAGGTTGGACTAGATGATTTCCAAAGGCCCCTTCCAACCTCAGCTATTCACTCAGAGGCACTAGTAACTGAATCCAAAGCAGATTCTTATTTTGCACATCACTGTTTACTCTTCTCTGCATATCTAATTCCTGCATGACCAGTTGATGTACTGCAGGGGTTATGACAATTCCCAAGGTTCCTGAGAGGACTGGACCAAAAAGCGCAAGGCTACACTGAGTAGAAGCAACTCCTTTCATTCCAAAAGTAACCTTGAAGCTAAGTGAAAGAGCTGTGGAGATAACACACCTCGGGTCTCCTACCTGTCTGCCTGACAGAACACAGCAGGAAGGTACAGAAGGTTGCCTGCCAGTAGAAGGCTTGCTTCAAAGGTATAAAATGCCGAACAACAGAAGTCAGGCTGATCACTGGACTCTCGTCTGGGATTCATGTCCATGAGGCAGCAATATGCCCTCATGGCCAAGAAGGCCAATGGGATCCTGGCCTGCATCAGGAGGAGCATTGCCAGCAGGTCGAGAGAGGCGATCCTGCCTCTCTGCTCAGCCCTGGTGAAACTGCACCTGGAGTACTGGAGGCAGTTCTGGGCTCCCCAGGACAGGAGGGACGTGGAGCTCCTAGAGAGGGTTCAGCGACAAGCAACCAAGATGATCAAGGGACTGGAGCATCTACCATATGAGGAGAGGTTAAACAAGCTGGGCCTGTTTAGCCTGGAGAAGAGAAGACTGAGAAGGGATCTGATCAATATGTACAAATACCAGAGGAGAGAATGGCAGGAGGAGGGGGGTCAAACTCTTCTCGATGGCAGCCTGTGATAGAACAAGGAGTAATGGGTGCAAGCTCTAACACCCACAGTTCCATGTCCATGTGAGGAAGAACTTCTTTCTTGTGAGGGTTCCAGAGCCTGGGAAAAGGCTGCCCAGAGAGGCTGTGGAGTCTCCTTCTCTGGAGATCTTCCAAACCCACCTGGATGCCACCCTGTGCCCCATGCTCTAGGGGTCCCTGCTGGAGCAGGGGGGTTGGCCTAGGTGATCTCTAGAGGTCCCTTCCAACCTCAACCACTCTGTGATTGCTGCCGCTGCAGAAATCTGTGCTCTCCAGCTAAGTTGTGCTGCAGCACCCCAGGAAAGCCTCAACCCTTCCCTGTGCAGGAACTAAGGTTCCCATCAGGGCAGTATTCTGTCTCTTTGGGTGGCCTTGGCCGCTTCTCCTACCCGCTCTTGTACAGCAGCCCCACTACCTGCTGCACTGGTTTTCGACTAACAAACAGGGAACTCTCACTCAGAACCTCACACTGTTACCTCAATGTGCTTCCCTTTTAGTTTCTGGGATACTACACTGGGATACTATGTCCAGCCGCCAGGAAAGCTAAGGGTCCACAAACACCAAGCAGAGCTGTTCACTAGAGAGGGACTATAAACGAATGAAATTAAAACGAAATTTAAACTAAATTTATTTCACATTATTGCATTATTCATAGTGCCTGTTTAAATCACATTCTTGATTTTTTTACGTATTCAGTGCTTGACACTTCATATTCTTATGAGATTCATAGTTTATGAAAAAAAAGAAATGCCGTAGAACTCAAGAACACAGGAAAAAAAATACAACGTGCTGCTTTATTATCAGATGTAACACTAACAATAGATTTTGAAACTAAAAACTAATGCTCTGGTTCATGTGTTTATGTACCAGAAAATATCAGAAAGAGCTAAGGCAAAAGCGAGCAGTGCTGGCGCACCTTAGTGACGTCTCATCACTTTAAGACACTCATCGGCCTTTTCACAACTGTACAACTACTAGCTAAATCAGATGTCCCTCTAACTTCAAATATGTAAACTTATATTTTTCAATTTTATAACTAACAGAAAAAAAAAAGAAGCTGTGAATATTTTACTTTTCAATATATTTTCAGAAATTGGAAGAAAAACAGAGGGAGATTTCCCATAAAGAGTACATAGCACAGGAAACATGCTACCTATGTGATAAGGGTGCACCATAGCATCTGAGGAGGAGCCAGAGGTAACGATGTTCATCTCTTTCTCATGTATCTAATGCTGTGTAAGATCTCTGAAAAATCAGTATCATCAAGAAATATTCCTTTGCCCCCTCTGTCCCATTTGCTTGATCCTGAATTTTGACGGGGAGAAGAGATAACTTACCAGGATGTGAAGTTCTATTTGTAATGAATGTTTAAAAATAATATATTAGAAATAGAACTATCATAAAACAGAGACTATAGAAGATCAGAATTTTGTCTAAATCATCATATTTTCATGTACTGAAATCACGCCTACAGTTGACTCTAGGGAAAGCAAACTTTCAATTGCTCAAAATGTTTTCATCTTCTTAAAATACATTTTTTTAAAAGTATTAAAAATACATTTAAATGTTTGGTAATTCTTACCACACTCTGTACCCATGCCTGAAGCCACACATTTGAAGTACATGAACTAATATTACTGCATATTAAAAAAAAAAAAAAAAAAAAAAAAGAAAGAAAAAAGAACTGCTGGGAAGTTAGTCAAGGTTTTGCAAAGACCTCTAGAAAATCCACACTTCTACAGAAATGTTTTTATCTAAACACCAAGAGTCCAACCTAGTGGCACAGATGGCATAGTTCCTGAATATAATTTTTAGATGAAATTTAAAGCTTGGGCAATAGTCATCTGCAGTCAGCTTTAACCTCTGTATCCTGGCTAACTGCTAACTGGCATAGCCCATCTGCACTCTTCCAAATATCCCTCAGAAGTTTCATCCAAATTCAATTTTCTTCACATTCTACACTGTAAATGCCCCTAGAGTCCTGCTGCGTCCTTTTAAATAGCTGTTACATATTACACCAGATGGGATGGCACTCCCATGATACAGCACATAATTTTTGTGCATGGTTTATAAATGCTCCTGCATCCTGTGGTTCGGGGACAGCTTTGTCAGTACAAAAAAAAATAAGCTAAATGGGTGAAAAAAAACATTCAAGTCACAAATGTAATGAACTGGGGAAACTTCCACTCTTAGATACTATGGACAGGTAAAACATTCCCAACAGGGTGCAGCCACTTTTTAAACATGAGTCAGTTTTAAAAAGAGATTGCATAGTCTACAGATCCCAGTTATTATCATAAGCTTTATTAGTGCTACGTTCAATTCACTCAGCATCAATTGGAAATCCCACAGGACCTCCAGGAACACAAGCTATGCCGCACACCCCTGTCATCTGAAAACGTTATAAACAAGACAGTCTCTGTACCAGAAGCATGCAACACTATTCCAGCTTTTAATAAACCTTCTGTACATGACTATTCTGTAGGCAAAAATACCACAGGAAAAACTTCTGAGTGGGATTTCCAGTGTCAGAAAGTACAAAATAAGTTCACTGTATTGTTTACATTTGAAAGGGAGAGAAAGCGGTCTGTTTATCACAAATTAATACAACTCAATAAAAGAGTCTTTTAAGTGAATAAAAGCCTTACCTTGAGAAGTTGAGGAAATGAACATGTCTAGTGAATAAATAGGGCTGCTCAGCAGTGCTTATGTTTTTAATCAATTCCATCTAAAAAGAATTAACAAATCAAATTTTCCATGTTATGTCAAGGCACATTTTAAGACAAATATAACTCTCAACAAATAATGATGTAATTTTCAAGCACAGGATTACTCAGGAATTCCTCCTCCAATATCCCTCCCAAACTATGATGGTAACTTCAATTAAGATTGCACTGTTACTATTTCATGCCTATGTAAGAGAAGTTTAAATGCAGCCACAGCCGTGCTCTCTTGGGGCTTACATCCTTCCAGAAGCTGGTATCAATTTAAAGAAGTGCTTAAACCAAAGGAAAAACCTAAATTCCACCTAAACCTGCCTCTGAATTTTGCAAGTGGCAGCTACCATCTCAAGATAGTCTCTGCTAAGCACAATGCCAAAATGTAAAATGTCTGAAACCTTACCAGAAAGTGGGAGCAGAGCCAATGAACATTTTCATGTAACAATAAAAATTCCTAACTTTGCCAAAGCATGGTGTGGTTGTTTGCCTGCTCATACACAGAAAGCATTCCTCTCACTATGACAGAAAACGAAAAGCAGGAATCTAACTGCACTTTTGGAAAGATGGGGCTAAGCTGTAGTTCAGGTGCATTCACAGCATTTTGTTTTAAAAACAAATTATTTTATTTTTGCATTCAAAAAGATAACTAAAATATTGTTGTGTAAACAGCATATACCAAACACCACATTCCAAGGATACGAATATGTATTTTGTGTAAGCCCAGCTCACATTTTGTGCAGCTCCAGCTTCAAGAATATTCCATGGCATGGCAAGGAGCTGAAAATATAAGTGGCACCAAGCACTAGAAAGTTGAATCATTCTCAATATTTTTCCTTCCTTATTTTCTTTTCAGTAGCCTCTGTTCTGTGCTCAAGTTCAGGCTGTGCTATGGACACTGAACACAAATGCAACTGAAACTCGTAAAACATTTACTGAATTTTATAGTCTGGGGAATAGAAAACAATATAAAGGAAAAAACAACAAAGAAACAAACAAACCCCACCCCAAGAAAAGCACAAAACAAAATAATGAAAACAACAAACATGAGAAACGTCTAGCAGGGGGATAGTAATTTAAGAAATCTGAACTGGAATGTTATAGTGGACATAGACAACATTAGGCGAAGCATGGGATCCAGTCTATCAAGTGGTAAAGATAAGCTGACTGATGTGCAATCAGTTACGACACTAAAGAGCCCTGAAAAGCTTTACAGAAAATTATGCCCATGCCATGCAAACTTATAAACTACATTTAAGGAACATCAATCTTTTTTTCCTTATGTGTCCCGGTTTTGATAGGTTGTGTTCTGCCAGGCTTTACTTTGTGTGTCACATTTTAGTGCTTATCATTTTTTTTTTTTTTTATTCCCCCCCCCCTCTGAGACACATATCCTCTCTGTTCTTTCAGCCAGGACAAACCACAGCCATTCAGCTTCTGGTCCGGGATGAAAAGCCACACACGCGATGTTCCCTTTGCATCCTTCCTCTGCCCTCGACTGTTGTGTATCCAGGCACATGAGAGAAGCACTGAGGCAGGGAGCTCCTCTGTCTGTCTTCTCCAGACGGGCCCCTTTCTGTCAAACTAGCTCAAGGGTAACAAACTTTAGGCCTATTTCCCAAGGCTTCAAGCCAGTGAAATGCTATAAACCCAAAGGAATGGAACAAAGGAGACTGAAAGGAAGAGAATATGAAAAGGGAAAAAAAGGAAAGAGAAAAAAGATATCCAAGAAAAAAAATGGGAGAAGATGTCCCTCCAGCTTTAGTCCCTCAGATCTAGACTCTGACTAAACCTCATATAAACAAGTGTTTACACAGCTCCTGTAATATAACAAAACACTATGAGAAAGAAAGTCATAAAAAATAAAGAACAAAACTTGACTAGGTCAGAAATAGAAAGCCCAGAACACTTTGCAACAACTCTCACACACACATACACACACAAAAAGCTAGATATCAGACGTCTCACTTTCAGAGCTGTGGGGTTTTTTTCCCCATAGCATAACTGTAGACATGTAAAAAACAGTATGAATGTACAAAGTAATTAAAACCGAGGTTTAAAAACACAGGCAACTTTAAAATAATGAGAAATAAGTGTGTGGGTGTGT
The DNA here is from genome assembly GCA_003342815.1 of Eudromia elegans. Lineage (NCBI taxonomy): Eukaryota > Metazoa > Chordata > Aves > Tinamiformes > Tinamidae > Eudromia > Eudromia elegans. Next base: position 867,689 of record PTEX01000046.1, on the reverse strand, counting down.
GTATACAATTGTAAGTAAAAACTATCACAGAGGCCACCCTTTCTGCCTTTCTCCACGCCATGAGTACCAGCTTGCAAGCACCAAGCTGATATACACACACACACAATTCCACATCCTTTCCCATTGCAAACCAGCTGATGTAATGCCAGGCTCGGGTGCACCTGTGTGCTGGAGTAGCTGAGGTGCTTCTAGGTCAGAGGCAAAGCGACTCTGCAGACACACACACACCAACACAGACACACAGACAGGGTCTGGCTCCTGCCTTTTTCTTTCTTTTATAAAAAAGTTCCAGCAACCAAACTCAATCTCTTGAGCCATGCTTATAACTTACTCCAAACCAGACACAGAATCTTGTTTAGACTCAAAGTGCCTTCACATTTAGACACTTACCGCTCAACTGGACTTGTAAGCAGATGTGGATAAAGTTGCACGGTGCATATGAACAAACAAGCAAAAAACATTCCTTTAAAACCCCTGCCAAAAGGGTAAGTAAGGCTCCACAGAAACAACACACAGATGTCAGAAGGGAAAAATAAATAATCGTAGTGGCTCACAGCCACATGTGAGTTGTGGCCAGATTTCCCTTGGGGCTCTCTCCCTCTTCTGATCCCACTGTGCTGAACTGACTTCAACTCGCAAGCCAAATGCATTGCTCAGGAACACCAGGCAATCAGCTCTCCTCCTAAGATGGTGCAAAAATAACTAAATAAATAACTAGATCTTTCAACCCAAGACAGCTGGAGTAGAAGGGAGAGACAGAGCAAGAGTGAGAAGAGGACGACAGCCGTGAAGAGAAGAACAAATAGATTTGGACGGAATGGGAGATGCAAGAGGGAAAGAGATATATAAGCACTGATCAACTCAGAGACCTTTCCTAAACTGACATTAGAGATGTGAAGAGATGTGAAAAGTCACAAGCAGAAGACAAACTCCCAGGGCAAACACAGGCAGTGCAGAGATGGAGCAGCATGTTTTTCTGTTTGGCAGGAGAGGCTGTAAGACCAGCTGAGGGAAGACCAAGTGGAGCATGTGCCCAGGGGGACAACGGCTGGTGAAGAGCCCTCCCTTCTTCCTCAGCGCTGCAAAGGTTTCCTCAGGCTCTTTGGGTGAGACGGTGCTGAAAAGACAGCAATGTGCTCTGGAAACGAACCGAGTTGCACCGCACAGCTGAATGCTGCTCTGCACGGATCGAGGGAGAGGGCAGCGCCAGGACACGAAGCGCACGTGCTGCCATCACACCCAGGCTGGCCTGAGCCTGCCAGGGACCCATGCCACACATGGGCTATGACAGAAGAGCAGAGAGCACAGGCAGCACAGCGACACTCTGCAGGGCTTGAAGCTAAAGCAAACGGTGGCAAAGACCTTCATGGTGTCATCAGCTGTGCTCCTAAGTATTTCCTGCCATGGCCATCAATATGTGTGTTAAACACTCATTAGGTGGCCAGAACAAATGGGATTCTACAAAGCCCACTAAAACTGCAAATAATTGCAAAGGACACAGTCTTTTAGTCTAAATGCTGACTTGCTTCTCAGGAAAATACCTTGTTACCACTGTGATTCCTTGCTTAAGTTTTCTTTCCAAACTTTTCTATAAAGTTTCCTTTCTTCTTTGACTCTAAAGCAGAAACTTAAAACAAAAGAAGATCCATAAGTAGAGACAATCCCTTAAAACAAAAGCTCACTTTGAATCCTAAAGCCCAACGAAGCAAGAAAACCAAGACAGCCCAAGTGACAAACTTTCTCCTTAGACCACTGCCCTGTGCTACCACTGCAGGTTCTCCAGTTACCCATGCTGAAGAAAGCGGGTCCCACTGGCTCGGCCTCATCACCCTATGGACACGCCGTTGTTGGTGCATTTTAGGGAGGAAGCCGGCAGATGGCACAGTGAAACGATACGCAGAACCTGCACGGGGTTCTGTCCCGGCAAGCACACAAACGTGGAGGATGGCGCTGCTCCAGCACAGAAACCACAGCCAGACCCGCCAGCGAGGACACCCTTCCCTCGTCCCCGAACACCCACCTGGCTGCGCTGGCCGGCTCGGAGCTGCCGCTCTGTGCTCACATGTGTAACAGGTTAATTCCATCAGGAACAAAACACAACATCAGAGAATGACTGCCTATGGATTTTTTTAACTGCTGTACTTCACTGCTATGGAATTTAAGAATATGTAAAACACGGTGAGGCAACTGTGGTTTTTCAAGTGATGCCAGCTGTATTACACTATGGTCTCTGCTAACACTAATCAAACACTAACTGTTTTAGTGCTAACACTAAAACAAAAACTTCACTGCAATTGTCTCTCTTGTGAGCTGTTTACCTCTCCTCTTGATGTCAGTCTCTATCGAAGGCATGCAGGATCCAGGAGACACAAGTATCTGCAGGCATTTGGGATATCGCTTTCATCTTGGCTGAACCTCCTTTCCGCAGAAAATTCCCAACCGTGTCATCATCATAGCAATGTGACTGGTACTCCACTTTCAGCCCTTAAAAATTTGGAATTGCTTCAAAACTTTCCCAAGCTCCCCAAGTGGCTATGACTAATTTTCTGTCTTTTTAAGCATTTAAGAAAAATTAGCAATGGATCATTAGTGTGCTAAACTTGAATTACATATAAAGCTGGCTGGCTGGGCAAAAGGATGGGGGCAGAAGGAAATGATATAAGGACAAACTATCTATTAGTCTTGTATGTGCTCAGCTTTTGCATATTTTTAAGCATATTCATTCTTCCTTCTCTGAGTGCAAAGGAACTTGGTGGGAGGGAGAATTTGTTATGCACCAACATGTGTGTCAATTTAAAGCTACGCTGATTCACTTCACTCTGTGTACAAGAATATTGCATATAATTTCTGTATTTAATCAAATTGAGAATATCTTTGCAAATAGCAAGGCACAAATGAACCCTCACAAATGTTCAAAGGCTACACCTCTAATTGCTGGCAAGCATACACAACTTGGGCAAGTTTCCTAGTAGGAAGAAGACTAGAAAAAGCAATGAGAATATGGAATCCAGTTATGTGCAATCTGTAGCCATAAAGAACACCTAAGTGCTTAACTTTATTTAACAACAGCAGACTGCATAAGCTAAATATTTACATAAAGTCTTGGATGGATCAAGGCTTTAACCAAACACAAGACAGACAAATGACAGAAGGATCAGAGTAGTAGCATCTTGAGTGAGCAGCCCATGCTCAGCTGGGAGCCTGCAAACCACTCTTTTTCCTCACTCTAGTGCTTGGAGCCTGAGATCATCTATTCTCTTAATTTCCACTTGTGTATATCACATTAAAGGTGAGAGAAATAATTGATTTCTCATATTCTCATTAAAAAAAAAAGACACTCAGCAAGAACCATATCTTAGCCAACAGAACATTGCGATCTCTGTGAATGCTTCTGGGTGATCAGAGGTGCTTTTCAGCAGGAGCACTCATTAAATTATGAACTTATTGTAGCTGTGTAAATAAGCCATAAATTAGAAGAGAGTGACTTGAGTTATAATAGGGCAATCTGGAGAGTAAATCTTCAGCTCTCTAGCAATATGTCCACCACCATCTGGGCTCTATCACATTTGCTGTCTCATAACCTAATAGCTTTTGCATAGCAAAAGATACTGCCGACATTTTTTGTCCATCAAAGTATTTGTTGCAACAAAAATAAGTGCAGGATACTCTTGAATTTTAATTTTAATATTTTGGCTCTAGTAATGCACAGAAAACTGCTTATAGGTGATCTTTTGTCATACTCGAGAGTGGGCACTGAGCTTTGCAAAGAAGGAAGTGAGAAGGGTGACGACAGAGGTTACTATCGTTTTAAAGGTTTTTAGACATTATGACACATCTCCCAGCCAACGAGCAATGAAATCTGATGACAAATTTCTTCCTCGGAATAAGGGCCGATCAACCCAGAACACAAAACCAATTATATCAGGAGATATCTCCTATCCCATATCTGACAATTAAGCAGAAAAACTTAAAAGCAGTTGCCATAACTGAGCATACTGCCTAGCGCAGGATCACTTGATCCTGATGCCGTGGGACCATTTGCTCCTGCGGGAAGCACGGTGCTGGTGACAGCCAGGGCTCTGCCCCATCCCTCTGCTTGCTCAGGAGCAATGGCCCCTGCACAGGAGGTGAAAGGTGGGACTGGCACCTTCCCCGTGGCCTTTTCCCAGAAAGTTTTCACTTGCAACAAACTGCCATATGCAAACAAACACATGGGGAAGCCTATGTTCATAAACAGGCTGCAAATAAACGGCACCTAACCACAGCAAAATGGCCCCGCTGGGCCCCATGTCTGTATTTTGAGCATCACATCCTTTAGTGGCTTGTAGACTGCTATTCTTAGGAATGACATGAGGCCTTATTGCAGCATTTACCTGAATCAGCAGATCAAAAGAACAGCTGTGGGCAAAGAACACACTTGTGTATAAAGCATCTCACTAAATCTCTAGAGTGGGAGGTTTCTGCATTATCTAAATCCATGCCTCCTGATGGCAGCGATACTTACGGTTGCTTATTGTATTACTCCAAATACACATAGATTTAAGTAGCTGGACCTTATGTGGACCTTAGTTTTGTAAAGCAGCAACAATAGAGCTCTCTACCCTTTTAGGAAACATGAAAAGGGGTGTCTGGGGAGGAAGGTTTCACCGGCTGTTGCCTTGGAAAGGCATGTATACAGTGAAAAGAGCAGAAGAGGAAGATAGGATCAAGGAAGTGTGAGGCTACAGCAACAAAAGTTAGCACAGTTCTAGAAAGAAATTTTTGAAGCAATTAACAACTCAACGTGAATGAAGAATGCGAGCAAAGAAATCATTGGCTATTATTTAATTCCTGCTCTGCTTAAAGAATTCTAAGCCAGGCCTGAATAAACTGGCAATCCTATATGATAAATGGCCTGCCCTGCAGATATATTTACATAGGTCCCAAAGTTGCTAGTGCCAAACTCCACTCAGAGTAGCCTTCCTGCCTCTCTGTTGAAGTGACTGACACCAGGCTGCCATGCTGACTGCATTCAAAAGCTGTCTCATTTGCAGTTAGTTGTTCTGGAAGCTCTCCACATCAGGCTGCTTGGGGCTCTAACCATCCACGTCTTCTGTTAATTGAAGTTACTCAAAAGATGATGAATTCTGGATGACTACTCAAGTGAAAGAAGTAATACGTATACTTTCCATATAGTTTCTACTAGCATATCCCTTTATCTCACAGTTTCAGAAGTATAGTAACAAAACAGCCTCGAAGGTAAGCAGGAATAACTTACCTGTTCATTTTTGGTTAGTCTTGTTTTGTTGTGAATGTCAGATGTAACCAGGTTGAATCCATGTTTCTCTGATAAAATTCTCAAAAGCAAAACCACAGTTCGACTCCCACACTTTCCAACTCTGTTGTAGACCACCTGGCTGGGGAAAGGAAGAACCTAAACAAAGGGTGGAAAAAAATAGAGTCAGTATACGGGTATTTTTGTTTCTATGTACCTGAGGCACGGAATACTTTGGCTACAAGCCAACAAACACATACAGGAGAATTTTCAGGACTCTGCTCAGGTCAGAAGCATTCAGTTCCACCAGCAAGCTATAAACTCTTTAGAATGAAGAGCTAACATGTGGCTCAGGATGCAGCAAGCAGAGATTTTTCCCCTCCATCACCCAGGTCAGTAGCAATCTCAGAAACACTAAACCACTGCTGATAACTTCTGCTGGAGACAATTACAGGCTTAAGCTTGTTGCTTGTCACCTCATCCACACACCGTCAGCTTTAGCTGACTGACTCTGTACAATGAACAAAGAGCAATGAAATCTCGCTACAGTTTGGCAGCTGAAGTGATGTTGACATAATTCACGAGGAATGCCTGAGTTGCAAAACTTCATCTTAATAGAAAAAAGCAACACACAACTGGGTAAAGCTAAAATGAATTGACCATTTAAATTTAAAGCACAAATCTCAGGGAGACACAGATCTTAAAGAGAGTTAAGAGAGCAAACCACTGGCTACACGTGTACTTGCGAACTAAGCAATGTCAAAGGCTGTTGGTTGGCCTTGAGGTCAACTGGCACAGTCTGATCATATCCATACTGCTAAAGTCCATTAAACCTCAAAATAGAAGAGCCACATCCAAACTGGCTACTGGGAATGATCCCCAGCCCATGCTAACTCCTGAATTGTGGTCTTCTCCCTGGCTTGGGATACTGCTAGTTGCTCTGGGCTAAAGTCATGTCAAGGACTACCAGAATAACTCAACGGAAGGGGCAGCTGAGTTCCTGGGCCTGGCACTGTAGTCATAACTGTTGTTTACCAAATAGTGTCTCTGAATCTAGAGGTTAGTTTCTTTCTCTGCCCTAAAACCACAAGATAAAAAGTAGAAAAATGTGAAACTGCTCTCAGTAACTTATCAGATAGAGCTTCCTACCGTATTTTGGCAACAGTAGATAGTGATATTTATTACTGTCTCTAAGGCAAAGACAGAAAGTCTGGCGATGCCTATGTGTGGTATGCAAACAGTTATATTAATATTTTTCAAAGCACAGCTATCAGAGATGCTTAGAATGGTAAACTAAGTGCTCAGTTTGGCATTCCAGAAGAGATGAGCTTCAAAAGTAAGCAAAGCAACATCTCACTGAGGATGCTTTGTACACCAACAACAATAAATTCAGAATTTTCTTAAACTTAATTAGAGTCATATTACCAGATGCTCAGCTTAGAGCAATCCCAGCAATACTAAGATCAGCAGCATGGGAAGACAGTTTGATTTGAACCCCAAATCCCACAGGGAAAGATAACAGTTTCATAGCCAGAATTTTCAGGGATGCAAGATGATGACAGACAGGTGAATTTGTCATTACGGCTTGTGGAGATAAAGGATAACAGTAACAGTACAGAGAAACCAGGAGGGCTATCATCACCACAGTTTAAGTGAGGAGGCCACGTACTGCACCTAAAGCAAAGCGGAACCAAATTTCTGGATTATTCAAGTGTCTTGAGTAGGGAATCAAAGAGTTGCCTACAACAAACAGGTTTGCTAAACTGAGACCTCCCTCGGCAGCAGGAACATCTGGCTCTGCTGGGTGGAGAGAATTCTTCTCCTGGTTGCTTCCTTTTGAGCAGGAACCAGGAAAAAGGCTGTTGAATATTTCTCAAAATGAATATAGAAGAAATACTTCTCATGAATTGTCAAGTTAAAAACTGAAATTCTTAAAGTTTGTTTCCTTATGTTTGTACCAACTATTTTCCCAATTTAGGGCTCTGAGGTAAAGCAATCATAGAATCATAATGGTTGGAAAAGACCTTTAAGATCATTGAGTCCAACCGTAAGCCCTTCAACACCCTGCCTGCTAAACCACATCCCTCAGTGCCTCATCTACACGTTCCTTGAACCCTGAAAGGGACAGCGACTTCACCACTTCCCTGGGCAGCCTGCCCCAGCGCTTCACCGCTGTTTCCATGTAGAAAAAATTCCTAATATCCAACCCCAGTGCAACTTGAGGCCATTTCCTCTTGTTCTTTCTGTAGTTATTCTGGAGAAGAGATCGATGCTCACCTCATTGCAACCTCCTTTCAGGTCGTTGTAGAGTGACCAGGTCTCCCCTGAGCCTCCTCTCTTCCAGACTAAACAACCCCAGCTCCCTCAGCCGCTCCTCACAAGGTCTGTGCTCCAGCCCCTGCACCAGCTTCGTTGCTCTCCTTTGGACACGCTCCAGCACCTCAATGTCTTTCTTTCAGTGAGGGGCCCCAAAATGCACATAGTATTCGAAGTGCGGCCTCACCAGCGCCGAGTACGGAGGGGACGATCCCTTCCGTGGTTCTGCTGGCTACACTGTTCCTGATGGAAGCCAGGAGGCCCCTGGCCTTCTTGGTCCCCTGGGCACACTGCTGCCTTACGTTCAGTCGGTTGTCGACCGACATTCCCAGATCCTGTTCTGCCCTGCAGCCCTTCAGCCACTCTGCCCCAGGCCTGTATCACTGCATGGGGTTGTTGTGACCCAAGTGCAGGACCCGGCACTTGCCCCTGTTGAACCTCATACGGTTGGGCCTCAGCCCATCCATCCAGCCTGCCCAGATCCCTCAGCAGAGCTTTCCTACCCTCAAGCAGATGTACTCTTCCCTTGAGCTTAGTGTCGTCTAAGTCAGCACATTTGCTGACAAGACTGTTCCACAGTTAGCTTTGGATTGATCTTCTAAGTACGATACATGACCTCTTAAAATTCAGAGCTTTTTCATCCACTTTCTTTTTTGTTCCTGGAATCTTACCATTTGTTTGGAGCCACTGATGCCAGCTCTGTGTCAAGGGTGCAGCAGGGCTTCCTCTGTGCTGTCCTCACTGCGCTCCCTTCCTTTTCACCCCAAACCCTTCTCTCGCTGTCATACACCAAACAGAATTTGTACAACAGAGAAACAAAGCTTGGCTGATCCAGCGAAACTAGCTTTTTGTTCATTCAGCAGTTCTGTTTTCTTTCAGTGACATTGAGAAAAGTTCAGTGCTTCCCAATCCCTCAGGTACTGTATGCTAATTCTAGCTATTCTCTTAAAACGATCTTCTTCTAGCTCCTAATTTCAGCTAGTCCTTACTGATAATGAAGGCAGCAGATCTGCCAAGCACTGACCTTCAGCTGTAGTTGTTCATTTTTTCCACTCAGGGTCACAGTGCTTTAACTTCATGTCACCCTCACTCGGAACTCGGATCATCAAAATGATGATGAGGAGAGCACATTTCACCACTTCATCTGTAGTCACCAAACCGCTAACACTGCCTGATTTACCCACTTTCCTTGACTTAGGCTAATTACCAAAGAAAATGGTGAGAAATATAACATTATGTTTCAGACCTCTATTTTGCATAATTATTCATGAAAACTGGAAAATTAGCAAATGCAAGCAGCAATTCACAGCTCTAAAGTAAAGTAGATTAAGTCTTATTTTGTTGCTGATGGATTGCCATGGGCTACACATTCAGTACAAGGCATTCTGCAATCACATGATTGCATTAGTCAAAGCCTTTGTACATGGTAGCATTGTCTGGTAACACAGACCAAGAGGTGTCTGTTGTTAGGCTTTTGAACTGGCTGACATGGCCAGGAAGGCAAGTCTTACCCGTATCAGGCAATAAGCAGGTGTCTCCTAGTGAAGAAGCTTATTTGCAACACATATGCCATGACTCAACATTTGCTTCTGTTAAGAGATTAAGTATAGAAATCAATGATCTAAAGTCACTTGCATGTCTTTTTTCAGTTAAAAATGAGAAATCAATGAATCAGGTCTGCATACACCAGAAGCAGCACATACAGCACTTACTTAGGGAAGGCTCATTTTTCTATTAAAAGGTTGTGCCAAATATTTCCTGATACAGGATATGAATTGCAGCTCTAGACAACACATGTACACCACAAGGGTCATGTGCCAAAGTAATGGGGTGTTTCAAGAAATAGTTACTTTTGCTCTGTGCAATTATTTTCTTCCAAGATTGCTGTCAAGAGAGCAGCCAGAAGAGGCATGCGGTCTTCTGACTGTACCTGAGCAGCTAATAGATCTTCATCAGGCCAGCAGAATGATTCCTCAAGCAATCTTTCAGCTTGCTTTCAAAGAGGATTGCAAATTAGAATGAAAAATAAATGGAGAAATTTGGATACCCTGATATATAATGGGAATATATCAAGTTATTTATGGTACTTTGCTACTATCACTTCATGACCCCACAAAATATTAATGCTATTTCTGGTAACAAGGTTTATGAAAATTTAATACCTGTATCCTTCACTGCTACCTGAGTTCTTCACTGCTATGCATATATGAAAGCTGTCATTCTCTAAATGATTTAAGGAAGGGTATTTGGTGATCCCTGCCTTGGCTAAGCTCTCACAATTCCGGGACATCACATCTGTTCATTCAGCAAGTGAACCTGGGCCTCCCAGGGCTCATATAAAATCCACATGACTCACACAACTGTCTCCGAGCTGAAAAATCCCAGCTTCAAGACTAGAGAGCTCCAAAGGCAACGGATGTAACATCTGTAGGTTATAGCTGCAGCTAACCCTTTTATACAACGATGCTAATGATATCTAAAAGGTTGACATTGAACACATTTTCTAATTTTGAATACAACTGCAAGGGACATCATCATGACAAATTTTATGTAAGCATGCAAATGAGGAATATTCTATCTGCTTTTGGATTCATTTTTTGGTATAAGAAAACTGGCAACGTACACTTGCCGTGTACACCAAGAGCATGTGAAAACAAGCCTGACTTACTGCATTGTGCTCAAAGGCAATTCCCACCTTCATGGCTACAAAAAGCTACTTTGCAAATTAGCGACAGAGATGTCACTGGACAGTTGACAACCACAAAGCTAAAAATCTACGAGAATGCAGCACATCACTCTGAAAATATGATAAATGTACAGAGTTTGTAAGGATATGGAAATGCTAATCAATGCATCCTAATCATTAACCACTTTGATTTTCCCTGCAGAACTGTACTTTGCAATACACCAAGCAAAAATGTTTCTTTAATAGTAGTACATTTTAAGTAGAATTTCACTGTATTCTGATTATACTAACATTGGGCAAATCTTATTTATAACATACCCCCCTCAAAGAAAAAAAAAAAGAAAAAAAAAGAGGGAGAGAGAGAGAGAGAGAGAAGAGAAGAAGAATCAAAAAGCAGGTCTTTGTAATGTCTCTTCTCTAGTTGCAAACAGCTTTCGTAGCTAAAAAGAACTACTGGTGCTGCCAAGTTTGGCCACCTTCGTTTCTGCAACTCACCTTTTTACGCAGCATGGCTCCATTCTGCACACAGGTGATAACCATGGCAACTCAAATAAAAGCAGCTCTGAACAAGTACTCACTGCGGTCTAGGTGATGACAAAGAATACTGAAATAAAAGGCTATTATTTGCAAAAGACTTTTTAGTTTAAAGGAGGGGAATATATCAATGTCTTTATTGAATAAACATCAGAATCCGCTGCTGTCCAAATCAGACAAGACGCAAGATAAGCCCTAGAGCTCCCTCCGCACCTTGTAAAAGGACACACTACTCAACTGCAACCAAAACCTCACCGGCAGCACTGCTGAATATGGCTGGCCTTAGGGATTCATTGCTGAAACCCTGCTCATGTTCAGGTCACCAAGCCACTTACACACCGAAATACGCTAGGAAACATACCCAAAGCACACAGCAAGGCAGCACAGAGGCTTTCGAGGCTTAAGCAAGTATTTGTTTTAACGTAATCAGTTCTCTTAAGATGCTGCAGATTTGCATTCTGCATTTTAGGAATCATCTAAGTCCTTTGTTAGAAGAACAACTACATCTGTCATAAACCAGCATCTGTATCAAGCACATCTAGAAATGCAAGAAATGGAAAAATCTGTTAATTAAGAAAAGAACCTCTGCGTTTTCCTACTCATGGTATGCACATCAACAGTCAAACAATACAAGAGATGGTGCAGAGGACAGACTTGAAAAGGCAGCTCTGGTTTTATCAGTAGAAAAAAGGACAAAAGTGACCGCTGGAGGTTCGCTAAAGGCTGCTCTGGTTACATTTTGTGTCACAATGAAAGAATGCATCTCACAGATAAAGCAAATACTGAGGCGATGCTTTGGCAACAAGATACTCTTGTAACCATATACACAACTTTGAAATAATTACAGTGCAGCTTTATTAGTACTGCATCAGAGCTCAGAGATAAAATAAACAATTCAAACACATCATTCATTTAGGAGCTATACGAATTAGTAATTGCAGCTACAAAAGAGTAAAACCCACTATATAATTATAACAGCTTTCTCCAAGCTCTTGAAAAGTTACATCACAATTTACTTGTCAGTCCAAACTGGAAGTTTTCTTCTTTTGCTCCACGGTTGAGGAAAACGACAAGAACTATTTCAAATGCAATGCAGGGGGAGGAAAAGCGAGATTATCCCACGGTCAATTGGCATTACAGAAGAAGACTGAGGAGCAGCTCTGCAGGTCCACCAGTTTCAGGAGCTGAACTACTTCTCAAAGAGCCTGATGGAAACAAAGTTTCCATTTTCATTTGAAAAGCAGCTTCATACAGCATTGAGGTAGCCTGAATCATTTCACTTTTATTAGATTTTAATTTTGCAAATTTGCCTGAATTTACCAGTCTGGGCACAAGGGCAAATTCATTGTCTGCAAGAATCATGCAAGGAAGTGATGCACCCCAATGCCCCTTCTTTATTTTACGGGAGGGTCTAGAAGTCAGTGACAGGAACTGGCTTCTCCTTGCTGAGCAGACACTGATTCGTGGTCAGATAGTGCTCTGTGCCTATCGTGTGAATGAAGCAAACAGGCAAAAGTGATAAGACCATAAGAACAGTCAAACTTTTGCTTATATCATGCGCCTCTATGTAACATCAAAACTCCCCAGTTGACTCTCTGTCTCCAATATCTTCCTGACCAGCTTAAAGAGAATTGTATGAATTTAAGAAAAGGTCTGCTGGGCCAAACCAATGGTCCACTTGGCCTGCCAGACACAGAAGATGGTTATTAGGGAAAGCAGTCAATCCGATCACCAACTACAGTCTATTTCTCCCCAGAAGCTCCTGTTCCTCCAGTATTCCCAACCACTGCACAAGGGAGGTCAGAAGGCACATCCCTGCCTATTCCCTTAGGAATTTCTTTCATAACCTGCCATATCAACAGATTCCAGAATTTCATTTCACAACATGTACTTCATACTTAACTTCTACCAATCTCAGTGAATACCATTTCTCATGTTCCGGGGTCTCAAAAAGACAGACTATTTGGTTAACAGTTCTCAGATCTTTAGCTCTATCTGATGCCTCTGTTCCTGTGAGGTTGGGAACCAACAAGCTTATGTCAGACCCTCACCTATTCCTGAAGACCCACTTAGCTGTAGAGGTCCAAGATGTTCTCACATGAGACTTACACTGAGCATCAATATTGCGTCTACTGCTATCCACCTAACCTACCTACCTAGCATGCAGAGCAGCAGAAAGCAGTAATATATAGCTAAGCTAACCACGTCTCTGACTTCCACGGGGTTAGCGGAGTTGGTCAATTCAACATGTGCTCCCTGATGGCTAACAAGGACCTCCTAATGTCCACGGTGAGCTAGAAAGCACACAGGCTTTGAAACAATGAACAAGGCAGCGGTCAAGCTCTGTTTGTATTTATCATGAAAGGTTGCTCTCTCATATGATTTTTTCAGTTGGTAGCAGAACAATACTTATGTTCGGGAGGTCAACAGAATTCCCTCAGGGAAACAGATGACTAACAGATGCCCTTCATAAGCAAAAAAAAACTGTCAGGGTCTACTGAGAGAGAAAATCTGAGGCCAATAAGAGACAACGTACTCCACTCGTAACTTCAGAAATTGCTCACACAAAATTTCATTCTAGAGAAAAAGCAGACAAAAAAACCCTCCTTCTTGCACACTTTTCAAAACAACTAAAAAAAAAAACTACCTATCACAAGGGTATGTCAGCAGAAAACATCACCTTTTAGCCTCCTTCATTTCTGCTTTAAGTAAGTCACACAGGTCCAGCTCTGCCAAGTACTGTGACATTTAGTTTCAGAGTTTAAATGCCTACTTCTACAGTATAGTGACACGGGACATGGACAAGCTAAGACTAGACATACAATCTTCTCCATGGATGACCGAGAATACACTGGAAACCACAGGAAAGGTAATGGTGAGGTTTGCTTCTTTCCCAGGCTGGCTAGCCAAGCAGCTGCAACAGAGCATTGAAAATAAGCAGAAGAAACAGAGGGTCCTTCTGCTCCATCTTCATTGAACAACTAATTCAACTGAGAAAGAACAACTTCAAAACAAAACATTTCATGATTTTGTTACTATTGGCAGCTGACTGATTTGGAAAAGCAAGTTAAAATATGATTCACTATCCCTTAGTACCAAGATAAAATTAAAAACATAAACATGGAGTGCAGGCAGCAAATGGAGATTGGATGCATACAGTCCTTAAATTTATTAAGGCTAAAGGAAGTCACTACTACAGGATGTCAACTAGCACTAACAATTCCTGACTTGTGCCACAGAACAGATCTACACTGCTAATATCAAAACCTCCATTGACTTTCGCGGCCTAAAGGGTGTCGGCCTTACTCACCTCACTGCATACACAGTGAAATCTGTCTGTTCAGTCTCATACCTGGCCCTGTTAACATGATACTTGGTCTACATTTAGAGCAAAATAATACTAGCATATCAATAACAAGCTGGGAAAGTTGTAAAGCAAAGGACAAGTAGTAACCTCTCAAAGTTATGGCTGCACTTCTCAATGAGTTTGTGTCTGCTCCTTTTATATTTTAGATCTCACAGTGAAGCTTTATACATATAAAGTTGTAATATTTATATATATATAAAACTGCTATAATGATATATATAAAAGCTATAATTGCTTTCCTACAAGAGCATCTTGCAGGTATGCAAAACCATGCTGCTGCAAGTGGCTGCACTCGACTTTGAGCCAGAAAGGGCAGAGAATCAGCTTTGATTCAGGAACAGGAAATCACAGCAATGTTTACATTCAGCACATGTATGCAACGAGGTTGGTAAAGAGCAGATGCTCTGTTTACTCAACAGTTTCAAGGGGGCACCAATGTTAGACCCAGAGCTGAGGTGTGAGCAGGACTCTTGACTCTAATCACTCAGCTCTGCCCAGTCCCAACTGCTTGTCCCATACAGAAGCGATGGCAGTTCTGGCTCCTCTCAGGGAAGGAGCAGATGAGATGTAATCACTTTGCAGGACAGGTAATGGCTCAGGGGGCTGCAGCTGAGCACCTGATAGATGAACCAAATCTTTTTCTTTCAGCCTGTCTTAACACCACATGCTTTCCAACCTCCCGCGCTCTTTTGTGGGTTGCAGTTTGTTTTCTTGCTTTTCTGGGGCCAAAATCAGATACAGTGCTCTGTCTTGTCTCTCTAGCAACAAAGTCAGCTGGACAATCATCTTCCACAAATTGCAGAAATCCCTTTTTAATACATCTCAGGATGACAATGAAAAGAGTAGGAGTATGTGGGACTCTTTCTGGTACACAGTGGTGCAGAACAGAAAGCCACTTGTTACTTATTTTGCTTTAGCCTCTGTTTAGCCCTGCGTGAGTGCACACAGGTTACAGTATATAGAGAACATACAGATTTTCAATAGTTTTATTCTGAAAAGCAGTATTTTTGTCTTTGTTCTGAAGTTCAGCATCCTGTTCTGCCAGTCCTCTTCCTGGCACACACCTACCCCAGGACAAGGTCAGAAAAGATGAAGCAAGGAAAAGGTTCAGTGATGCTGGTATTTGTTGAGGCTACATGCATGAATTCAAACTGGTTAAGAATTTTATGTCACTTTAATTCCTCACTTTCCACCAAAAGGTTTTACAGGTAGTATCGAAAAACCCTTAGGCTGCAGAATCTGTGCAAGTCACATTCTCATTCCAGGGCAGCCTCACATTATAAATGACTTGGAACCGTAAGGTTTAAAACTGCTGTTATTCCTTCCGAGCCCGGGGTTTTGTAGACTCTGTGATGGGCTCAGAACACACTGGCACAGTTATTCTCTGTTTAAGTAGTAAATCCTATCACATCCAACCCACATGTTTATATTGGACACTTACAAAATGACAGATATTAAGTAGCTAAGCCTGGTTTTAAAACTTTTTATAATACATCACAGCACTGCAGTTCCCTCAAGTAACCTAACTACCTCACGTTAGTTTCTGCGCTTCCAATGCAATATTCATGAATTCGCCCATGCAGCCAATAATATTGGATTTGAATGTAGTAAGTGGTAGACTAAATAATTTAATCCTCCCTATGCATTTGTCTTTTTCACATTGAGGTTTAACTCTTTCTTCTCTGTCATAGTTCATTATTTACTAGGCTGCATGGATTATGCACTACATTTCACTGGAAAGACAGCAAGCTTCAAACAGTTGTTTAGTTACACCATGTGACATACAACAAAACCTAGAGCTGCAAAACTGGTGATATCAGAATTTCCCTGTCTTGTGTAACACTGGAGAGGCTGTTGTGCTGATACCATAAGCAATCAAAGGCGCCTATAACTATACACCCCAGTGGGAGTACAAATCGAAAGACATTTATCATGAAATAGTTATCAAGTGTCTCTGAAACATACTGCACCAAACCCGCAGACTGCCATCCTTCACCAAACCCATACCCCTGCTGCCTCTCAAAGCACTCCAGAACTCTGGAACTGAAACTTTCAGAAACAGTAAAAATCGAAGTCAGTACCATTGTAGCTTCTGTAGGATGTCAGCACACACAGATAATGGATTTATCTTCCTGGGACAATCAGGCCTTAATTTCCCAAGTCTCTTCCCCTCTCCCACCCCAGTTTCTATCAGTCAGTTTCCCCACACCAACACAGTAAGAATGTCGAACACACTTCTAACTGAAACAGCACTCAGAAAAACACACCTCTATTTTGGGGAGCAGCAGAATAATGAATTTATCACTCATTCTGATGATTCCCTAACAAAAAAGGATACAAGCAGAATACTCCAGGACCATGACTCCCTAGCACTAGAGTGCTAGATCACTCAGCAGCTACAGTGTCTGGAGGACTTTAACCAATTATAAACTACTACAATGGAAGAATCCTCTGGAAATCCAGACTTTCTTTCTGATTGAAATGCTCTAATTTATAGAAAGGAGAAAACATTTTAAAAAGAATATCACATAACAGAAAATTTCCAACAGTTCTGTCATTATTTTAGATCTTTTTTAATGAAAGGAAGAAAACTAAGAAATATTTTATCTTTTTTAAAAAGTCATAGTACATTACAAACCTCAAAACCTCGGTTATACAATACAAGGACTCTTCAAGTTGTGATGAGGACCATTGTCATTAAGGTACTTAATGAATTCTTTTCTAATATTTTGGTTTTAGCAACCATTCATTGAGTCCTCTAAACACATGAAGTTATTCACTACATTTTAGTGTTTCTAAATTATGACTTTTTTTCCTATCAGAAAAATTCCACCCTGCACCAGCATGACATTAATAACTTCTCATTTTACAGCAGGGTAATTGTAGATTATCACTGAAATTAAAGAAGGCAAAAATACTCTTTAGGTAGAGACTTTAATTTGGTTCATTGGCACCAGCCCTCCTTCTTCTGCTGTTTCTCTCTGTTTAAGCTAGACTGCAGCAAACTGTAGGATGCTTCCTTGAAACATTACACACCTTTTGGATAGGCAAGGAGAGCGTTCTAGGAACACATCTACTACTATCTATGCTTTTAAACTCAAAAAGACAATTAAAAAAAAAACAAACCTAAAAAGTCACTTCTCTAAGAAATAAATCTATTAAGACTGCAGAGCTTGATAACGGTGAAATTATATTCTTAAGATCACAAGTTCAAAACAGAGAAAAATACACTACTCTGGGTTGCCACTGAAGTATTGTAACCAAAAGAATTGGCAAAAATAAAGCTGACAGGAACTTGATTGCTGTCTTGGACACACAAACTCAGAGAAACAGGGACAATGTTGATGTCAGTCTTAAAAGCTATTTAGATGGCCTTAAAAAAAAGGTGTCTGCTTGATGACTGAACATGGCAATATAAGGGTACTCACATAAAATGCTACTTCAGATTCTGCTATCTTTTCCCACTGTATTTATCTCTAAGGGCAACATACACAACTATCACGTGGTAAGAACGAAAATAATGGTGTAAAGGCAATTTATCCACCCTCCGTCTTCAGACTCCTTACAATCATTTCAACACATCAGTACGGCAATCCACCTCAGTTCAAACTTGCAGCATGCGTTTTGGGGTGTTTTTGCTTGATTTGAACTCATTTGGACCCACAGTCATTTTTGTATTCTTTTAAAGTTTTGAAGCACTGTCACAAAAACGGTAAGCAAAGGATTCTGTCGATACCTAAGCAGCTATCAAAAGGCAACAGGTCCATGACAGTCATAACATAAGAAAATTAAACAAAAGAGAAAATGCTTGAAAATGCTTTTTCTGTCGTCTGTGTTCACAGTTTGTTACACATATACATAACATGAACCCAAAGAGAACCATATCCTAGTGTTCTTACCAAGTTCTGGGGGTAAAAGCTTTCATCAATGACATGAGTAGATATGATAAAGATCACATCATTTCTCCTCAAAGCGTCATCATATCGGATAAAGAAAAAAAATAGGAAATACTGCTAAGGAAAGAGCACACATTTTGGAACAAAGTGCACCATTCTTACTCACTGGAATGCTCACACACCAAATAGCTCAACTGAACTTTATCAGTCAGCAATTAACATCAACTGTACAGGTATTTTTAAAACATGTCAGCAACATCTATAGGCAATATTTGGACTCTGGTCTACATGGAAAGGAAAACTAAACAATCATTTTGTAAGTATCTTTAAATTGTTAATTTTGGATGAATATAAAGAGAGTGAGAGACTCAAATATATATACAGGAAATGCAAGTGCTTCAATTTAAAGATTTTTTTTTTCCTTTTTTTTTGCTACCATAGGAGGTCAGGTCTGGCTATACTATATTCCCTTTTTATATATTGCATAGTAAAAATCAGCAAATTGGTAGGCCAGAGCAGTGTTGAGGTAACTGGAAATTGCATCTATCTGCAGAAAAGCACACACATATCTCTCTTAAAATCAGAATTGATTGACAAAATAATAAAACTCTGGTCAAGACTTTGAAACCAAAGCATCAAAGAGCAGCGTTTTATGCTGCATCCATTAGTTCCATACTCCAGGAACATGTTCTTTAACAGTCAAGTGAACCTTTCCTGGGGGAGAACACTTGAAAAGCTGGCTGACCAAACTTTAACAGGAGAGCCAGACCCACATGAGCAATGTTTGTGCCTTGCAGGGAGCAGAGATTTCTTGCTCTGCTTCCACTGAGAAAACTGCTGCTGCAGTCTTACCAGAGAGGATGAGGGAGGGAAAGGACCCTCATCTCCCGAAATGAAAGCACACTATTCTTCATTGGGGGAATAAGTGCCATTTTCAATCCTTCCACTAAATTCATAAATAAACAAAAGCTGGTACACAGAAGCCAGTTTTGGTACCTAGCCATGATGAAAAGCCAAAATGAAAACGACTTTCAACAAAACATTAGAATATGCTCTGCAGAACACCTATAATTTAGTGCATATCAACTGCAGCCTTCCACTACAGTTGAAGAGACATCATGGATATCAGTTGTCATTCATTTCAACTGCGGACCATGGATTATCATTCTGTATCTCAAACATTTCTATTTTTTAACTTAGCATTTCTAGTTTTAAAAATTTTTAGGCAGATGAAACAAGTTATAATCGTTTTGATTATGAAACTTCCTAAAACTCTCAAACTCGCTATTCATGTTTTCGTTTCATTTAGCATGTGCTTTAATTCCCTCTGATGCAGACAGCAGGTTAGGAAAACATTGGAGAGCTTCCTGTAACACTGCCAAGTAGGACCGACCACAGTCGAATTCGGCGAGGCAAAAGTATCCTTCCAGGAAAATACTTTTCAGGATTGAGGGAAGCAAATTTAGGTTTTTTGCAGCTATGTATTATACACATTACTAAAGAAAGTTGCATCACGTCCTCTTTGCCTTGCGAGTACCGCAGCTGAAAATGCTACCTGCAATGAATTTATTTTAAATGTGGGATTCAGGACTCACCACTCTTTTTGTGTCAAATTAAAACATCAGCTGGCCACAAGCAGCTCTCACTCTGCGCATAGACAGTTGCTTAGTGATATGAATAGAGATTACCTGAACGATAATGATCATGGCATTAACATCATCAGGGGTTAGTTAGTAGCACAAGCACAAGCCTAGTTCACAGTTCAGAGGTGAAATCGTAAGCAGGGTAAACCACTGCACTTAGCAAACGATGAAACGCATGAGATTCACACAAGAGCCTCGAGGTGCAGAATATAGCCCTCAGCAAATCCAAAGAGATAACCAAAGAAGTAACAATCTCCACCCACGTTTTTATTAAAAGAGTAACAAACAAACAAACAAAAACCATGAGAAAGCAGGCTTGCACCTGTGCTGTCTAAGGGGGATCAGAATGTCTGCATCCACCTTGCCTCAGTGTTTCTAAATACAGTCAAGCACTTCAAAAAGCAAGATACCTGTCACTAAAATAAGGATACACCCTTTTCCTCCTCTGAGCTACGCACAGAGTTTTTACCAGGCAGGAGAGGAGATGCCCCCACCCTTTACTGACTGTGTAAGTAACTAACCAACCATTCAAAAGAGTCCCTCAATGAATCGGGTATCTACCTCAAGAGCTGGCCTTTCTGCAGAGCTGAGCTGCAGCCGGGAGACACTGCATGAACACAGCCCGACACTGGAGGTTTAGATAGGCAAGAGAAATTTGCACAATGTAAACAGGAAGGAGTGCGGTCTGGATAAATGCTACTGTGCATTATGACAACTCCCCCTCACGGTACCTTTTAATAGGAATGCAAAACCCCTGAAGAAAGAGGAAGACAATGTCAAATTCAGCATGTAAATCTGAGTAGAGCTTTCAAGGTTAAAAACCCTTATCTAGATTACAGCCTCTTCCTTGTTGGCACAGCAAGTCATTTCTGAATGCTAATGCAAGTAGGAGGAACACAGGGCTGCAAAGGGCATTACTTCATCCTTTCCAGCTGTGGACATTAGACATATGTATTGCTTTCTCCCATGCAAGCGGCAGCATTGCTGGGAAAGGGAAGGAGACTGTGCCCAAGTAATAAAGACAATGACTTTCAAGGGCAAAGAGGGTACTGAAGGAGTTGTAAGTGTGAAATCTTTGCTTCTTAAAGGATTTCTCCTCCTCCTTGCTAACAACGTGGAGTTTGATAGGCTGCTCTTGTCACTTCTAACTGTGGCTATTGCTATTTGTGCAGGCAGAAAATGTATGTGTAGTTTGTGTTCTTTGATGACAGGAAAAACAAACACATCCCTCTTCTTTAATTAAACTGTATGAACTTCATCAATTCCCCAGAGTGTCAAATTTCCACTTAGCAGCTGGAAGTTGCACTTCCCATGTGTACACATCAAAATGTGAAAAAACAGATTATTTTAGCTTGCTTTCAATCAAGAACTAAGCAGAATCAAACTCCTTTCCCCACGACTCTTCTCCTGCAGACCAAAAGCCACTTGTTTCAGGACCCTAATTTATACATGCAATTGAATACTTAAAGTCAGGCGAAAGGCTGCAGGCTCTGGACGTGATTTCACGGTCACTTTAGACAAGCGTGTGGACTGCCACCAGGAGGAGTGGCTCTTGGCTCCCACTCCACCTCTAACCACTCCCCCCTCATAGCAGCCTGAGCATTCACAATTAGCCACATCAGCAAAATAATCTAAATTAAACCAGAAGAAAGATGCATTTTCAGTAACTGCTCGAGCTCACCACAGAGCACTTGTGTCAGCCCGGTGCCAGTGTGCCCTGCTGGGGAAGCATCGGCCCTTTCCACAGCAGCGTGCACTTGGAGGGATGAAAGAATTTCACCCTTTCTGGGGGATTTTTAAAATAAGTAAGATTTCTACCTAAAGGTGTAGGAGTATCAACAGGATTTACAGAAGCACTCAGACATGTAAATTCCATCGAAACAAAATTACTCAAGCAGTTTCAAACTAAATATAACCACAGCCAGAGCTAAGCTACAAATTCCATATTATTATACACAATCATAGAACTTTTTCCCCATCTGTTTTGGGGTTTTACAAGTAAGAGCAAAAATACTATATAATTTGGAAAGATAGCTTTCAGAAAAGGTATACTTTTGAGTGTTCTAGTTGCACAGTATAACAACTTAGCCCTATTCAACTAACTAACTCAAAAAGATCATATACTGTACCTGCAGAAACAAAGCAAGTCTGGAGAAATTAAAACAGGTCAAGAGAACTGCTCTCCTTTACTGAAACAGGTAATCGTTTTTGTTGCAGCTCCAGACAGACATAAGGCATCACAAAATCAGGTTTCAGAGAATAATTAAATCAGAGAAATAGGGAGTAATCGAGGTTGGAAGGGAGCTGTGGAGATCACCTAGTGCATCCCCTGTTTAAGTAGGGTCACCTAGAGCAGGACCATTTCCAGGCAGCTTTTGGATATCTCCAAGAAAGAGACTCCAAACTCTGTTAGGAACCTGGGCCACTGCTCAATCACCCACACGGTAAAGAAGCGTTTCCTTACGTTCACACGGAATTTCCAGTATTTCGGTTCATGTCCATTGCCTCTCATCCTGCCAGCGTGCACACTGAGAAGCACCAAGGCTACACGGTTGCACGTGATGGGTACCTCCCTCTACTGTCACAAAGCACACATTCCTACCCTGCTGCTCTGCTGGTAATTACTGCCCTGAGATCAGAGCCTGCGTTCCAGCAAAGTCAGTCTGTCACCAGCAGAGACCACCTTCACTTTCCATATTAACCACGGCTTTGGGATGGCCTCTGGATACTTCTAACGCTACAACCACACTGATTTAGAAAATGATTCAGTCAGAGATGCAATCACCCTAGCATAGAGGAGCCTTTCCCCCCCCCCCCCCCCGTAAGAATTAAAAGAAAGTGGTTCACCATGCACCAATGCTGCTTCATTTGCAAGCAAACACTTAAGCGCTTTACAAAAACAAACAAACAAACAAACAACAACAAAAACCAATTTCAACAACCAGCACTGTTCCTAGAACAGCTAAGGGAAGTTTATCTGATTCTTATTTTCACATGACAGACAAAAGTCATCACTAAAATCACATCTCCCCTTCAGTCAACGACAAAATCCTGTTAACTTCATCAGAGACCTAACCCAAGTTAAGAAAGGGAGGAGTGAAAGAAGAAGTCAGGAGGGCCAAGTGCTGTTGATCTCAGCAGGGCTGTCAGCACGTGTTCCAGAGCAAGCGAGCACACAATTAGTGACACAGAGAACAAGAAGAAAGCAATTGCAAAACAAGGGCAGCTCACCTTTTGCGGGGGTGGTCCATGGTCATCCAAGTAAGTGGAATTTCCTACAAAAAGAAGAAGGGGGGAAATAAACAAAAATTTCAAAACTTGCCAGTTCAGGGAAACAGTATCTCCATCCCATGGGTTCTGTGTTGTCAAGTACTTCCAGGAAAATAAATACTGACTGCACCAGCTTTTGCTTAACAAGAGAAAAATGAAACTAATTTGATTTTGGCTACATTTGTGATAGAAAATTAGATGCACATTGTCATTTTAGCATTAAACTGAACAGGCTAAGGTAGCTTAAATTAAATAATCATGACTTTCAATTATTTGCACGACAAAAGCAGTCAGCTGCATCCTTGTACATTTTAAGCAACTGAACGCATTCAACCTCAAAACATTCTTAAGTAACAAAATATCAAAGGCCTTCATCAGATTTTGGGCTGATGAAGTTGACAAGCATGCATTCACTGATCTTGCTTCTAACAAGGATATTCCCTCAAATTCCAAGCTATTTTTTTGTTCCTGAATCAAAGTACAGTTCAAACGGCCGTTGTATTGAGATGCAAAACTTCTGCCAGTTCCAGATGCTCTTCTAACTCAGGGGGAAAAAAAAAAAAAAGCTTCTAAAATTTTTAAATGCCCCTGTTTTGGTTGGTTACAATGAAAGAACCAGTCATTATTTCACACTTTCCATCCATTCCTTACAAACACACACAGACACACAAAACACACACACAGAGCTGCTCACACATACACCTGCATTCTGTAACTTTTCTTCCCGAACCCACCTCCCAAGGGCTTAAGCAGTTTTCCCAATATATCCTAAGAGAGAACAAAAGCTTTGCACCAGTTCTAGAGGTTCCCATTAGGCTGCATATACCCCTCACGTCAATCATCTGCATACCAAAGACAGCAAAAATACCTCTGTACAACCCTTATATCAGTGGAGAACATGGGAATAACTTTTACCAGATGCCTGCAAATAGTCAATTCAGGTCAAAATATCATTGGCTTTGGAAAAGTACCCATAAGCTTGGTTTCTGCTCTCAACATATTTTATTTTTGCAGCACAGCAAAAATTTAAAGCACCTACCTACAAGACAGATAAAAGACACTAATTTTGACCCAGATAAAAACGGCCTTTTTAATCAGGATTTCTTGCTCAAATCAATAAGCAACACATGGTGATACAAGCTAACTGCAAGACAGATGTAAGCAGTGACCCAAATTACGGGTACTGATTTGAAATCCAGTTAGAGTAACTTAAGAAACAAGGGAAGAGGAGGGCAGGCCACAGCAAGGAAAGCTCCCACTGTTCCTCTGCCCCAAACTCCACGCTCTCCACTCCCTTCTCCCATCCAATCTTCTATCTTAAGCATATAAACTACAGCTGACTCCAGCCCTCACAGCAGGCACAATCAGCTCCGTGACTTCAATCATTTCAGGTTCACGTTTAAGATAGTATTTGTTTTCAACAAAATGGAAGCTTTTACTGTAGGATTCATACAAGCAAAAACATTAAAGAAAATAGCAAGTGCAGCTGTGATCAAATGCTGCAGGCAGGCTCAGCAGTACTTCTGCCAGTTCCCTAACCTTGGCAGTTCTGCATATGCTCCCATTGATCATCGTATCAAAGCATGGGGCTTTCTTTCACATTGCTTGCAAAATCAAGTGTATGAAGCAGTGCCTGAGAAATCTGCCACAAGGTTAGAATATTTCTGCAGAAAACCTATAGGAAAGATTTTTTTTTCTATTTTTTTCCTAGACTATTTTCTAATATAGAAGAAGAGACTGTGAAAAGAGTCATGACTTGGATATTTACAAATTTAACAGACTTACGAGATGACACCACCCTTTTCAGGGCTGAAACTTCTTAGATTACACATGTCTGACTACGCTGTTTAAAAAAATGAAAGCCATTCCATTAACTCTCTTCTACTGAAAGGTGACAAAGAAGGAAAAAGAAAAGTAGCACAGTAAAAAGCAGGGCCTTGGAAGCGACTCACATAATTACAGAAACCACTACTGTTGAGTTAGAGAGTTTACATTATTACAGAACATCTTTTAAACTCTCTGGCACAGAGAATACTTAGAATATTATACAACCTTGTGTTTGACATAACTAAGTGCCAACAAGCACAGAAAACGCTTTCTGTGGAGCATATAATAAAGTAGCAGAATAGGAGGTCATCTGTTTTCATTATGAATGTAATCCAATGCCTCGAAGCAACATATTTCATTAAATGATTAAGATTACTTCTCTAAGTCCTTTAATAAAGCATTACTAAAGACATCATTGTTCCTGCCGATTTCCCAGGGAGATATTTCTAGCTTTTGCTTTTTGGGAGGGGAATATATTTTCTTTAAAAAGTGCGTTTTCTTAAATCAGCCTATAACATTTTCTGTCTTCCTTTTAAAGAGTGGAAGCGTGGCACAACAGAGCAGACACAGTAATCGAGGCTCAGGCCCCAGTGGTCTTCCGCATCCCACAAAGCCGCTCACCGCACTTGCACTGCCCGAGCACGCCTGTCTGAGGAAGAAGGATTCAGCTTTGTTACAGCACATTGTGAATACACGCGAGCAGTCCAAACATTTTCATAATTTATTATCTTTGAGGTTAAGTGAATCAGATGTATGTAGGATCTTTGGGGAAACCTTGTGGTTATGCCTTTTTTTTTTTTCTTCTTCTTGGAGTCGCTGGAGTGTGGGGGTTTCTGCTCGTATGAAGCCAAGTTTAAACAGAGAAAAATGGTCAGTTACCGGGATTAAGGATAAATATTGCTATGTCCTTTTCATAGCCACAAAAGACACGAATAATTACAATTTTAGGAAAAAAAAAACTTAAGAAATGACTGGAAAGTATGGGAAGGGATGGTAAATGGCCTCATGCAAGTTACTGAAGATTCTTTCACAGCAACTGGATGGCTCCATTTGAACAACTTAGATATCATGCGGAAAGAATTGAGCAGGGATGAAGGGAGAAAGCCAACATGGAAAATACGGAGTTTTTCGTATTTTCCTGGAGCAGGCTTTTCCCTTGGTGGCGATCATAAGAAACAGCCTGAGGGAAGTGGGACACAGCAACCATTGAATGTTTCCGTGTCTGCTGAGAATCCCACCTTGTTCTCCTCACTTGGGCACTGTCTCAAGCTTCTGGTCACCAGAACAGCCCGTATTGCCTTACCTTATCTGAGGTCAGCTCATGTGCAAAGGACAGAAGCAGCTCAAGAGGTTTCTGATATATTTGCTGGTTTGGAGACCAAAGTTCTGAAAAATGACCACCCCGACATGAACTCCTAGTTATCAAGAACTGTACTTTCAAAACAAATGAAATTCTTCCCAAAGACTTACTAATGAGAATAGGATTAGTTCTGTTCTGCTCCCAGCAAAATATTACTTAACCAAAACTTGAAAAGCCACCCACAATCCAAACCACCCCATGGCTCCCCAGGGTCAATTACCACTTTATTCTACACAATTTCCTCTCTCCCCTTTCTCCTTCTCTACTATGAAAAGCTTCCCACTCCCCAAACCATTGGGGGAGTGTTAATTCAAACGGGATGCCCATGCTGGTGGCACATCCCTCTGCCAGACAGGCCTGCCAGAAGAACCAGCAGACTGGGGGTGCTGCAGCCCTCCTCAGCCGCCTGCATTTTATTCTCAGCTCTGTGCATTTTATGCGTCTCAAACTTCACAGAATCACAGAGTGGTTGAGGTTGGAAGGGACCTCTAGAGACCACCCAGTCCAACCCCCTGCTCCAGCAGGGACCCCTAGAGCACGGGGCACAGGGTGGCATCCAGGCGGGTTTGGAAGGTCTCCAGAGAAGGAGACTCCCACAGCCTCTCTGGGCAGCCTGTGCCAGGGCTCCATCATCCTCACAGGAAAGAATTTTTTCCTGAAGTTCATACCTCTTACAGAGACACTTACTCCATCACCTCACGGAGACTTTAAGAATTTTATGACTCAAGGGCAGGAAAGAGGGCTAGGGACTGCAACTTGAAAACAAGCACCTTAGGGCACCAGCGTCACCCAGCTGCAACCCAATCTAAAAAGAAAGCCCTGTCGCTGCTGAGGTGAGCAGAGCCAGGCAGCCTTCAGAAAGAGCAATTCCTCAGAGGTGGGTAGGGAAGAGCAACCTTGCGACCCCACCACTGGCTAGCCTGGGCTGGACTACCAGGTGACTTACTGCAATTTCTTCCACCATATATAAATAGCCCTGTAGCCACTATTGGTTTCCTCAGTAGAAAGCTAACATCCTGTCCAGATTCTTTTTTTCTTTTTGCGGATTAACAAAATACTGTAATATGCATTTTTTTAACACAACTGAAATAGAACTTTGTTTCCTTTGCTGCTGTTCAAAGCATGTTGGTTGTTCCTCATCTCTGAAATCATAAATATCAAGAGAAAAAATAACTATGAAGTATTGCATGCAATGAAAGGAAAAAAAGTAAATAAAATGGAACATGGGAAAAATAACCAATTTGCTTTATTTCCTTGCCAGCTGAACTCAGGGTACATTAAGATATAATTCAAATTTCTTTACATACTAGTTTTATATTTCTAATATAATGGAGAGAAAAAAACCTCAAGAGTTTTTGAAAACTTACTGATAATTCTGCATCTGCACTTTATATCAAAATATTACAAGAAGGGTTTATATGAAGGACATTATGATGGGTTTATATAACTGCAGGTTCTAAATTAACATAGGTTAAAAAAATTAATCAAGGAAAACATTTAAATGAAGAAAGAGAACATTATGAAGAAAATCAAAATGAAAAATATTAACTTCCCTGTATCTTTATTAATTTGTCCAAAGCTA
This sequence comes from Eudromia elegans, assembly GCA_003342815.1. Lineage (NCBI taxonomy): Eukaryota > Metazoa > Chordata > Aves > Tinamiformes > Tinamidae > Eudromia > Eudromia elegans. Next base: position 839,954 of record PTEX01000046.1, on the reverse strand, counting down.
CTAGTGTTTATATTAATAAACTTTGCTTTTGAAGTACACAGACTGCAGAATTGGATCACTTATTCTTAGGAAATTGAATTCTTAGGAAAATAAAAAGTCACTTGGTTCTATTGCATTCAAATGCACTGAAAGATATAATAACAAACAATAGACAAATTCAAAACTCCCAGCGGTTTAGAACAAATGAGAAACCAAAGTTCTGACATGTCCCCATCTACTTAAATCCCGTGATTTACTGCAAGTGCTATGACAGGAACAGCACAGACATCGAGTTACCTGTGATAATCCTGATGCTTTAGCTTCTATCCTGTAACGACAAACTTGCCAGTCTATAATTCTACAAAACCCATTTTAAGGAACCTTTCGCAGTTCTGAGTAGATGAAATGAAACCTCTATTCAATTTCATAACGAAAACTCTTGCATAAAACTGCTCTCAAAGAAGAAGAGAAATCCTTCTGTCATACAAACTCACAAGGACAGGACTAGGTGGCCTAAAGTTAGGAGCTTCAAATCCCTCCTGCTATCAGCAACCACTCTCTGTTTTCTTCCTATGTAAGTATCAGGTAGTTTTGGTCTGGAATTCGCCCTTGGAAGCTTTTCCTCGCACTTCCCCACACTCAGTTTGGTAGAAACTTCTAGTCCTCAGTCTGAAAGGTCTCATGCCCAGTTTACACTTATTTTTTCTTGTAATTGCATTGGCCTTTATTGTCTAGAAGTCTTAATCCACAACGCATACCGGCTGCACCCAATACCATAGCCAACCTTTGGTCTGCACTGCTGGTCTAAACAAGCCAAGTTCTCATTCCTTCTCCATGCTTAGGACCTTTGTAGACCTTCTCTAAGATCCCTTCAGGACCAGTGAACCCTTACTGCACAGCTCTGGTACCCACTGCCTTCCTGACAAGCCCTGACCAGAAGCTGCACACAGTCCTCCCATCTCAAACCAAGGATCTCTTCTCAATGGTGACTGTAAGCTTCCTTTCAATACATCTGCTACAAAAGGTAACAAATGTTTTCACAACTTCTGTTTGGTCAAACAACCATTTAATTATTACTGGAGGAGAGGGCAGGAAAACAATGAAATCAAACAACAAGAACAACCACCAACAATCGAAACAGGCATCTTCTGGTACTCCAAGGAAGAACAGATATGCAGACTTCATCATCAATGCACCGCAGAGAAACTCCAAAAACCAAGAAACGGGACATCATTAAGCCAATCTATTTCAGTTTTTCTTGAATGTGTTCCTCTATGGCAACAAAGACTGCTACCTAGCTCTGCTGCCAGGCAGCTCCTTGAAAACCATACCTCAATGCTGCATAATCTGTTCATTACGTTCATTCAGAATGTGCCCAATTTCTGATTTCTGACCAATACGCAAGAAATAGCAGGAAATGTGGAAAAATGAAGGTGAAAAAAGTCACCTGAGAGATCACAATAGTGGGGGGAAAATCAGATTTGATAAATCTTGAAAAACTACATTGCAAGGCCAAAAAAAAAAGAAAAGAAAAAGTTCAGAAAAACTAAAAAACTAGTAGTTTTGTAACTGAACTGCCATGTAATCAAATCATACAAAACAAAGAGTCTGATCTCTTGCTTTATCTTCTAACAGGCTAAAGTGAGAAGAATTGTGGAAATTGTCAAATTACTAAGGCTGAACACAAAGGAATTGCTGCAGCATAAAAACTGTATCACAGAGTAGCTAGATATATTTTAACATTTTGAAATCTGCTAGACTTAATGACATTCAAGTTAGGAAACTGCCTGTGGCAGTTTGTATTATTAACATTTTTTGAAATGATGAGAAAAATGAATGAGTAAAAATCCAACTGAAAGAAAATAACCTTAAAGTAGTTATCAAAACCTGACCCTTTTAAATTGGGAGGATAAAGCATAGAAAATGTTGCAATAACTTCCAGAGGAGGACATGCATTAGTCATCCCTCAAGATCTTTAAGGGAAGATTAGGGAGGCACCTCTCAGGAATGACACAGGTGCTTGATGCTGCAAGAGACAGAAGAGACAGGTAAGCTAAACCACCTCTCTTCCAGCCTTACTTCTTTGTAGGGTTATTTATTTCTTTATTTTAATCAATCAAGCTTCCTCAGGGTGTTGTTCTCGGCCCTATCATTAAATGGTCTCACTTATGACTTAAAAAACACATTAGAAAACACCTTTTTTTTTTTAAGAGTACCGTGTGAAGAGATTTGATACCTGCAAAATCTCTGGAGGGCACAGTCAAAACAAGACTCAGTAGTTAAAGACCTACCCTGAAAACATAAAGTTACAATACGGTAAAGACAAGCAGAAGAAATATCACCTTAGATAGGAGCAACATCTTCACAAAAACAGAACAAGAGAAAAAGGCTTGGAATGACATGAGGGAAAATGAAAACTAATTTGCTTCCTTTGGATTTCTTTAATTCATGAAAGTTCTTCAAGAAAATCTTTCCCTTCCAGCTGATCGTACAGTAATAGTTAGTAATATTAGCATAGCATATAGTATAATATAATAATATAGTATATATTATTATAGTATAGTAACAGACAAACAGATTTGTCTTTTTCCCCCCTTTTCTTCCAGACAGGTGGCAGAACATTTGAAGGCCATTTGTCTTCATCAGAGACAACCTTTCACCACTACCCTACAGACTATACTACACATAATAGGAAACTGGGGCAAAAGGCACTGCTCGTTTCTTCTGTAGCCTAGCGAACAGTCCATCAAATTCAAGAACCTTCAAACGATCATTTTAAGCATAGGATGCCAAGTCCATGGGAAAATTTCTCTTTATAGCACCCTTCTTGTCTCAGGGACAGCAAGTTAAAGATGTGGTTCAGGGCTGGACAACAGATAAAACAAAGAAGATGCTGTCAAGTGCTCGGCCTTTTATTCTCACTTCGCTCTCCCATCAAGACTTTGTCTCCCAAGTGACCCGTGAGTGACTAGGCACCTTCTCAGATGATGCTCCTCTCAATAGTTTCCTATTACCTCTGTATCAGCTCCGATCTTCCTCATGATGTTTTTTTCCAAAGACCAAGATTTCAGTTACTTTAAAAAGTTCACTCAGCTCAAAAGTTTTACTCCTACTCCTTGAGCTTACCCATATGTTACAGAAAATACCTCTGTCTTTTCCCTCTACGCAGGCACTCTTGGAAAACAGGAAGTCAACTGGAAAATACATAACTGGCACGCCTCCACATACGCATGACTTTTCTTATTATTATCACTATTCTTCAATCCTGCATTGCAAGTGCAGTCCAGCATGGGTTGTTTGGTTTGAAGTTCCTCTGCCTGGCTGTGTGGAGTCAGATTTCCGAGAAGCTGCCTCGGTCTGTGGTCTGACCCCAGCAGCATCTTCCTAGTTGAGAAGAAATGAACACAGTTTATAGAGAATTGTTCACAAAAAGGTCTAGATAATTATATGTATCTTTGTTGTGCTAAAATTACACCTGTTTTTTTTTTTTTTTTCATATATGTTTCACAACATCTCTCAGGTCATACTGTGATTTTCTCAGACTTCTTTACAGAAGCTACATTTAGGACAAGGGATGATCCCTATGAGAGGGCTTTGCAGGCACCAGTTGTGAATATCCAAGTTCTTTCCTTCCTTACAGGTCAGGTTCTTTTTGCCTTTTAAAAGTCTGTCTCTTTTTCGCCCACTGCCATTTTTTTGTACCATGAGAGGATCAGTGCAAAAATCTCCCCTACATTTACACACCTCTTTAAAAGCAAAAGCACTCTGTGCAACAAGTGTCTTAACTTCATGTTGCTTTCCTTTTTGAAGATAAAATTAGAACAATTCACTAATTGCTTAATCATTAATAGCTTCTCTTCCTCAAAACGCTTAACAACTGTAAAGCACAGAGGTAGTATTTCTTGCCAACTCTGCACAGCGGCCAAGCTTGCAAAACAGAGCATATAAATAGGTCAGATAAGGAACACACTGTACCTAAATGAATTATTTCTTCATGACACATTAGTATAAGGTTTTATTATTCTGTATTACTAAAAAAGCCCTCAAACTTCAGATGGTTTTCTACAGTTCAATATGATTTAATATAAATATTTTCCATCACTGTAAATGCTTTGGCCAAACTGCTCAATTTTCACACTATCCAGCTACTGGCTTCTGCTCATGAAGATATTTTAACTATTTTCTACCTATGTTTTAGATAGATTTTTTTTTTTTTTTTTTGAGCTGGAAGGGGAGTGGTGGGGAAGGGCATGACAAAAAAGACTTTTGAAGGAGACTTTCGGACATCAAACTATACATATAGAAGTTGCATATTTAAAAATAATGGGCAAGATTTAACAACCATATAGCACTGGACTTCGTTTAAACCTGCCTTTCCATTTGAGCACCCCTCTATATCCTACAGCTGTAAAAAGACAGAATTAAGCACATTCCTGTAATCTCAGCTTCTTGCAATATGTATCCTCTACTTCAGTCTCTACTGAATAATGGGCTACTTGAAGAGTCAGCTTAGCACATGGTAAAGCTAACTTAAAACTCAATGGTTCTGAAAATTCTCTGCTTCTACATAGCACTTTAAGAGGCCAGCAAAAAAGTCAAGGTTTAACAGACCAGATTTCCTGCCTTCTGCCTCTCTTCTCATGACCTCAAGCAATGCACTAGCTCATTTTTGTGCTAGCTATGATTTATTAGAGGGGTTTTTAACATCCTGTATAATGCCCTAGGAAAAAAATTAATTTGACATTGTTCTAAAACTTTTGTTCCTCAAAATCTGACCCTGTCTTCAGTACTGAAAGCTAAGATCCACAATATACGCACAAACCTTATCTGTATTAAACAGGTAACAGGATCCTCACAGCCTGCATCCACTCATAAAAGTATACAGCAATATCAATATACACTGAGGGTCTTTCCCAGATTGTAAATAAAAGATTTGGCCTGCAGTTACTAAGCAATATTTGGTATTCTTTTAATTCTCGAACGTTTGAGTTAAAATATTTAAAGACAAGGATGCATGAACAGTCTTCAAACATGTTAACTCATCCTCAGCTCTCCAAAAACCATAAAATTTTCAGAAATGTCAACCATGATGGTATCTACATTAACATTTATATGTTAATAAAGTAATGACACTGAATGGACTGTCATAAAACCATGCAATTACCTTTATGGACTTCAAAATAAGTCTTCAAAACAACATTATTTTTCTCTTGCTCTCTACATGTCTACAAAACATTTGCTGTTTTTACGTGCTACTGAACACTTGTTCCTACTGGTCTGGAATGCAGCTTGATGAAGATATTAGGAAGGTCAAAAATGCATTTTGGCTCACTTGGATAACTGTTTGTTTACTTAGGACTGTCTTGGGTATTTTGACCACACTCCTGCACTCCCAGATGCAGACATTCACTACTGGCAACAATTACTTAGGCGTGCTCTTTCCTTTTATATATATCTTTTCCTGCGTTTAATTTAGCTTGAAGAACCACATCAGGATGTCACCACCAGGACGTGGTAGTTTAATAGATCTCTAACTGCTACTCACCAGCCCTCCAGCAGACCATGCTTCCTAAAATACAGGAACAACATCCGTGCTATGCAGACCATCACTATGGAGCAGCCCTATCTAAGGACAGCTTCTCAGTGTGCACACACACCAAGAGACGTTTCTGAGTTTTTTGTAGTCTTTTGAGTTATCTGTATCCATATCCTGGACACGACACAGCTACACAAATACATACATCAGACATAACAGTGCTACATTTCTACATATTTCTACATATTCCAATTAAGTTCAGCCGAGATACAGGGTAAAGAATATTGAAACTAACATTTTAGTAGCGAAAAATGCCACTTTAGATTCTTCGCTTCTCAGAAAGATGACATTTGAGTCATGAAGAATGATAAAGCCCATCTATACTTCTTTTATTTATTTATTTATTTTTAATGCCTTCTAGATCTAATCCAGGCTACTAATTTATGTTATTTAACTGCATATTGCATTGCTTGTTAACAGATATTTAAAATACACTCATGAGTAACTACCCAACATGTGCTCATCTTCTTATACAAGAAAGCAAGAAGAATACAAAAAGAAAAAAACACCTATGCAAACTTACATTAGAAGAATCTTCTCCATTATGGAGTTTGTGGAATCATGCTTTACTGGGGACTTAAATTTTAAAACATAATTATCGATCAGTGTACTCTAATGTGCTTTATTTTTTCTTAAGTGAGAATATTCTTAAAAGCTGTATCGCCCACATTTCATTCATTAATCTTCTTGTGTATCTTCATTTGGGAATTCTGTTCCTTTACAACAAGCAAAGTAATTCTGCAGTTTAATTACTGAGATCCCCAGTTGGCAGCGTGTTACAAAACTCACTCTTTCTGCACGAGCCCCATTTAGTATGGCTGGTAGTCTTACCCAGGAGATGTACAGCGGAAATACGCTCAAACAATGACTGCAGGGTCTAAACCAAAGCTCATCCTATCCATTAAAATGTTTTCTCCTTGAGGAATCTGCCTTTTTTGTCCCTCTGCCTCCCTTTTTTGGGGGGAAAAAAAAGAAAAAACACACACAAAGAATTTTTGTTTATCAGGCTAGATGCCTCACACCTGGAACGAGGCTGTTTCCAGAAGGTTGCTTTCTCAAAGTTTCTGAAGCCAGGCACCTAAGGTCAAAGTGGTTACTAAAAATGAGCGAACCACGCACCTCCAGAGAGTCTACCAAGTACAAAGCATGAGGATGGACAGGCAGGTATGGGACTGCACCTGCAGTGCTGGCATTTCAGGATGTTATTAGCCACCTGTGGATAGCTGAACACTTTTGTGGAATTTTCTGACCTCTGAACCAAAGACTTCTCGAAGATACTGAACTCTGTTTCAGGATTCATTTCAAATAACATCTGAAACGAGCATGCTGCCAACACCAAATGTGTTTCACCTTGAGCGCAGCCCTTGCATTAAGCTGGTGCCTCAGACCGAACCGTGCGGCTACCAGCGGGCAGGTCCCGTTTGCTACCCTGGCTATGGAGGCGAGACAACCTGCTGCTGCCAAAGGTTGCAGCAAATCACTGAGGACTGCCGGGTCTTAAAAGCTCTAGGCTTTGGCACACACGCCAGGGCTTTTGTGGCTGTATTTTTCTCTCTCACCCCACCTTCCTACCACAAGTCATTCCCTTCCAGGCCTTGATGCGCTTACGGATCCACTATCAGCAGCTCTTCGGCTACAGTCAGCAAGTGTCAACTCCTCAGCTCCCCTCAACTCCAAGCAAAATACAGCTGTGAAAACACATCCTCTCTGCTGTTGCTGCAGTTTCATACAAGCCAGTTTAGAAGTCTCCACTGCTTTCCTCTTGCTTCCCACACCAGTTTCCACTGTGTACTTTGTAATATTATTTACCAATCGAGATGTTCCAAAACTTATTTTTGAGAAACACTAAGAAACAATGTAATTCCCCTACATTCCCTGAGCTGTCTTCTCAGAAATAGTAAATTATTTTTCACTTTTACTCAAATTAAAATAAATAGTTTAGGAGAGGAGAGGGGATTCTGCCCAAGACAGACTTGTGATGCTACAAATAAATCTAAATCAAAATGCACAAAATTAGGAAGCTGAAAATGGGGCTTTAAGGGGATAAAAGTCCTGCCAAAATGCTGCGGTATGGGGATTACCAATAATTCAGATTTCAAAATTCACTGCACTATTTACTTAGGCTGAAATCTGCATTCACAGCCAAGGCAGAAGCAATAAAATGCTTCAAATGACTCAGCTGGGCCTAGAGCTCCTGCTCCTGTGCCAGGTAGCTTTCCTCCTCCTTGGCAATCCTTCTTTAAAATCAGACACACTTCTGTTGCCTCAAACATCTCTAAGAAAGATGTTTTAATTTGGATAGATTCATCTTAAAACCTGACATGTTTTAAGAACTATTTAAGATATTGTAAGAACTGTTCTATAAGTAAACTGACCCCAAAGCCCTGTAAAGAGTCACTTTAATGCCGTAACTATTACAAAGCCATGGGAGCAGCTGACGGAATAAACTTTACACCAGCAGTGCTTGCAGGATTGAGCCTTCAGATTAGCGCCTCTTTGGAGAGGAGATACAACCTTTCAAAACGTCTTTATAGAGTCCAACACTCATTAGCTTCATAATTACTTAAAACACATCAAGCTTCAAACTTCACAAAGTGTTTATTATTTGTCCTTTTAATTCCAGCACTTCATATGCCCTTGCAGTTTGTACTGTTTCCCCGGGATGTAAACAAGCACTGCATTCAGCTCCCGAAACGCCCTGACATTCCCTGCCACTCTAGTTCATGGAAACTTAAAGGAAAAGGTGTCAATATGGTGCTGTCAGCTGGAAAATGTGGGGAGGGAACATAAATAGGATTGTGCCCAGCCAGCTATAGGAGGCTTTACACCAAACTATAGCACTTTCCAGCAGCTTCTCAAGACTCAGACTCCCGCACACCCTGGGTGGAAAGCAGGGGAGCCTGGTCGCTTTGGTTTCCCTTTTAAAGCAGACACCCTGGCACATCCATCCCGGCAGGAAACCAGCGCACACACACCAAAAATAAAAACAAAAAACCTGCACAACGCACAAAACTCTCCGCCCAGAGCTCCACGGCAGAACCGGGAAGGCCAGCTCGGCTCTGCTAAACCCTTCTGGCTTGGGTTCGTTTGTTGCTTCTCTCCTCCCCTTCTCATCCACTATTTTAGAAGTGTCTTTAGTGTAATGAAATCATCCATTATTCTACACATAATTTCCGTGGGAAGGACTTGCCACCTGATTTATCGTTTCGTGTTAAGCTCCTCGGTTGCTGCCTGGGCTGGGCACGAGGCCAGCACGGTGTGCCCGGCCCGTGCCCCCTCCTCAAGCTAAACAATCCCAGGCCTTGTCTCCACCTCTCTGCAAGCAGTAGCCCTCATGGTTTTCTCCATTCAGTCAAAGAACAGGATACATTTTCAGCCTGCATTCTCATGGCACTCACTATTTAGCCAAATTTTAAGTACCACGACTGAAAGCTGTCAAGTAAAAGCAGTCAACCCCTTATGAATTCCTTGGTAGAAGGAAAAAAAGGAAAAAGGACAAGCAGCAACAGGGCTGTTGGCACCTTCTCATCGACACAGCAAAATCTGAGCCTCGGATCGTGGCCTCCGGGCAGCGCTGGCAGCTCAGCACCCAAGTGACAGGAAAGGAAAGCCCAGGCACCCGGCAGAACGTCCCTCAGCCCTGAAGCATCCCATCTAGGTTCTCAGCCTCTTCCACCATCCCTGCTGGCTCTGGGAGCATTACCAGGATGCTTCTTCCATAGCCAGACCATTGCTTTAAGCGTCTACAGGGCACGAGAGGGAGGGCTCATTGCTGACACAGCTGCAGCTGTGAGGAGTTGCGAGCGTTTCAGTTTATGCTGCAAGAGCTAATGCAGAACAAGGGCAGTGCTGACGAGTCCCAAGAAACCTGGAGCGAACCACTCCAGCACCACGTGGATCTCTTTCATCTACTTTCACCAAAAATGGCAAATCGAGATATGAGAAGGCTGAAGAGCTGTCGAGGTGTTTATGGATTTGCCAAGGTGCTTCTGCAAACCATAAATTCACCTGAGCCAAGCTAATAGGCGAGCTGACACGGGTATCATCACTAGAGCCAGAGCAGGTTAAGCATGAGAAGTAAACAGGTTAGATTATCACACTGGTTTATTCCCTTCTAGCCACAAGCCACCAGAAAAAAAAAGACAAACCAAACAAAAACACTGTTTACTTAGGGATTCCTCATGATAATTTCTCAACAGTTCTGGAGAACAGATAAACAGGGAGGTGAGAGGCCAAAAGAGCTTCTAAAATAAATTTTTGCTAGAAGCCACTGCTGAAATCAGTAGAAACTTCTCAGGTTGCATAAATTTTGTGTGAAACACAAGGATTTCTCCTCCTAAAGAGGATTTCCTGCAGGACCCCATGTTGTTCAAAACCAGCCATTTCTGATAACTACATTTTGTGTAATGTGTTGACAAAGTTAACACAAAAATGAAGAAAGTCAGGGCTTTCCAAAACATGCACAACCTGTTTCCACAAGCAAATACAAAGCGACTGTGAAAGTTTAAAAAATTTAACCTGTTTAAATGCACACAATATTGCTAGAATCAGCAACCACTTGACACATCAGGAATAAGCAGTATCAGAACTAAATAGCGTAATCTGGGAAATGTGACTTCACAGCACAGCTAACTCCGAGGAATAACTTAGTCACCCAGAGATCACAAAAGGGAAAGTCATTTCACTCGTCCCAACCTCTGACTAGTATATTGGAGGAACTAAGGTTTCTGTTAAAATCATCACAGAAAAACTGGCATTTAGCTTCCAAATTCATTTTCAGTACTGAAATAAATGAAAGCAGTTCACACTTTTCAGGAAATTCATAAAGCAGCACAGAAATGTCAGAAATCCAGCTATGATTTCTTCACCGATTACAAAATTCTGCCATTATAAATGAAAAAAAAAATTGGTGAGCATCACAACCAGCATAACACGGTTTTTGAACAGAAAATGAAATTACAGTCCTTTTTATTTCTATGCAACCTGTCATCCAACCTGTTTTTGAGTTGAGTTCAGGTTTTAGCATCCTGGTTAGAACTCAGAGCCTTATGCAATTTTGGCTGCTGGGGCTATTTTTCTGAGGGGTTGTTCATTCTACTTTGTCCACAAATTGACTTATTAATTCTCAACCTGTTTTTCCTTGATCGTTCAGAGCTCTTTTGCAGTATCTTCACTATCACCTGCAAATATAATCAGAATATTAACTTTCCACTTCCTAATCATTAATGCAGCTCCTAAGCCAAAACAGGGTACTGATCCCTAACAGGCACCTTCCTTAACGTGTTACAGGCTATTCCAGCTTAACGCTGTGTTATAGGAAAAATTACCTTCCGAATTTCCAAACAACACTTATTACTATTATTCTCATCAAGAAAGGATGCAGAAGTGGGGACTGCCAGCCTAATGAACCAGGTAACCCTCGTGCTGCCGGAGGCGAGGCGCACGCTGCAACGTGGGCAGCGCCGCCAGCTCCCTGCGGACGGACCCTGGGCCTCCTGCCGCCGCAAGGGTTCAGCGCGAAGCAAGACGCGCGTGGAGCCAGCTCACGCTGAGCATCCTTCCTCCCCGCCCGCCTCTTCGGAAGGAAACAGGAATGGCCAGGGAAAGCACAAGCTGCCCTTTGTGTCAGTCTGGAGAATGGCAAAAGGAAGCTACTAAAATCGACCGAGTCGCTAGAAGTTTGGCGTACGCAGCCAGGACGCTGCCAGGAGCTTGCTCGCTGCCATCCACACCTTAGAGAAACAGCTGCTCACACGCTCGAGCGGCAGCGTTTAACTGCAGCACGCGAGCGCTGCTCCCTCCAGCAGCGCCGCGGCCGCGAACGCCCCGCACGCCGCGCAAGGCGCCCGCGTGAGAGCACCTCTGCACAGCGCATCCTCAGGGCTACGGGCAAACCGGGCGCCGCGGCGCAAAGACATTCCGGTTTTCAACTGAGATCCGTTCATGACTGCATGAGCAACCCCAGCTACAAATGCTCCAAAGCCACAGTGCGACGTGCATGAAATGATTCTCTGGGACAACACTGTATTTCAGTTCCTAGCAGCGCTGAACTCAAGCCATTAAGTTTAAAAAGAGGAGCCATGATAAGCTGGTTACTTTTGAGACTTCTGTTTAAACGTTAAACCTGGAAGGGAGCCACGGGAATGACAAGTTGTTTTGAGATACTCCTTTTTCCGCCCTTTGTTTCTATGGGAACAGAGACCTAGGGCCGCTCTGCTGCGCCTGCTGCTTTGGGGAAACTCAAGTGCACTCACGCTTCCATTCACTCCCGCGTTTTCACTGTCGCAGAAACACCAGTTCTGAAAAATAACTTAAAAAATAGCATTTCCAAAGTGACAGCAGAAAACATGTGTCGTTGTCAGAAGCTTCCTTCTTATATCTCTTCCCAATGCAGTGATTCACCTGATTAGCAAGAAAAACGAAAGGGCGTAGTGGCATTCAAAACAACAGCTGATTTAAGGAAAAATCTATGGAAGTTTAAGGCCCATTCTCCAAAACCAAACAAAACCCCAACAACAGGGTATAAGCATCAAGAAGATGCCTCTGAAGACTGGATTAACATTTGGTCCCAGAATACATCCTGGCATTTTCACTGATGACTTCAAAAATAGTCTAACACATCTCAGGGTCTCTCCTCATACTGTTAAACATTTTGTGTTTTATAATGGCCCCTTTTACATCTTCTACAGTCATCTACGGCAGCAAGGATTAAAAAAAAATGCACTGAAGTAAACTATTTCTTCCCTCTTTCTCATTCTGTTTAGCTTGTATACCCAACAGCGTGTTGCATGCAATCAGCTGCATTACTTTCCAAGCGCAATTTCTTTCGCATTTCACAAAACTTCCATAGAGGGGCAGTACAAAAACCCGATGTCTTAAAAACTGGAGTCAGTGCTTTCATTATCATTAAGGGTTTCGGAGACAGTTTCTTTCCTTTTGGTTTTATCTACCTGTCCATGTCTCTTCAGATTAAGCGACATGGCTCTGAGCAGGGGACAGAAACAGAACAAAACTCCACAAACTTTCTGCATATAAACAAGCACCAAATCCCCTACTGTTTTATCAATAAGAAGCCCCACGTTGGTCACTATTGCAAAAGCAGAAAGCAACGCTTCCTCTGCCTCCAAAAAGTTTCTTACGAAGACAGAGAACATACACAAATGTAAATCTACTTATCCAACTAAGCTCCTGTTTAGGAAGAACAGTGCCAGCACATTCATCTCTTCACCAGAGCTGCTTTCTTCTTCCATTACTCCTCCTATCTTCGTAATTAGTGCTGGCCCACAAAGTCTGAGGCAAATGGTATCTGAGTTAGGAATATCTGTTCCTAACAGCAAAGCTGTTCTTTGGCTTGCTGGAAAACCAGGCCTTATAACCAACAATGTAAGCACTGCTTAATGAATAAACCACTGCTAGCCAGTGACACTTGGGATTTTCCTTCTCTTTTCTTTTTTTTTTTTTTTTTTTTTTAATTAAACGGATTAATGGTGTCAGGCAGGGCTAGCTAAATTCAGGCAGACTCCCGAAGGTCTCCCTGCCCCGACCAGGCTTGTGCACAGCAACTCGTGCACGCTCAGCAGAGTATTTAGCTTGCCGAGTCCTCCAGAAGGTCACACCCTGCCCCCCCAGAGAACGCCTTCCCTTAAAGCACTGAAATAAAAATCACTGATATCTCAACTATCAGATGCCTAACCAGCTCCACATGGGTAGCAAAATCCTCTCTGCAACAGAACTCACTCCTCTTTACCTTGCTTCTCCCACCAAACCATTATTTTCACAACATGTCATCATTTCTGGCCTTGAGTTGTGTTATAGATAAGATTAAAATTAATTTTTTTAACAAATAAAATCATTCCTGTAATCTAAAAACTGCAGAATGCATGAACAACTTTGAGCTTTTTCCTTCTAAAATTTTATGATCTACAAAGACTTGTAAAAACAGTGAAAATTTGTTTTGAAACAGACTCTCAAACTAGACATGGAAATTACAGCTGGAAACGTAGCCTGCTTTTTTATCAAGCAGGGGAAAAAAAGGGAAAACAAGAGAACATACACGGACAAACACTTGATACTTCACTAGCCAAATGGTTTTCAAGTGCATGTAAGAAGCAAAATTATACAACAGGGAAGAAAGAAATATAAAGTAAAAACCTTATTGCTGAACCAAAGAGTATACTATTTTTGTGTTGAATTGAAAGCTCACCAGACGAGACAGCTGAATTCAATTAACCAAAGTTTTGCTTTGGGGCTTGGGGTTTTCTTCTTTTTAAGCATCGAAAATTTAACTACATGGTCTCATTCCTGTTGAATGTCAGGATCATGGGATTGTAAAAGCATAATCCAAGTTTACTAACAGCTCCTTGGGAAAAATGATGTGTTTAAAAAAAGAGAAAAAACAACAGAGAATGCAATCACACTTAAACAGTCCAGACAGATGTCCAGTAGTCATTCTGTTACTGATTCATATGTTCTGAATTTCAAAAGCACATTTTTATCCTCAAAGCCAGGTCTTTAGCATACAGATGATGTGCTAATTTGTTCCCAGGTGTGTCATTTTAATTACTTCTGTTCTTTGGAAGAAGAAAGATTAAGGTTCACTTTGTTCTGGTAATACAAAGGCCATTTAAAAAAAAAAAAAATCAATAAAAATGTGGGTAATTAAGAGTTTTGTCTACTATTTCCAGATACCGTGTCGCAGTCGATAGTCAAAGAGACGCAGAAAGGTACATAGGACACAAGGTACGTAGGAAGTCCTGATGCCAGAGCAGAAACAGCCAGTGGTAGAACACAAGCTGAAAGCTGTGAAATCCTCAACACCCCCAACATCCACATGGGTTTTAGATGCAAGGGGCACGGCAGGAGGATGGGACAGTCTGCTAAAATCTGCTGAAACGGAGGCAGGCTGCTAAAGCCAGCACGGGATTCTAGACCAAGAACACAGTGATGCAAAACTAAGCTGGTAACATATCCAATTCAGATGTTTTCCTTGACTACTTCACTGAGAGGTCATGGCAGACCCTTCCTCCAGGGCCTTCTGGAGGGGGCTGATAGGTTGTTCTAGGGCCGATACCCAGCTAACGTGTGCCAGGTAATGGATATTCTGTATAACGAGATCCTTCTGCCCTTCTCCTCCAGAGATGGCCCAGGCTGCTGTTGCTTTCCAAAGGGCACAAAAGCCCAACTGTTCTCACAAAGAGAATTGTGAGTTTTTCCTCTAACGCCTCACAAAATATACCAAAAGACTTACTTGCACTAGACCCACCTTCTTTTCCAGAATTATTTGGTCAAAAACAAGAGCTGAGGCAGAAATTGAGAATTCTGCAGGCAGAGCTGATGAGAGCAGCAAGCCTTCCAGCCCTGTCCATATAAATACATCACTTTACACAGCTTGAGCCCATTAGCTTCTTTTGTCGTCTCTAGACTGTCCAATAAAAATAACTGAACTGAATCCAGCTGAACATCCCGTTATTTAAATGTAGGCACTTATGTCTCTCTCCACCAGTTCTGCCATAACAATTCTTTGATTAGTAAGCTGCTCATCGTATTAAATATTCAGCTTCAAAGGAATAAAAGGCTGTTGGGATGTGCACCTTGTGACC
Organism: Eudromia elegans; assembly: GCA_003342815.1. Lineage (NCBI taxonomy): Eukaryota > Metazoa > Chordata > Aves > Tinamiformes > Tinamidae > Eudromia > Eudromia elegans. The sequence continues at coordinate 824,780 of PTEX01000046.1, read as the reverse complement.
CAGGAATCCTCTGTGAAGGTTTAAATACAGCACAAAATCCACAGCAAAGTACTCCAAGCCACACAGCAACACCCACCAGCCAGGGCAAAACCAACCCTAGTTTTAACACATTTCCCGCCCCAAAGCTAGTGAATATCACAGCCATTCAAAATAAAAGGGCTCAGAATTTCAGAGATTAGCTCAGGCTTTCTGTCACCAGAGCATGCGTGTTCAATAAGATAATCTCATACTGCTCTGCGGAACATAATTAACTTGCCTGTGTAACTGGAAAGAGACCCTATTGTATTTGTGCTGCGGTGCCTGGTGAGAAGCAACTAATTTCTCTCACTAAAAAAAAAAAAAACAAAAAAAACCAAACCCTTCATTTCTGTGTTCTGGTCACCATTTCAAACAACAAAAAAACCATTTCTTTCCTCAGTTACCTATCAGATGTGGCTAAACACCATGCACACAAGAGCAAGCACACTCATTTTTCTAAAACTATTTTGTATGCAAAAATAATTAGTTCAGTGACACTCTGGTCTTTTTAAAAAGGAGGGACACAGTAGCTCCCTGCTGCAAGCAGTCATCCCAACTGCAGACAACCAGTTTGCTGAGGTCTAACACAGGTGATCCCTGTCACCACTGATCTTGGCATTCAAAGACCTGGTCCTAACCATAAGGCTTGGGAGGAGTTTCTGGGATTATTCAGCTGTTACAAAGGGTTAGTCTGTTACTTTCCTTGCTCTTTTACACTAGGAGATATAGGAAGGAAGAACTGTCACTCAGCATTTTACTTCTATTATTCAAAATATTAAAGAGAATAGTATAGAAGATGCAGCTGCCACCAAGGAAAATACTGACTACCAGCATTTGAACGAAGTCCAAGCATGACCAGCATAGGAAAAAAAAAAAGCACCAACACCGACATGCCCAAGGAAATGGGCCTGCGTTCGTTCTGGCACTGCCTTAGAATTCTTGTGAAATACAAAGTGCTTCGGGAAGTAAGTAATTTTAACAGGACATCTGCTCTCAGGCTACGAGAAGTCATCCACTTTGTTTTCCAATTTCAGCTATTCAGGGGGTCAGAGTCCACATTCAATTGGATGCTAACGTCTTGCTGTTTTCTATGGAAAAGCCCAACAGGGAGCTCCAAGAAAAGCCTGATCATCAAAGCTCCCTCCTGGCACGTAGGCCGATTTCCCAGGGACCGAAACGACCGCTCGGCTCCCCTTCCAGGACGGGCCAGCACCGCTCACCCCAGCGAGACCCCAGGCAGCACTTGGTGGGCAGACCCTGTTTCCCCTCCTCGAGCCTCTTTCCTCCCTCCACCCATAGCTGCAACATGGATCCTCCCGGCAAAGCCCCCTGCTTTGCCTCTCTGCCCAGGCATTTCCCAGGTCCTGTGACCCAGGCATCCTTTCTCCCTCTACTCTACTCAGTAGAGATGAGGATTCCCAAGGGGCCTTACGTGGGCGAAAACTCAGGTGGGAAAGCCCTCCTGCTGAAAAACTTGTTCGGTGAGAACTCGTTCGGACACGCACCTTTCTTCTCCACTGAAATCTGTAGGCCTGCCGGCTCCGGAAATTTGCCAGGCCTCTGGGGCTCCATACAAGCTACTTGCCAGGGCTCTGCCATGGGCCATTACCGTGAGTTTTTATCTACTGATGCTTAACAATACTAAGACTCAGAGCACACACATCTCGTCAAGAGCGAAATACCCAACCAAAACACAGAACGGTCAGCCCCGGGCAAAATATTTAGAGCAAACAAAAAAAAAAAAGGCTGAAAATGCCGTATAAAGTTCACTCTTTCCTGAAGGAGGAAAGAGTGAACTCCCTCCCAAATGCCAGAAGAAATTGTGTTCATATCTTGATGCTGTAAAACAAGATCAAGGTTCCTGACCAGGTTACTGAACCAAGCCTGGCTTCTTCCCGCCTGCCCTCGGCGCGGGCTGGTGCTCCGGGAGGCAAAAGGCAGCGTGGAGACTGCTCAGACGGACCGAGTCCGTTTTGACAACGGCTTCTCAGAGGCAGCTCGATTTCCAAACTAAAAGCCTGCAACGAGGTTGTACAGCTTGTTTTTGGAGTTGTGAGCACTTTAACATGAGCGTTTGCCAAAGAAATCAGGAGAACTTTCTTTCTTTTTTCAAAAGAGGACATATCTTTGAGCCCTTGCCACGTGAAATGTTTTTGTCCCACATTTTTGATAACCTCCCAGGACATTTTTCTCCTCCCTTAATTAAGAAATGTGTTTTTTTCCATAGCCTCTACACAAATGGCATAGGAAAGCCAAAGTGCTTCTCAGAAGGGAACTTTGAACCAAAACTTGCTACCGGTACTTTGTAACAGATGCCCCACAACACACTTCTTAATCTCTTTACTGAGCTTATGGTTGTACCAAATTCTGTAACATAATGTGATTATTCAGTGTGTTTCCAATTCAAATTTATCTGATTTCAGCTTCCAGCCATGTCTTCCTGTTATGATTTTCTCACATACTATAATTTACTCAGTGTTTTCTCCCTAAGAAGGTACTCAGCCACTGTATAATCAAGTCAGGTTTCAGGCTTCTTTAGGCTTAACCAGTACTGAGTTTCACACTGCATCTTCCCAGCACTCTAATCCATTTTGTGTTCTTTGTTGTTTGTTTGTTTTTCCTCATTCTCACCAGTTTCTTTTTCTTCACAAAATTGTGGCTCTTCAGAATTGGACTATACAGAGATAAATGTAACCCAACTACTCTTTTATTTGCACAAACTAGGAGCAAATTGTTCCTTTTTACTACAGTCTGAAGTTTATATTGATACATAGTGAAAAAAAAATCTATATAAAGTTTAAACTCAAATACTAACCTACATAATTGAGTAATTTTTACATATATAAAAATTTTGCACGTGAAACCAACAGTGATCATTTCTTAAGTCTGGATAGCATAAGCGTTATACCAGTGACACACCTGCTGCTGCTTAGGCCAAAATTAACAGATATACAGATACATTAAATGCCAAATTATCTCTGCAAAACTAAGAGGATTTTTTAAATTAAACAAAAAAAAGTTTTACTCATCAAATGACTACACTTTCTTAGGTAAGAATACAGCAAGTAATGTGACTCTCAACAGGCATCAGCACCATATTTATGCAGTATGTTAGCAGTGGGTATAAATTAAAACTTATTTCTCAATAGCCATTGAACTAGTCCTCTTGTTCATTGTTATCATTAAATATTTTTAAAGCCAAATACTGCATCTATATTATAAAAATATAAGTCTGCAGCAGTAGAAGTCAAAGCATGACATCTCTTTAATGAAACCTGTTCATCATCCTTGATTCCTCTGCGGGCAATACACTTTGTATGAAAACACTGTTTGCATTCCTGGTGTAGAAGGAACAGAGATGTTATGTCTCCCTTTCTCCCTCAAATATATATTTACATTTCTGCAAAATTTTTCTCAAGGTCTTTGAAAATTCTCCTTTTCTTATGGAGAAAATGACTGACTGGAACTAGCCAAAAAGGCTACCATGTTTTAAATCTGAAAGAACAAGATAACTATGTTTATTGTGTTTACATTTTGTCAGCGTTCTGGCGATTTTCTTCTCTTCTTTCATTCTTTTCTTCTCTTAAGCAAAGAAGAATTCTCTTATGTTATCATGCTGATCTAGGCAGATGTACACACAAGTGCCTACGCACCTCATGCCCTCACCCTGAGTTAGTTTTTAAAACACAGTAAGAAATACACTTAGCATTTGTCTTTTCAACCCTCAATAGCAGATGATGATGGCCACAGAATTTAAAGAATCTTTTCATGTCCTTGAGAACCCTGTTAGTTTTTTTTTATCACAGATTTGTTATTTGAATTACTCTTAAATTCAGATCAAGTGAATCTGAATTAGTAATTTCAATCTAGATCTCACCAGGTGTCAGCATATGCCTCTGCAAGCACCAATTCTTTCCTCACTGTTCGACCAGCAGAGCTTTAAATCTTGAAATACCAGAAACACAGAGGACTTTTTTTTATTTCCAAAGGTCTCCAGTAGTTGTTCTTCACATTCCATTTCCATTAGAAGTCCCTTTCACAATAGCATTTGTTTGCAGCATCTGTCGAAACACCCTCATGCTGACAAGCTCTTCTCATAACAAATGACGAGTATCATTAGAGCTGGCCATAGAGCTGAGGGAAAGCAAGATCACTTTTAAACACCCTCATTTCTGCATTTCGCCAAAATGTGCCCTGCTGACAACACAATAGCATGCGGCTGCGGCCACGTCTGTGCCGCACCATGGGTGGTGCAGAGATAGCAAAGCCACATCTGGAAATAGGAACACCAACCCCACCAGCAGTGGCCTTGGACTAGAGCACTACACAGAGAGGTCGCATTGGAGCTCGCCACTCCGCTCACGCCTTGGCCCATTTGGCTGAGGCCTGACGCTACACACGCAGGCTGAGGACACATTGGTGTTCCCCTGGTGCTGTACGTGGTGCACGTGTGTCACCACCAGCGTGGCTCCTGCTGCCATGGCCATCTTTGCACCAAAAGCCGTGTCATGGTGCTGCATATATTGCTGTGTAACCTCACTTGAGCCTGAAGGGGCAGAACCAGGAGGCTCCCACTGCCTTTGTTTCTCTGAGCCTTGCATCAATCACAGCTGCAAGATCATTTACTGCACCTATTACGGAGTAGGGCACTTACCTCCTAGCGCAGCGTCTCACTGCAGTTACTTAGACCCAAACTGAGCTTTGGTCATTTTGACCAAAATTTTCCCAGCCAAACATCTGTCTCATGCTGTAGGTTTTAGCAAGTAGCACTTGACACACATCCCATGGGAACCTCTTCATAGTAAACACACAGGTAGTAGAAATTAATGACTAACTCAGACAGAAAATCCTTATTTACCACTGGCAATTCTTCTAGACGAGGTAGTCAGCTTAAATCTTATGGAGGCATGCACACACTTCACGAGGCCAAGTCAGAAAATACTGTTCATTGTAATACTCTGCTGGCCCTGTGTGTTAAATAAGGAGACACCATACAAGCTGAAGAGCAAGGGAAAGAGGATCTTTGGGGTGCTGTAGAAGAGAAATACTGAGCACATTTGATGAGCCAGTAGGACTACTGCTCTCCCACACTAGTCATCTCTGCTAGTAAACATCTTCTGGAGAGAAGTTTGATTTTTTTTCCAGACATAATCATTATCTAATAAATAGAAACCTTAATTATCTTTCCATTATACTCAATTGGTTTCATCAATCCTTTGGCTGAAATGCAACAATTTTTTTCGACTCTTGAAGCCAAAACAATTCCCATACTTCTGCCAGAGCATGATGGAAGTATCATTTAGGCACAAAAGCATGGTTTCTAGCTGACATCAGTACTCAAGAGTATTTTGCATTTCATCATTTTCCCTCCTAAAAATCCAAGGCTACTGCAACACAGCATCCCTACCAGCCACAGCATTCGGCAGCCTGGGCTAGCACGGGAAGCACCACTGACTTTCACTGCCATCAGCGCTGGCTAACCTAATGTACACAAAAAGTACTCAACATTTCCTAGAGAAGAGCCTTGAGATGTCCATGGCAAAAATATGGAAAGGCCAAATTTATCTTCACTTGCAAAGCTACTTGTTTCCTTTATATCTTCTGTTTAAAGAAAAAAAAAAAAAAAGAAAGTCAGTTCTTTCCTGGCTTCATCTCTCTTTACTAATACAAGGAAGGAGGGAGAGATGTGGTACAACTGCGAGGGGTTTCTTCTTCTCTCCTCTCTGTCCCCCACGGTTACTCTTTATCATTCTTCTTTTCCATTCCTACAAATACCAAGCATCTGTTTTATAACTAATTTTATTTCCCACAGCCTAACACATCCATGGACTTCCCAAGAGGCATTAACTCTAGAAGGGTAGTGACCAGGAGACATCCAACACTACAGCCCTCGAAGTAATCCTGTCACCACGAGCAATATTACTTGTGCAAACAGAGAGCAGGAAGAGGTGAAGAAGGGCTATGTCAGGGAACACCACACAGCGACTGCATCCAGAACAAGGGGAGATTCAGATCACCGCCAGAAGGCATCGGGTCCATTCAGGACCAGACACGACTGTGGGCTGGGCCTGAGCATAGTGACATTCCTAAAACCTCCATCCTGTATCTATTCATTGTCCAGAAACTCATTTTTACATTTCCGAAGTGGGGAATGGGCTTAAGTGAGATATCAAGCAACACCACTAGAAATTGCTTGCAACCAAGAGGCATGAAAGAAGCCAGGCTTCCTTCTGTAACGCCAGGTCAAGCTCTAGTTGTAGGAAGGAAGGAAGGGACATATTTGGAAAGGAAGGAACATATCACACGTCCGAAGAGAAGCGCTGCAGCAGCAAACACCAAGTCATCCACTGCTCAGTCCCTCAGCATCTCCTTCTGCACCTACATGAGGCATCTTCCAAAACAGCCAAGTCACCACCCAGCCCTGAAACACAGATGTTTGTCAAGGCTATTAGAGAAATCAGTATTCCCTACATAAAGATTTCCAATCTTTTTTCTTCACGGGAAAAAATAAGCGCCGTAAAACCTTTCATTACTACACAATCCCCAAGTCTTAGGCAAATAATCTGAATCTATAAGAAGAACTTCAGCACATGCATGAAATCCCACAGCCTGCAAATTCGAGCATGTGGCAGTTTATTTCCTCCTTGTTGCTATTGTAACACTATTACTTAACTGCCTAACTATGGAAAGACCAACACATGCCTCATCTTTTTTGCATATCTACAAGTTCCTTTGATGTACTCCACAAGCAACTGCAACTACTATTGCTAGAGCAGAAAAACTTTCTGCTGATTTAACACAGTGAAACCCAACAGTGATTATTTTGAGAGAAAAAGCAGGAACTGTACTGAAAAATCCCTTCATTCCCTAGAATAAACATGGCATTCACCATAACTCCAATTCCCTACCAATCAAAAGGGGACAATCTTGTTCCAAAGAAGGGGCCTTCACCTGTTTGACAGAAGCATCACTTCTGACACACATTGCTTTTGTTTAATACTTTGTTCCTACATGTAAGGAAGCCAGAATGGAAAGGCAGATTTCGCATGCTCTCAAATGCTCTAAAGACTGTCAAAATGAGAACTACACCTCATTCTCCTCTTTATCTATCAGGCTATCTGTTTTTGCAAATATGAGTAACTCTACATATATTTTTTTTAACGTTTAAGAGTCACAGATGTAGATGGGGGTACCTTTCAAGTGCTTTCTGCTAGGAGGGAGAAAGTTGCAGAAGGATTTAGGAGCAGAAGCTGTTTCCAACAATAAGCAGTTGGTAACTGCGAAAATTCAACTGCTCCCCATCACCCTCTTCTATTCAATGAACTATACAAAGAGACGTTCAAAATCACTTCCAATAGCAAAAGTAGAAGCTGGAATTGCAGGTTCTGGCCATGACAAAGACACTCCTTATTCCAATAGTATCAAATGTAAAACGATGTACAACCAGAGAAAATGCAGGTTTCCTATCTAGGCCAACGCAAACACAATACTGGTTTTGCTAGACAACTGTGCTAGCCAGCAAAGTCCCATGGGAGATATCCTGGCTAGTCCCAAAAACACGCTGCTTTGACACTGCATCAGTCTCATCACATTAGCACAGTACTGTGCTGGAGCTCATTATCATGATTAGTGCATGAATTAGCTTAAAGAGACTACACATTATTCTCTTCTCTTGTTCAGCAGAACTGTAGCATTCTACAAGTACAAGCAGCCTTTTGCATGACACACATATTTGTCCTTACTCAGAACAATCTGACTGTATTTTTTTCTTGGTATTCAGGTTCTTGGTATTACTCTCTCACACTTTGCTTGCATACCTAAGCCTACATTGCAATGTGGGTGAACCTGCAATACATCTGTCATCCACAATGACTGCAAACTTTCCAGGCCTGCTTCACTAATCAGAGCAAAACTAGGCATTTTCCAAGAGCTAAACCTGCACACGGTTAGTCACTGTGGCAAAAGCACTGCTGTCTTAGACGCACGTCAGACCCAGCAGCGTATGTGTGAGTTTTGAGGAATTTCTAACCACCTGAGCCCAAGGGGATGAACAAGATACAAAAATATCACAAACCCTATTCTAACTTTCCTGCTGCCTCAGCCATTTTTGTTATCCGTAGACATTGAAGATACCAACCATTTTTAACACATATGCAGCCAGAAAAATGCATTCAGATGGGAGATTCAGCTCTCTGTTTTTCTTCAGTCAAGCTTTCTTCCCGTCTACTGGCTTATCAAACTAAATGCTGTTTTCCTCTGTCTGTACCAACTGCTAATAAAAAGCATGTAACTCTCCTTGGTTCTTATGGTTTAAGGTGTAGAGTCAGCTCTTCTCTCCTAGACCCCTGCAGGTCAACAGGGCTTGTTTCCAACAAAAGCAGCTCACATCATTCCCATTACACTTCCTAAGCCAGGGGAAAATATAGGGCTCTTAAATGGTTTTATTAACTCAGCCAAGGAAAAGGTCTCAGGGTAAATCTGTTACCCGTTACCATTTTACATTGACCTTATCACACATTTTGCACAATGTTTCCCCATCACTCCCAGAGAAAGGCACCATGTGTGTCATTTCTTGATATCCTACTTCATTTTAATCCTTAGCAAGCCAATTACACAGCTGTATTGAAGAAGAGTAAATGTTAAGGTCTAAAGCACTGATTCTCAAAGAAAACTGAGAAAACTAAAGCATTGGCTTTAGATTTTTTAAAACATACTTTACCTTATAATACAACAGAAAATAAAGCAAAATCATGTTAATTGGGAATAAACTATACTTGGTCATAAGATCAGGAGAAGACAAAGTTCCTTTTCTGGCACAGTACACAGAGTAGCCTCCCAGATGCCCAGCCTCCCATAAGGCTTTTGTACAGTAGTTGCTTTCCGTGCATCTGTTTGCACGTTAGGAGTGCTGACCGCTGTGGTAAGTCTCCTCTTCCTTCAGAATTCCCAGCCTCAGGCATTGCAAGAGGCTCTGCCTGTTCAGAACAGGGCCCATCAGCACCCGCGCAGACCTGCAGCTCAGGGCCGGCAGCAAGGGCAGGTCTCTTTACCAAGAAGGCTTATCATCCTTCTCAGGATCCTTGCTGCTAACAGATAGAACTGATGTAAGGAAGCAAAACCCCAACATACTTAGGGCATTCCAGAAAGTTTTCAAATAGCAGATGTGAATTTTTAAGTAGTCCCTCAGCCATGCCATGCATTGCCCAATTCTGTAAGTGGAACAAGAGACGAGAGCCTCCACCCCACGGGTACACATCCTGCTTGGGCCAAGTGAAGCCTGCCTCGCACAAAACTTGCTTGCTAGCCTGCTTTTGTTGCTGTTGTTCTGTTTTTTGTTTTTTTTAAACAGCAGGGCTTTCCTGTTCCAGCATGAAACTCACCCTAGTTCTCCCTCTGTTTCCAAATCCAGAGATAAACACTGGCTATTTCCAGCACAAAAAAAACATCGGAAAGTTTTCAACAAAACACCCAGGTACTCTGACCACCTATAGAACACATTTAGAGCAAAAGCTAGACCACCCACAAGTCAAAGCTCTACACAACGTTTCTCCGGCAGATTTGCAGCAACTCTTTTGCTTCACTGACCAGATCTTACAGGTTCTGTGTCCTTGAAACATCTACCCTCATTGTCACCAGTCACTGGCTTGGTAGATGGACAAAACTATAGGAGGAGACAGAGGTCAACAACTGGAAGTACAGCATGACTTTAAATAGGGGAAAGATACTTTAATATCTAGCATAAATGGCTCCATATGTTTGGGGGTTTTGTTGTTGTTGTTTTTGTTTTTTGTATTTTTCCCCCTGAAAAAGAACCCTCTTTGAAGGCAGCCAATACCACCCGAGCCAGCCGCATGGTATCTGACACTCATAGAAGGGGCTAAGTACCCAGCTTACACCCGCACACTGAAGGTTTCACTTCTGGCATTCGTTCATGAAAAATTCAATGAATTAACAGATTTTACGGCAGCTGTTAAAGACTCCACATATCCAAAGAGACTTTTCATCACACTTTCACCACAGAGCTTTTCAACCTTATCTCTACACCTAAACCACATGCATAGAAACTGGCACAATGGAGAAGAATTACCTCTACCCTTAGGTTAGTTAGGGGAACTTCCTCTTTATCCTGTTCTTTTAAGATCCTGGCATGTAAAACTAAGCCCCTAGTAAGAGAAATCTGTCAAACACTTCAATACTTTTTATTGAATGGCTTATGATGGAATCAGGAAAAAATATTAAATATATGCAGTTCAGTGACTTGTTAGATTCTTTCAGTCACGGGAATTTCCAAACAAACAGTCAATGTTATTACTCAACATATAAATAACTAATGACCTAATAAATCTTTTAAGCTTCAGCCAGAGTGACCATCCATGCATGAATCCCATCTTTTGCTAAGATCTTCAGTTTGGCCTCCTACAAGCTATGTAAGGGCTGTGGAAGGAATGAATGGGGCCTCACACAAATCAAATCCGCCACGGAGTATCTTCAGGTGAGTAGAACATATACACTAAATAAACGAAAACAAACCCCCCCACATGTATCCAATTCTAGTTATTCCAGAGAGTTCCCTGGTATCATCAATTTAAGCCCTCTGCTCCGAGCTTCACAGCTTTCTCTCTGACAAAAACACAGACAGGAAGTTTGTAACTGTATAATGTGAACCAAAAGTTGCACAAACTTTACTTTGGACATGCTGCAGCCTATAATCAGAATGGCATAATTTTTGTAATGACTTTGGCACAAAGGTTAAGACTACTATAATGAAGTTTCCTGGCAAAACAAGGCTGGAAGGAACTGTCAACCGAGGAGGATTAGGATATGGTGCAGGGAGAACCGTGGCGATGCTGGGGCTTAGAATAAAAAAATGGCACAAAATCGAATAGTATCAAAGAAAACCATATTATACTCTGAAGGATTAATGTGAATTTCTCTAGTAAGATAGGAGTAAAATAAAAGGCAAATAGAATTCCAATGGGTAAAGGGAAAGTTTCCTCCAGTAGAGGAAGGGAAGTAGTAATACCACTGAACGCAGTGCTGCCTGACAGTGTATATAAAATATTGCTTATTTTTTTGGTCCACTTTGTTCCAGAAAGAGTAATGTAGCAGGTGCAAGACCCATTCCTAGCACCACGAGAGGAAAGAAGGGAATCTGACCGGAGATTAAAAGAGCTGTTTTGCTCTAGCAGGAAGGAGTGACGTTAGCTTTTGCAGGCCAGCCAGGCAGGGATGGAGCATCTCAGAGGAACAAGAGCTATTAAAATACAAAGAGATTGTGACACAAGAACTAAGAGGAATAAAGATGTCACAGTGAAAAGTTTCAGCTGGAAATGAGAGGAATTTTCTAAATATGTGAGCACTGCTGTTTTATAGCAAGCTTTCAGTAGGAATAGAAAAGTAAAGCAGATAACTAGTTTAGATATTAAATTTGAATATTTTTAAGGGATATAACTGCTCACAATAGCAGAAGACTGAATTTTAGGTAGGGTCCCTCCCTCCTCCATTCCTAGGTTTGGTATCCATATTATATCACCCACAAACATCTAGCTACCCCCGAATGTTCCTTTCTGAAACAGAAAACAAGGGCAATTCTGTGTCAACATAAACTTCCTTACTGTGAGACTGACCATTGGCACAAGCTGCCCCGAGGGTTTGTGAAGTCTCCACCGTAGGAGGCACTCAAAACCCGACCGGACAAGGTCTGGTGACCCTGCTTGGGCAGGGCTTGGACTAGATCATCTCCGGAGGTGCCTGGCCACCCCAGTGACTCTGACTCACATAGTGTTCTGCACTTCTCCCTTTGCCATTTGACAGGCTTGCAACCTACCTGATATCATCGGTTATTTTCCTCCAATATGGTTCATGTTAATACTCAAGTCCATAAAAACTTCTCTAACATAGAATGCACAAAAATCATCAATCTTTATTTGTCAACCTGTTGACTCATGCATAATCCCAGTCCAGCACACACGGGTAGGGAGTTCAGTTGCCACAAACGGCACCCACAAAACCCCCAGCTACCTTTGCAATCTCGTATCACTGCCAGAGGAGGCACCTTGAAATCAGGAGGTCTTCAAGAGCAGCAGCACCCTTTGGAAGTGACCCTGATGGCAGAGCAAGTGCACTGGCGTGGGACACAGGAGAAGGGGATTCCGCTCTCAGCTCATGTTCTCTGAGCTGGACCCTTAAGGAGGTCTCAGCGCATTACCAACAGTTTCAGGCCTATTTGCAAGCTCCTCCACCCAAAAAAACCACTGTAACATTTGACTAGAAAAAAAAGAAATTTGACTGTTACACAGGACGCTCGCCTTAACTGACTATGGGGGTCGAGAATTCTAAAGCCCAAACTTTCAACCCTGACCTACTGCCATTTTCGTTCACTCCCTTTTACTCCAGGGGCACGTCTGCACAGGAAGATCAGGGATTTCCCTCAAGATCATTCTCCACGTCCAATCAGTCCTTGATCTTATAGCTCAGCCAACATACACAGGCATTAATTAGTGAAACACACCATGGAGTTAGAGCTACCTAAGAGCTAGGGCGACTAAAAATAATTCCAGATAAAGCCTGCTCCAGATATGTTAAAAACATTTACAACCAACTTTAATCCTTCTAATTTGCATTCCTCTTTTTGATTTTCACTCACTAGCAACTGCTGCATGGAGACCAACATTGCAAAATCAATTTTAAAAAAAAGCTACAGTCTAGACCATTTCTAACAACTGGGCTTAATCCACAAGTAGTCAACAGGAAAACAAAATTTCTCCATTGCAAAGTTCTGGCAAACTGCATATTCCAAGTCCTGTTATTTATGGACAAAATCCTCACAAGACACATGGAATGCCGCTTCAAATTGTGTTTTTCATTTATGCAGTGAAAACACTAATCAAATTTGGAAGTGATTCAGTATCAGCTTATTTTGGCTTATTTGCAACTTTCTGCTCTTGAGAGAGCAAGAGCTAATAAAAAGAAAAGGGCTAATGTTTTCAGCAAATTATGCCATAGCACCTTAATTTTTCAGTTGAATTTTAGAATTTAGGTGTAACAGAAAAAGACAACAGCTTTTAAACAAACAGGTTTGTTGATATGTGCTATTAAAAGCTGTGTATTTTGGTCCAACTCTAACAACGCCAAAAGAGTAGGTTTGATTATGTTCAGAGTTTTTCCAGTAATTACACACTCAGAACCCCCACAGTGTGGCTTAGTATTTAAAACAAACAGCTTAGCCCATATGCTTATCAAAAGGGGGAAAAAAAGGGTAAGCTAATTTTAAACAATGTACCAAATATATCCAGTAGTAAGAGGCCTATAAAATATAGGTTGTTCCCCCCATCCTCATCCTCTAATCTATATTATCAACTGTTTTTACAAAAATTCATGAAATGTCAGTAACTCTTACATAAATTAAAACAATGAAACGACACAAAACAGCTTCACCACAATATTCCAAAGACTCTCTACCTCTGATGAGACATGGCAAAATGTTTTCACTCTTTATGCTACAAATACTTCCATAAAGCTAAATGCACATAATTTCTATGATTTCTACATAATGCAGTAAAGAAAGATCTGATTGCTGCAAAATTCAAAAGACAAGGAAAACATCCCCAAAGAATCTGGCAACGTTCAGAATTTTGCTGCAGTCAGTTTTAAACAGTTCTAAAAAAGAATCTCCAAAATCTAATAGAGTTTATTATCTCTGGCTTTTGTAAATATTATTCTCGAAGATCAGCAGAACTCAGACATTAAACACTGCTAATTTCTTGGGTTTCAAATTGCCACTTCTAGCATCAGGAAAAAAGAAAGAAAAAAAAAAGGCTGTGTACAAAAGTTGTATATAAAAAGCCAATATGCAGCTGAGTTTTCTCTCGCTGTCAGAGAGGCGCCAAGCCTGTTCAGTCTGTGGATGAGCGCACCCCAGCACTGCCCCTGCTCACGGTGAGGAGGGCATGCACGCCTGCACCAGTGCCAGCAGCACGGCACGCTCTTCAGCTGCCACCCTCTGATATTTTTCCAGCTTTTCCTGTAAACTTGCTGTTGCAACCACTGACCAGCCGCAAAAAGATTAGTGGATTTTTGTGGTTTTTTTAAAAAGGACAATTATTGACAAGTTTTGTATCTTGAATCAGTCTGACCTGCAGCTTTCCGTTATCCACTGAGCATTTCTCAAAGGCAAGCGAGGTTATCGGAAACCTTTGCTATTATTTCTGCAGCTGTAGGATAAATTTCATTGTTTCATTGTGGCTCCAGATAAGTTTATGCTTTTTGAATCATTACTTTTCTGCTAGCTTTCTCCTAGTTACAAACCCAGATACAATTATTACAGCAAGAACAAAGTATTTGAAACACCTTCCCACTGGCCTCCATCATTCCTGGGAAAAGGCCTCTCTCTGGATCCAAAAAAACAGGCAAATATTATTAAAAAATATACAATATCCTTCAAAAAATAAACAAGCCACGCTGAGAAATGAGAAACATTTAAATTTTTGTTCATCTGAGTTTTTTGTTTTCTTTTTTTCCTTTTTTTACGGTAAGTCTGTCATATACACAAACTATTATTTACTTCAAGCTATTATTTATTCAACAAGATGCCAAGAAATAGATATTTTTGGCGTTATTTGTAGTTCTAGGTAACTAGAGGAGCATGCAGCTATCCAGAAGTGAAAAGCTCTAGATAGGCACAGCGGAACAGAATCAATTACCAAAGCCAATGGACACTTAGGGAGAAATCTGCTTGCAGCATTGACTACAGCACTTAGCAGCATATGAGCTGCACACATCTGACAGAGGCATCTCCCTTCACCCTGCAGTGGTTAGCAATGGCTATTCAGCACGCATCTCCCGTGTCCATATGCTATTAACTCATGCAATCTGACATGTTAACAGGAACTGGTGACTGCACTATTCCTAGGAATGAACTCTCTTAACAGGAAGCGTTGTGTTACACTCATTGCTTGGATATAGAAACGGAACCGATCTCTACATCTTCCAAGGTTCATTCTCTGCAAATCCAGCATACTGGAGCATTACACTGACATTGCTTAGACACTTTCTTTTTTTCCTTCCTCTTTTTCTTTTTTAAGTAGTGGCAAGAAAATACACTGAGAACTGAGAATTCTCACAAGGAATAATAATTTTGGTCAGAAGAACTACTATCCTTAAGGAAAGCACACATTAGACATCCATGCTTTTATATGCTGGAACCCTCTTCCTTGATGAAGGTTATTTGGATTACTGTAAAAGTAGCCTCAAATCACAAATCATGATTTTCCTGGATCCTGGATGAAGTAAGGATTCTAGAGCACATTTTTTTTTTCCTCCTAGCAATAGTATCATATACTAAAAGAGGGCAGTCATAGTGCTGTTTAAGGGGAAAACTGGCACTCGCTCCTGACCAGAGAACGCAGGAGCCCTCTCCAGATCTTGGCAGTGACTCCTGTGTCCGCCTGGAAAACGAAGGTTCTCCCAGATCCGCCGCCCTGCTTCCTTCCCAAAGCTTCCCAGCCCCGTTCACACCGGGGGGGCTGTGGCAGAAGCCAAAAGCCACAGCCATGTCCCCAGCCCAGCACACAGGGCCGCAGCACCGGTGACCTTCCCTTCCCACACTCAGCGAGTCCCTATACGGCCACGGCACTGCCCACGGCCACCCAAAGGGGTAGTGCAAACCCAAAGCAGCCTTTTCTTCCACCTGCTCTGTTTGCTTTTGATCAAACTCTATTCTTTTCCAGTTGCTCAGGATGACTAGAGGCTTTCTTTCAAAAAGAAATACGCATCACGTTCTTGATAACCATTTTCACAAATAGGCAAGCTTCTAATCTCTGAAAAACGTGCAAACCAAAGAAGCCATCAGCTCTCCACAGTGCAAGAAGAAAACTGAGTTCACGCTATAGCATGTCTGTGTTATCTCCGCATAGACAGATTCCAGGAAATACTGCAGTTCTCCAGAAGCTACAACAAGAAAATGAGAACTCAAGTATGAGTAAAGATAAAATACAAAAAAACTCTGAGAAGTCTCCAAAACCTTAAATTCCTGCTTCCAATGTCCTCTTCCTTTTTTCTCCAGCTATGACCGCATGCCAAACTCCCCCTCCTCCTGCTCCTGCCAGCACACTCGCCATTATAACATTTTTTAATGCTTTTTTTCAAAAAAAGTAGAAGCCGCCAGTAATTGTTGGTTGATTCGGGAAGAACTGACTCAGCTGCTTTCCCTTGAGAAGTATTTTCTGTATTTATGGAACAAACCTTGTCAGAGCTATAAAACTAAAAACAAATTAATATTCAGTACTGTGCCTTCCATAAATGTATTTTTTCCTTCTTCTTTAATTGTGAGACATTGAAAAAATATCAGATTATTGATGTAACTAGCAAAGGTGGTGGTAAGTACAAATAAGTTTATTTTGAACAGGGATTTCACCCCAAACTGACGAGTATGATTCTGAAATAATCACTCTGGGGCACTACCAACTGGAATAGGCTTTCAATCAAGCACACTGATATATCTTTCTGCCTGCAGAAGCCAGTGCTAGAAGTCAGATGCTTATTTTTTCCACTGCGTTCTTTAAAAGCTTTGCCACCAAGGGCCACACTAATGCCATTTCTCCTCCTGTTGGGGAAATTTTATGTCCGTACATGGGGCACGCTCCCTGCTCACAGCGTCCACGAATGCGCCCGGTGCAGAGGACCCTCCGCAGGGCTGCAGCATTCCCTGCCCGCGGTGAGGCCAGGGACACATCCTGCCCCCTCTGCAGCAAGGAAAGACCCCCAGGAACACAGCACAGTGCCGGGGTGCAGGGAAAGATCTAGCCTGTTAGTGCCCTGGTCAAAAATCAACATAAATTGCTACCTGCCTGTCTGGTGACAGGGACAGCCAAGTTTCAAACACACCAAACAAGCCCCACGCCCTTTGAAATTACTTGGTTTTACCCAATACCACTACGTGGTCCTGACAGGAGTAAACCCTATTAAATCAGTAATGCTGAACTTCAGCATGGGAATCCAGAAGCACGTTATCTCTTTATAAATTAAGACAATCTATACCCAGGATTTTTCCTGCATGACCAATTATATTCAGAGTACCTCAAAAACTCAAGTGTTTCATCCTTTCCAAAATAAAGCATGTTGGCTAAAACACGGCAAGTGTGAAATACCTGCTTCTCTGGCTTGCACCAAATCTAGTGTCAGCTTATTTTTGTGTACTTCAAAAGACGCTGCATCCTGTGGCATCAGGAACAAACCACACAATAGGAGAGAGACGTGCTGCCACAGCTCAATAGTAACTGAAGGCCTCAATAGCATATAGAAACTTTGAGGCACTTTGAGCCACAATCAACAGAAGTCAGATTTTTTTTTTGACAGCATTAAGTTTATTTTTGTTAAAGATAATGATTAGTCAAGGTAAGAGTTTCTACTTTGTAAAAGACATAATCATATAGAGGGAAAAGTTAAAGAAAATTTCACGGCAAGGAAAATAATATTTTACAGAAGCACAGGAAAACCTGCGTGGATCCAGACACACCTTGACACTTCTCACCCTGCAATACTTACCACTCCTTACATTTTTGTTATACCGCAGTTTCCCTAATTTTAATCAAAACTTACTCGGGGCCTTAACTGAAACGTAACACACGCTTTGTCCATTAACTGAAAGGTCACACTTCCTGCAACGCACACGACCACCAAGCAGAAATATTTCATTAGATTACCACCACCCACTTCCAGATGATATTCCTAGCAATTGAGGTGTCCAAGGCACAAAACCTTTTCAGCAGACACACGCTCATCATGGAGCTTAAGGGACATCATCATGAAAAAACAGGATTGACAATCTCCTTTTGACAGACACTAATTGACTATCATGGAAATATATAAGAAATGCAAGAAGCGCAAAGGCTGGAAAAAAATTAATTTACTCGTAAAATCAATACATTGTTATTTAATGCAGCTTTTGGGTGTAAGCATCACATAAACCCCCTCGCTTCCACATGCAGAACGCCTCAGCGCGATCTAAGTCCTCGCTTCCGCAGGGCAGCCTGCCCGCCGGGGCCAGCCGCGCGGCGCCCGAGCTCTGCTGCTCGTCTCGTCTCGGCGCGGCCGCTCGCTGCCTCGGCTCTGCCTGTGCACGAGCTGGCAGCCACCACCGCCTGCATTCTGCCACGAGAAACAGAATGGTTTTGATGCCAGCTCAACTGCAAGAAGCGGTTATTTGCTCTCTTTAGATCATGGGGCTTTCTTAACTATCAGTAGAGAACACCAGGTATGTGTCACAATAACAACATATTTACAAAAAATAAAAAATCAGCTATATGTGATTTCAAACCTTCCTTCTCAACATGGCTAACTTCCTGGGATATCTTCTGACTCCTGGTTGTTTCCAGATTTCTGTTACATGGGATACAGAGCAGTATGCAAACAGCAATAAGTTTAAAGCTCAAATAATTTCCTCATTTCTCTCTGTAGTTAGGATATATTCCCTCTCTGTAATTTCATATTTATATTTCTCAAGTTTACTTTAACTATTTATTGAATAATAATGAACATCATCTAGACAATTTTTTTTTTTTTTTAATCTCAAGTATTCTTTTTAATGTATCTGGACTGACCAGGCTTTTGTTTTGGTTTCTGACAGGCATGGTTTTTACAACTTGTTCCAATCACATAAATTTCTACCTTCACAACTTTCTCCTTCGGTTTGTAACAAAACTGAGAGAAGCACAGCTTCTCAAGGCAAAACTTCAATAAATAAATACTATGAGTTTGTTGTTTGAAACAACAAGAAATCACATAATCATTTCGGTAATAATAAATCTAAGTCACAGGCTGAGTCATAGATATTTAAAAAAAGCAAACAAACAAAGAAAAAAAAACCCACCACCTTGGCTATAGCCATAGCTATGTTCTCTAAGTATTCACAAGATATCAATGTTTCTATTTCCAGAGCCACAAAGCTTTAACAATTTTAATGGATAAAATTACACAAGTCTAGTACCCGAGCACTCCTTCCCTCTTGGTTATCGAGTTCTGTAATGCGCACTTCAGCAGCCAGACAGCCTTCCATGAAGATCACAGCCAGCCTTCTGATTACTTAATCCTTGCTTTTTACCCCCATTCCCTAGGTCTTTGGGTTTTGTTGGTCTGGTTTTGTTTGTTTGTTTTCAAGTGTCCTTCACCTGTCACCCCTACTTGGGCTGTAGCGCCCTGTTCCAGGCTGAGAAGTCAATACACCCTCCCTGAGGCGTATATTGATTCTCTCAATTTTTACATGAGTTTTCCTTTAAAACTACCTTACAATCTCTTAATTAGTTAACTACATCTAGTTAACACACACCATTACAGGGAGACTATAAGAAAACCAGTGCCAAAGTACTCAGATTGATCTTCTTTAATTCCAGGAAAAAGTGACCCAAGAACCAATAAAAAAAAAATTTCTAACAGGAATGTTTGCCAGTGCCAAAAACAAATATCATGTGTATGCTGAAGGAAAATCTCACAATATTACTGCTTATCTCAGTAAATAAATTAACACAATGGCAATCCCTCTCTCAATCCACATGCAATTCTAAGCTAAGCTTGCTATAATTTTTTAAAATTAAACTTTAATTGAAAAAACTCTTTGTTTTCTTTTGCCTTCAACTTCAAGCTCAAGCCTTCAAGACTCCCATCCTTGGCACGGCCATCTGAATTAGGTCCAACTTGCCAGAGGTATCAATTTTATTGAAATAAATCTGCCCCAATACTTTTCACTTGCAAGAAAACAGACCATTTGTTGGCAAGAGAGAATTGCACTGGAGTCGGAGAAACAAAAACAAACAGGCTGGATTGGGCCCGACTTCAGCTGAGAGGCTGAAGCCCCGTACGCTTTGAAGTGAGCAAGTCCTAGAGGCACAGCGGATTTACTGTCCTCCTTCCCTACTCTAGGAACGCTCTCCCCTCCTTCCCCAAGAGGGAAAATGCACAAGGGAAGTGGGAAAGGACAGAAAGGATGGCAATAAAATTGACATAAGGTGACTGGAGTCAATAAAAGCAGCCCTTTCACAACATGATCGTATTTACATCCCCATGCAGGATTTCCCATCTGTTGTCCCTCTTCTCACATCAGTTACAAGTTTGGATTTCTGGAAGGACTTAATTCTAACAAATACATGCTAATCAAACAGTACTTCTAAAATGTTTTTTGCTACAGTAAATTGTTTATGCTTATTTTTCCTCACTAGTCACTAACTGGATCCGTCTTTGGGAATGTAGGAAGATAGCAGATACACTTCACAGAGCTACGCAAGGAAATGTGTGCAGGAAACAGCTTGACCAGCAAGAGCCTGTGGCCGTATATTCCACCATCCAACGTGAAAGAACGCGGTCATTAAGATTCAAGGTGCCCAAAGTTAGCCAGTCAGTAATCTGCTTCATCCTCCCCTTAGCAACATGGGAATTACGTCCTCCCATCTTCCATATTGAACAGATCACGTCACGGAGTAGTGCCGGAAACAAAGTTAAGTCATCAAAGTGATTTAGGAATGAGACACATGCAATTTTGACACACCAAACTCTGTTAGACTGAGACTGATTCTAGGACCCAAGTTCTTTTCCTAGAACTGCCATAATCAGCAACATGGTAATTCCTGTCTATCCTCTGGCACCGCTCAGAGTCTAAACAACAGTTCCACAGATTTTCAAAGAGTGAAAAAATGGCAGCACGGACGTGACTATCACGGTTTTCAAAGAATGATTGCATTTCATAACCTCATCTATGACTAAACACAGCTAATAGCATGAAGAATGCCTTTCTCACGAGCCTTTTCATTTCCTAGCATCAGAGAGAACGTTTTCTCTGCATTTCATCCTAGAGTTAGGTACTTACTCTTAATCATAACTGAATTTATGGAAGGCCAAACACACAGTCCCCACTGAGCATCAATTTAGTGTTCAACCATTGACGTAGTTATCTGGTTATATACACACATTCACACACACACACACACACATATATATATATATAAATTTTAAATGGAATTTTCACATATTTGTTCCTGACCCTGCTTTTTCCTGCCTTTTTCTTCCTTTCCAGAAGCCTCTTGTTACTATTAAGCAAAAAGTCCTATAACATAGAGTCTGAGCTCTGCATCCTGTATTTGAAAACATACAGGAAAAAATACTATTGAAGTAAAAAGATCTACTAGACTTTCCTTCTAAAAGTAATAAACATGTCACTATAGCCTAAATTCAAAATAAAATAAACCCAAGGTAGAGTTGCATAAATTAATATTAAATAATGAAATTCCAAGAAATCTTAACATGACAATATACTAAACTGACTTTGGTCACATACTCCATGTTATTTTAGGACTAAGCAAATTACCACCAAGCCAAACCGAACTGCTATTCTCAGCAGGAACGTAACTTTTATGTCACAGAGAGCAAAATTTGCCTGGCTCATGTAAGAACTGCCAGTGCAAGCTCTGACTTTCCAAGTTGTCTAATGCACACTTGCCCAGCTCTAAACTCCTCTACTTTCCAGAGTTTTTAAGCTGGTAAATTTCTTTGAAATTTCTTTCTCAAAGAAAGCATGTAAAAGCATTCAAAAGCACACAAAAGAATGCTTCATGAGTCTATTCATTCAATAAACTGCTTATTTTTTGTGGTTCGTGAAGAAGTATAGCTGCAGGAGTTAGAACATGCTAAATCTTACGTTAGTGCTAGCATCACTTTGTTCTAAGTGTCCAAAAACAGAGCTAAAAAAGGAAAGAGAAAGAATGTTTATGATTTTTCTCTTCCTTATTCTTCCCTTCAACCTTCTTTCCAAAGAAAGGAACACTTTCCAAACTGTAGGTGTGAACTTCATAGTACTACAAGTCTCTCCGTTATGTGACCAAGACACTCACATTGCTACGCACTAATACACCTATCTGGTCACGTTGCATCACGAATGAAAAATCCTTGGCCTGGCGGGCGAGGACGCGTGTCCTGCCCCAGCAGGTCACCACGGGAATATAGCAGACATTGGTAAAACCTTGGCCAGGGAGAGGGAATCGGTGTGGGGTCAGGGACCAGGAGTGCAAAGAGCCTGTAACAGAAGTGAAGCATGGCTGTTTGGAGGAGCAGGAGAGTATAAACCCTACTTAAGAGGTTATTTATAGAGTATGAGTAAGGCAATATACTGAACCAGGGCCATATTGCAAGGCAATAGCTAAATCCATCATTCTGAACTGGAACTTGACTACAAATTGAATTACTATGGGTTTCTTACTTTCTTTAATGTAAACCATATTCACAGAGGACTAGTCAGAGATCACCACATTTATTTCTTACAGAAATGAAATTTCAAGCTTGAATTAGGATCCAGGGTGATCTGCATGAAAACAGAAAATTTTCATTCACCGTGAGCCAAAGTGTAATGGTGCTGCAGAAGTGAAGAACGGCAGCATTAACCGTTTCACTGATCTGCCTTAAAATCTCATTATTATTTTTTCCTTGAAACACGGTAATGATCTGTTAGTATGAAAAATCATATTCCTCTCTTTTTTTTTTTTCACAAGGGGTGCAACTGTCTACTTCAGAATTCAGGAAATCTGCAGATGAGAAGTTTTAGCCAAAAATGGTCACAAGGCCTCATAAATTGATAAAATTTGCATGAAAGCCTTATTGAGTCCCTCTCCTTGAGCTCCTTTGCCTTAAAAATATTCCTGCCTTGAGCACAAGTAACTTCAGGAAACCTTTCTGAACCTGAATACACAGCTTTTAAACCCCACAGTTGCTTTATGCAGCCTGTTTTAACATCTACCCATGCCACATAAACAATTTTTCCCAACCATAGTACGGACTTTGGTAAGAAAAATACACAGAGTGGTGAAGACAGTTACAGAAAGCAGGAAAAATACTCTGTCTTTTCAGTGGGAATAGGCTCGTTAACATGCTATTTACCACTTACCTGTTTACCCAGTATTATTTCCATCCCTCTCACTCACTTTAAGGAGAGCACATTAAAAAATGTGATCTCTCAGCTTAAATTGGGCAAGATTTACCCAGTAACGCATCCTTTTTGCGCCCCACTTTTTCTCCTTCCAGTCATCATTCCTTGCCACACATCCACCTTTCATTTTAGGACTCTTGAGCCCAATGCCCAGCTCTGCAGAAGCAGGCTGATGGGAATGAGCCTAGGAAAGGCTCTAGCGCTTGCTGCTCACCACTAGGAAAAGACAAGCTTCCTTCTGCATGGGAAGGAAGGTCTGCGGTGTGGAAAGCTGCTCCCCAGCCTGGCAGAGCTGGTTTCACCCTTCCTCGAGCTGTGCTGTGTTTTAGCAGCCCCACCTGGAAAATAACCCACTACTACCCAGGAGGAATGGGAGGAGAGGCGCCCTGCAGGCCCAGTACAGTCTCACAGTGTCTCCGAGTGCTCACTCGGACTGCACCAAGCACAGGAGCCGGGTAAGTGCCCTGGTAAAGGCCATCAGAGGAGTCTGTGTTTTGCTACGCACCAGTGTTTTATTGGACACTCTGCATGCATTTCTAGTCAAATCCAGTCCTTCAAAAAGCTCAGGAAATTATGGCACTATTCTTGATACTGCCACTGGTCAGGCAAATGACACTGAGCAAGCAGCTTGGGAAGCAAGTAGCTTCCCTTGAATAAGAAGGTGTTCATATTTACTTTCCCATTTGAAGCTCTATCTGGACACTGTTGTGTGCAGAAAAGCAGCAAGGTGTACTCTTCAGTGGGAAGTGATGGAGAAGGAAGAGGAAACTAGGTGGGCAGCTCCTGTTCTGAAACTGCACGACTTCTTGGTCTGTGACACCCAGCAGGAAAGGCCAAACATCCTTCTCTTTCAGGTAAGAATGAAAGCAAGTGGTTGATTTTGTTCCTTGTTAGTGAGGCAACATACAGAAGTTGCAGTTAGAGAAAGAGGCAGTTAATACTTCAACTTTTATTACATTAAACTTTTGTGACCAGCTTTTTCATGCAAAAGAGTGGTAATATTATCCAGCTTCTAACACGACCTGCCAGCAGCTCAGAAGTGATTTGACTACGCATGTACCTGACATTTACTAGGATTCCTCTCTCCCTCATACATGCACAGACACACACTTGGCTAGAAAAGACTTCCTAATAGCCACCTACTTTGCAAAGGAGCTTCCCCTCACACTCTCAAAGCGTGCTTCCCATCCAGGAGGTGGCTGAAAACCCTTTAGCTTTGTCAGAAAGTTAAATTGGTTGGGAACTATTCGACATGCAAGGGATGCAAACCTAGTGCAGCCACTTGATTCTAGTAAAACATCGACCTCCTCCCTCTTCCCGACTGCCTCTGGGTTTGATGCTTCCTCAGCGAGGTGGCAGCAGCACATCCTCAGATTCCAGCCAACACTCAGTCTCTCTGCTTCCATACGTGTTCCTGATGGTAACTAACACATTTCCTATCATTAATTATCCATACATACTGCTACCTCTATTTGCCTATTGTGCTGATGTAGCGATTAGCAAAACTATGCAAACCAAACTGTAAAAAAAAAAAAGATAATAATCAGAAGTGTGATTATTAATCACACAAATATTAATCACAATCACAAGGTTTAGCTGCTGCTATTTTATTATTCACCATAATTTACTTATTGTGATAGCCTCCAACGGGCAACACAAAAGAAACCTGTGCATGTGCATGGAGAGCTCTGCCAAAAAGGACAACTAGCTGCAGTCAGCAATTCACAGCCTTTGCCTTACGGTATCTGCTGCAACATTTTGGATTACATCAAAACTGTTGTCTCACACCCTTTTCAGGAAACTGCAAAACTTAGGGAGAAATAAACATATTAGGTCACCAAATCCACCCATTGAGCAGAGAGATATATTCCTTGTGGCATATTTTTCCAGCACTTTATGCAGGCTTATCTCTAGGCAACCTAAGCACTCAGTTTTCAATGACCTACTGACATTAAGTGACCTGTCGATGCAAAAATCTTGCCAATGCAATTGCCACTCTCTGCCCGGTCCCTCTCCTCTTCGGAAGCCTTCCTCTGCTTATCTAACAATGCTTTCAGGAATAAGTACCAGACGACCCAGCTTCTTCCCACCAAACTTGGAGCATTTCTCTGTGTGCTAGGCAAGGGCATTGCTGTCACGAAGACACGGACGCCCCAAATTGCTCTTTGGAGACATCCCTACCTCTCAGAGGCACCAGAGGGAGACTCTAATCTGAGCCCTTAGTGCCCAGAATCTGAAACAATGAACCAGGGCCAAGCACAACTAACAAAGCTGAGATGAGTCTACAACTCAAATAACCACTAGTGATCATAAAGACACCTCTCTGCCCTTTAATCTGCCTCTCTGGCCTTCCATCTCTGCATGGAAAAGACCCTTTAATGGTACAATATTGCCCCCCTGAATGCAGTCTTCATGTATAAGTTCATCAGATTTGTACAGAAGAGGTCTATCATCTCCCGTCAAGGTAGAAAGACAGGACTTGACAGCAAAGGAAACATGCAGCAACCACCTAAAGACACACTCCATTTCACAGATGCTGTAGAAATAAAGAGCCGGTTCTACTCTTTGAAAAGTCTCAAAAAATGTACTTGTGCAAAAGCTAGGAAATGGTTAGTTATTCAACTCGCACCAAAATTTCTTGCATGTATTTCAGAAATATCTATTAATAAACTTCAAGCTAGCAGAAGCATCAACCCAGATGGTATTTTATGTACCTTGGCTTATGAAAAAAAAAAGTTATGAAAATATCTTGCTACTAAAATATCCCAAGATCTGGGACACTTCTGTGGTTATCATCTTCTTTATTCCATAGTTAAACAAAAAGACACACCAAATTTAAAACAAACACAATGAAGAAGCACTTGCTGGCAAGAGAAAAAAAAAAAAGAAAAATTGTGGATAGAAAGTCATATAATCATATAAAAGACTTGCCTTTTTTTACACCAATCTATCTTCTGGATTTTTTTTTCCCTTTTGCATTTTGCTTTTCACTTCTACTGATGCCTAATTCCTATTTTGGATGGTGATCTATGAACCATTTCAGTTTGCCAAAAAGAAAAAAAAAAAATCACGAATATCAGGCCAACTGAGCTTTAAATTCATTAGATAGGGAGCACAACTGCCCTGAAAAATGTTCAGTGACTTTCAAATGAGAAAAATAAACGGAAAACAGGAGTCAAATTCCTTTGGTTAGTAGCTTATCTAGCTCTGCTCCTCTCCTCTCCAAGGTTTGCCATTCCTTAGCAGTTTGGTGACACTGCTGCACAAGCACAAGGTTATACTGGCATCCTCTCTGGAGCAGATGATAGACTCATCTGAACCAACCACCCACTTCACCAGTCGGGGGTTTTAAAATGAACATGCTCACGGGCACAGAAACGTATTTCTTTGCTATAGCGAGATTGCACTGCTTCTTTATTCCAATCTCAAGAGCTTCAAAAATCTCCATCCCAGTCTCATGATGACTTCTATTCTGAACATTAAGGGTAATAAGTGAAAAATTCCGGTAAACATGTAATTGTTCATTTCTAAAGCGCGAGTTTACTTCCAAAGCACGGGCACTATTCCATAGCTGATGGGAATCTTGTGCTTTCACTCCTACAAAGCTGTAGGCATCAATTTTTCACACAACAGGGTCTGCTTCCCTCACTGCAGCTCTAAAGGGCAAGGGGGTAAAATAAATTTCAGTCAAATAATTGCTCTCCACTTCCTATCCATCCTCCATTCCCAAAACATCCTCTAACCCAGATTCTGAAACAAAGAAAAACAAATGCCTCACTATATAAACAGAAGTAATGTTTGAAAATCTACTCGCCTGCTCACCACTAGCAATGGGGAAACTTTTCTCGGTGAAAAGTCAAGTGTCAACATTTACCACCACTTTCTCTTGAAAGTTAAATATATACATATTAAAATATATACATTTAAATATAAAATATTTAACTAAAAATTAAATATCTAATATAAAATATTTAAATATGTAGAAAAAAATGAGGCATTTAGCTTATCCTTTTTGGATGACTGTTGCACTACTCGGATCAGGTCTTACGAACAAGCAGCTCCACTGGCCCTGTGCTTCACTGCAAGTTAATGGCTACAGATAACCAGCATCTCTGAAAAAGACTCATTGCACCTGCATTAGACATCTACTTTAAGCTGCAATGAAGTGGAAGCAGCTCCCTCCTCACTGAGGAGAGAGGGAAACTAAATAAAGTAGGTAAGGTACGACATATGCAGTTTGGGCTATGAATCTGAGCCTTACACCAAAATCCAGAGAGGCACTTAGTTCTCATGAATTTCCAAGGGGTTCTCAGCCCTTTCTTGCCCCTGTCGTAGGAATGACCATACCCTCTGAAACCTTGCAATTCCTGGCTCATCTGATCCCTCTCTAAGTGAATGAATGCACAACTGAGATCCAGAGGCAACTTCTCTCCTCTTCCCTCTGCTCTCCCTCCTCCCCCACTTTTTCACTAAAGGTCATAAAATTAGAACCAGCTGTAAATCAGAACTGCATCGCAGGCAATAAAACCAGAAGTGGCCCTTAGAAACGATGCGTCCCGAAAAACAGAGTGGTAGTTTATTTTCCGGAGCGCGCTCCTGCAGACGCACACAAGCACACGGGGCGGCTGCTCGCCCGGCAGCCGTGCCCGGTGAGAGCCGCATGCGCTGCAGCACGGCACGGCACACGGCACGGCCCGCGGCAGGACCACGCTCCCACCGCGCCGGGCACAGGCTCTTCTCCCGCACTCCCAAGGGAAGGGGTGAGCTCCTGCAGCTCACCTGCAGAGTTATCTCTGCACAGAGGAACTGCTGCCAGACCCAAATAACCACCGGCACTCTTGGGGTCACAGCAGAAAGACATCAACATAGAGGAGAAAGTAAGAACTTTGACCACGGTCTCTCTATTTCTTAAGCACCAAAAATTAAGTCTTAAGTCTGAAAATCTGGGGTGAGGAACTCTCAAAAGGCAATCAACGGACTTCAGTACTCCCAGTTTTCTTGCTTGACATGCAACTGAGCAGAAACCCTCTTTTGGGATTAACAGTGGGATCACGGGAATAGCGAAACAACCAAATCTCAGTTGGAAAAGAGAGGTATAACAGAATACCAGACAAGTATAATAGATATGAAAAATAAGTGAGTCATGCATTTTCTTCTAACACAGTTGTGGGGTTTTTTTCCTCTTTCAAGCTTTTGTGTCCTGGAATCTTGTTTTATTTGCAGAGTTTTATTTATTTACAGGGTTTTCCCCACTCCAAATCAAGTTGCTCCGTTATATCTTCATCATTAGTTACACAGATTTTGACAGTGTAGACCTATACTTAAGTATCAAATAAGAGTGATGTTACCACTTAAATTCCCTAGCCGATTCTGGAGTCCACAGTCATGAGCTGTGAATTTCAGAATAAAGTGCCATTTTTATCAGGGTGACTCAGCTAGCACAGGTAGCACAAAAGGAACATCAGATCATTCAACAGAGCTTAAAGAAAACGAGACAAACTATTTCCCCCATGGGCTTTTATGTGTTGAAGCTTTTGCATAAGTAACTTAGGCAAGCTTATGAGTTACTTTAGCAAGCTTCCCTTTCTGGCAGCCTTTAACACTTATTGTTCTTTGTCAAGCTTCCCTAAATAAAAGCCGTTTTCCTCCTGCCTAATTTCACATGAAAATAGGAGAATAAGTCCATCAATTACTTCCTCCTGTGACAGCAGCAATTTATTTTGGCCAAATATTCCCCGATAAAGCCCAAAGTGCTTGCCCCATTCACTTGAGACTTCCAGAAATTGCATTTTTTTACCTGTTTTTGCAAATGAAACCTAAGCAGCATCACTAGAAGCAAGAGGAGTCTCGCTTACATAGTGCTGTATTGAAATCTTCAATATGGAACAAACCTGTTAGAAACTGATGCCCTTTTACCAGACGCTGGAGGCGGCTCAGCTATAGCAATAACTTCTGGGGTCTCTGGGCAGTTTTACCTCAACGTAAATGAACTCTACTGACAGCTTTAAAAGACAAGCGAAGGAGCAGGAGCACTGACTCTGCCTCAGCCTACACAGCAACTCCACTCTCACACTCACGGCCTGCCTCATCTCTTTGATACAGCCCAAATCCCTCAGTGACAAGAGGATTTACCACTAATGCCTTTTTCCTTTAAGTATTTCCATGGCTATCGTCAGGGTAAAATCTGAGAATATCATTCTCTGCTACATATTTATCTTCATAAAGCCCTTTGGGAAAAAGAGTATTAAATGAAGAGAGAAATAACACACCACTTCCAAGCCACACGAGCTCCATCAGAGCAGGGAACTGCAGCCTCTCTCCCTCCCCTAGGTCCAAGCACAGCATCCCATTTAGCCAGTGGACTGTTCCTTACACAGCCTGAGGCCAGCATAGCCCCATTACCAGTCCTGGTGAAAGGAAAAGCCTCCAGTTGGTCATGAAAACCATGTTGTGTGTCACCTTGAGGGTCTCGTGCAACAGGTACTTTGGTTACTCTCACCAGCCACAAATCATCCAACTGAAAGCAAGTCACGCAGACTTTAAAGGGAAAGTCTCTTTGAGATACACTCTGTTTTCCAAACAAGCTCATTTAAAACCTGACAGCTTATAAGGTAGCTTGGACTCCAAACACATTCTACTTTGAACGAAAATACCTTGCGCATTTTCAGTCCCAAAACAAAGTCAAAAGAGGACAGAAAAGTCGATTAAGAAAGATATATCCACAGACCTGTCATCCTGAGGCAGACCATCTCCTTTCAAGGCTGTAGGAGATGCTTCTCAACTGAACTTTCAGTTCCCTGCAAGGTTAATGAATTTAGAATTGGAGTAAACCTCAAGCACAATGTGTTCTTACAAGACCCACAGACAAGTCAACCAAACATCAAGATACTTTCAAGTACTGTAGTCACAGACTGTGTGTACTACTGCATATTAGATGTCCTTAGATCAGACTCTGCTTCACACACCTGAAGGATCTTCAAAGACAAAAAGTTTATGAAAAATCATAACCAGGATCCACAGGCAGAACAATATTGGATGTGACAACTCTGGCCACGCTATCTTTAGGCAGAATAAAGTACTTGGCTATTTACCTACGATGAAGCATTCTAGCTGCCTTTTTTTTTTTTTTTTTCCCCTCCATCATTTTAAATATAAATGCAAAATTACAAGAAAAGCAGAGAAAAAAGATGCTGTTTTCCCCCCTTCAGTCATTCAGGCATAAAAGCATACCACACACAGCCAGTCCCTTTTATTGCTTCCTTTTGGATAGTCTGCTTTCCCTTTCTTCACCTCTTTCAAGATAACAAGAAAGAGAAGCACACTTCAGGAGAGAGGGAAAAAACAAGATTACTGACATAAAGCAAATTCATCCTATCCAAATAAAAAAATAATTTTGCTTTGGGTTTAGCTTAAAATATTTTGAACAGTTTTGTTGCAGTATCCCTAAAAATTCAACCAAACTATCCCCTTCTGTGTCCAAGACAAACGTCACTGTTGTTGTGACAACTTCAAGCCTACTGAGCCCATCTCCTGGCCAAACTACTCGAGAGCTTCCAACAGAATAAGGAGCCCAGGGAGCAATTCCGAGACTGTTTAGAGGGCACGACCGGCCACTCCAGCCTGTTGCCTCACGTCAGGAAGTGCACAGGACGGGCAGCCCCCGTGTGCAGTCAGAGCCCTGGCACGAGCCATGCTTGTGAGACGTCTCCCGGGGAGTTCAACGGGGAAATGGCTTCATTGAGATGAATGACACCAACAAGTTTGTCCTGCACATGCTGAAGATCAAAAGATTTCTTATTGGCCCCTCGAGGATTGCCACCAACCCTTGGAAATACTTGGTTCTGTTATTTTGAAGCACATATGTCTCATGAGGTAAAGCAGGGAAAAAGAATGCAACTTAAGGATCCTGCAGTCTCAGGGGAGCGGAGGCCCCGGTGCCCTCCCCGGCACTGGGCAACATGTACGAGTTCTGCCTTACGTACCTTATAGCAGCTGTTGCTCAATTCTTTCAACTACTGGAGCTCATTTGTGATCAGGGAGCCAGTATGACCTTGGCAGAACTAGCAAGCAGAGCTTCATAGATGTTGTGCAAGCCCCAACTCTCCTGTTTGTAGCTGAAAATTGGCAAGTCTTCGACCTTCTTTTTTTTTTTTTGGACCCCGTAGATTGTCCAGGACTGCTCTGCACTCCCTTACAGCAACGCCAAGTCTACTGGAACAGGTCTGTTTTACCAGTTTTCATGGATTCTTTAGACATACACCACGAGGTTATGCCCATGACCCCGCAGCCCCAAGGATTACAGGCGGAACACCAGGGCCCTGGAGCTGTATCCTGAAGGCATCACAACCACGCAGATCTTGAGCTGTGTTCTGCTGAACCACAGCCAGAACGCACAGCAGATGCCAACAGCTTTCCACTGAACTCCTATGAACGGCCTCACATCTACCGATCTCCTCCCGTGTCTCTTCCTGTGCAAAAGAGCAAAGGTGGCAATGCGAAAGGGGAAATCCTGCGCACAGCTACCTTCTACTCCTGCAAACTGCCACAACTCCTCTTCCAAAGGATTCTCCACGATCTTTGTGACAACTAGACAAAACAAGAGATTCATGGACAAGAAAACACACCAACTGGGCCAGAAAAAAAAAATATAATCTAAATATTCTGAAAAAAAACCTATCGTTTTTGTCTCCCTTCAACAAGAAGTTTTTACGCAAAGAAGAAAAGAAAGTTTTGCTTTAACCAGAAAATCTCCCCGGTTAAGTCCTTTGAAAACAAGTCTATTCCTCCTCCTCCACAGTGTGTGATGTGGGTCTAAGAGAAAAGTGAAAGGTGCTTAACTCCACTGCTTCCTCACTGTCTACACCTCCTTTCATGCGCACACCTGCCCGATGCAGGTGTGATTCTCTCCTCCTTTCCATTGAAGTTTTTGGAGTTGTTACTTAGGAACATTCTTTCAAGTTCTGATCTGAGGTTGAAAAAAAATGAAAAAAGAAATAAAAAAAATCCAAGCATTCCCTTCAGAGCAACACAGCTAACCATGAGCAAGGCAATGAAACACGCACAGCAAATAAAACAAAGCCAGACAAGAAGACCCCCCACCTCACGAAGGCCGACAAGTAATTAAACAGAGAAATCAATTTTCCCTTTGGTCTGCTCTTTTCTGGTGTTATGGCTTTAAATGCTGCTAAAGTCACACGCTGGAGCCATGATTTGCAAGCTAACTGTTTCTTTCTGTTTGGAGATTTAGATTTTCACACTGTAAATTGTGGCTTGGAATGACTGGAAGGAAAGGGCTGCCTGTTCCCTGGTTCTGTGGCTTCAAGGGAAAAAACGTTTAATAATTTTTAATATCATGAAACTTGACTCTGTCACATAAAGCACACATGTGCATATGTAGGTGTTCAGTCATTAACAGGATAGGATGCCCAACACCACCTCCTCCAAACACTTGTGTTAGTCTCCGGAAGACAGTGAGACTATTTGGTTACACAGCTGTTCAGGAGCTTAAGTAACCAACTGTGACAATTCTAACGCAAACATGAAAACTCGTCCATTTTTGGATCACTTTAATTCACTTTTTGAATGAGATGTTTTCAGGTGAGCAATTTGCAAACCTCACTCGCTGGAAATGGTGCCATAAAAATGCCACCACCATCTCAAAACCTGCATACAGGGCAAAAACTCTTTAACAAGCCCACCATGTGGCTCACCCTTGACAATCCAAGTCACCCTGTGCACCAAAAAAGTGTAAGTTTTGAAAGTTACACACAAATACGCCTGTAGAGGAAGCAGCACATTGGGAAGAAGCTCATTGGGGAGACCACACAACCAGGGCTCAAGTCACAAGGACTCTGCTCCTCGTTCAGCCATCAGGATGTCAGACAAGTCCTCATCTTCTCAGCACCCCAGGTGAGCCAGGCTCAAAGAGGAAACTCCTACAGTAACCAGTATGTAAAGTGCAGGAGCTCTGTGACCTCTGACTGCTAATGGATCTCCAGCTAGCATGTGGAACGGCCGTTCAGAACCCATCCTCGGAGACTACGGTGCTCTGTCCTCACGGGCTCGCGATGCACGGCATGGCTCTGCTGAACTTGCTGAGCGCCTCCCCAAAACGACTCAGTGCTCTGATCAGAGCACTGATCCAGAGCACTCAGACCCAGAGCACTCAGATCCAGCAGCTTCCCGGGGGTCTGACTTGCAGGCCTCACAAGATTCTCCTGCAGAGACGACGACCGGCTACTAGCATTGAAACAGCACATCCTAGCTTTACTTCTGGGATCCCTCAAAAGCAGTCAAAAGACCATAAACCGGCAAGCTACCTAGGCAAATATTCCTCAGATTATACTCCCAGATTAACCAAGCAACATCCATCCTTGATGGAAACTAAAAATTGGTATCAGCCTCGCTTTTAGAAGATAGGTTTATGTGCTTGAGCCAGTTTGTAAACCAACCAGTGTAAGCAAAACCTACTTGCACCTCAGTGGAAAATTTGTCAGTGTCCTTCTTCTTCAATACAGGATTTTCTTCATAATTGTAACATGAAAGGAAAAGAGGAAGAAGTCAGCAAAATAGAAGCCAAAATGCAAGACACTGTTGTCTTTGGGAAGCAGTGTTTGAAGAGTTTCTTTTTCTCATGGAATTTCTCACTGAAACTTTCATAGACATTTTTCTCCACCTACACAAGAACAGAGAATTCTGGAAGTCCCCACAAAGCACAGAATTTCACTGGGTTGCAGAGGACCTTGTCCAGCTGAATATCAGCAAGTGTATTCAAAGCTCTCTGAGCAGCCTCTTCCAACATTTTACCACTCTCACACTGAACTTTTTGTTTTGTTTTCTCCCTAGCATCTCACTGGACTTTCCCTTTTTGCCTGTATGTCTCATCCTACCTCTATGCATCTCTCACCACAATCCAGCCTTGTCTTCTCCATCCTCTCTCATCAATGAGCTGAAAACATAGGATTGTTTCCCTTAAAAAAAAAAAAGAGCAAGACAGACACACACACACAAACACACATGGTCATACTCCCCAAATGTTCATAAAACACACACAAATGTGGGTTATCAGCTTATTTTTCTGCAAATACTGTCTGTTAGTTTGCAACAAACCACCACCTCTTATGGACTGTCCTTCTACTATGCATAACACTTCTTCTTCACGGGTGGAAACCACGGAGTGACCCAAGTGATACAAACTCAGGGGGTTCTGCAGTGCTCTTCCCACGCGGTGAAACCCTTGGGGTTTGCTCCTTATCGGAGCCATGCTGCCGGTCGGAGGTGCTCGCACACGCTCGGGCTCTGCTGCTTCCCCGGGAAAGCAGCGCTCAGCAGCGCGGACACGGGACACGAAGGGCAGCCACCTGCCACCAAGCGGCCACAGGAGGGAGGGAGGGAGGAAGGACCACAAGGAGGGAGAGCCACACTGTGGGCACAGGGCCAGGGCTCCCTCCGTGAGGCCTCGCTTGAGGTCACACAGGGGCAATATGGAGCACTCTGGCACCCAGGCTCAGCCCTGTGGAGCACCCCGACACCCAGCCCTATGGAACACTCCGGTGCCAAGCATCACCGCCCCTAGCTGTACTGAGACTCGCAGCTCCTGAGTATTGCCCCTGGCCCTATAGGGCACGGCGGTTCCTGAGCATCATCATCCAGCCCTGTGGAGCTC
Organism: Eudromia elegans; assembly: GCA_003342815.1. NCBI lineage: Eukaryota > Metazoa > Chordata > Aves > Tinamiformes > Tinamidae > Eudromia > Eudromia elegans. Next base: position 790,134 of record PTEX01000046.1, on the reverse strand, counting down.
CCCAGCACCCAAGGGCGTCACTGCCCAGCCCTATCGAGCACTCGGCACCCAAGGGCATCACTGCCCAGCTCTGAGGAGCACCCAGGCACCCAAGAGCATCACTGCCCTACGGAGCATCGTGGTGCCCAAAGGCGTCACTACCCAGCCCTGTGGAGTAGCCCAGCACCCAACAGCATTACTGCCCAGCCCTACGGAGCACCCTGTCTCCCCAGCACGGCTGCCGGCCCCCACCGGGGTGCACGCCCCTCGAGCGGCACTAAGGCCGCACGCTGGCGGGCACTGTGCTCACAAAGGGCCGTGCATATGAGCAGGGTGTGCATAGCAAGGCGCCCCTCTT